>MU007015.1:312628-725973 GCA_010583015.1 Tothia fuscella
TTTATAATTTCTTTGTAAATATAATTGTTGTAGTACTATATCGAAAAGAGTGTAGTAAATTTTAATAGGGTAGGCTACTCGCTAGTATAGGCTACTCGCTGGTGAAATACATTATAGCCTAAGTAGATTTAAAGTCTTTAATTTTTAGTATATATTAAGCCTTTACTAGTTAAATTTTATAATCTAGCGATTTTTTTAATAATTACGTAGGTATTGCGTTAATAACGCGTCTAATATACGTTTCGGAGAATTTTCTTATATTATAGGTAGAGTGTTGACCCTACCTATAACACAACCCCATCTATAACACACGCTAAAATTGGAAGGAAAATCTAATAAAATCAAAAAATTTAAAACGCTAATAATTCGTCCAATATCTTATAATAAACTATAAAAATTTAATAAATTATAGATTCAACTATAAATAATCTTCAATTAAAATTTTAGCTTAATAAGCCGCTTATTTCTAGGCTTATTTAAGAAAAACCGCTAGGAGTCTATAACTTCGATTTAAACTAGACTCCCGGCGTTATAGACGGATTAGTAAGCTAAAATTTTAATAGAAGATTATTTATAGTTGAATCTATAATTCATTAAATTTTTATAGTTTATTATAAGATATTGGACGAATTATTAGCGTTTTAAATTTTTTGATTTTGTTAGATTTTCCTTCCAATTTTAGCGTGTGTTATAGGTGGGGTTGTGTTATAGGTAGGGTCAACACTCTAGGGTTATATTATAGGTAGGATTAATACTCTAATACTATTCCTATTACGAATCTAGTACTTCTTCCTCTCTAAACTACTATCCTAATTCTTCCTAAACCTCTACTATTGTTTCTTCTCGGCCTATCGATTCCTAGTTCTCCTCTAACGGTTCGTTATAAAGAGCGAATTTAGTCGCTATAAGTTAAGCGAACGCGCCGGCTACTATAGTACCTAATAGGTTATAACCTTTTATAGACTAAATAAATATATATAGAATATATTACTATAAAAATTTAAGCTTTTTTTATTGAGTAGTTGTAGAGTAATTAATTTTTAAAGTTAGTGTATAGAAATTGGTTTTGCGTGCAGGCTATGGGCCTGTGCACGCTGCAGGGAACTCTTCTACCTGTTTTGGTGATGTGCGCGATTGAACTCACGTCATGAGTACTTCTTGTCACCGGCTTTCACACCTTGCTCTCCTCCCTCAAATACCTGCGACTTTTGACTACTCCAGTCGATATTCCACGCCCTTCTATCTTGCCATTTCTTCAGCGAATCGCAACATACCTCAGTCTTTCAGTTCGTATTCATTGACACGTAACAGTGCCCCACTCCCATAATGGCTTTTCGAGCGGGAAAATGAATAAGTCGCAGCATAGTTTTAATTCCCAACTGATACCGGAAACCAAGCATGAAACCCCAATGAGTTTTTCTCAGAAACTTGTAATTGAGTACGTTTAACCCTTGAATTATCAATGAGTACTCTGTACCACAATTTTTCTACTATCTCCTGCTAGAATTTTATTCATGCCGAACAAACTCTTCGTTTGTTTGCTTTGAGTGATGGTACTGAGAGCCTCCAGCAGCAAAGGAGCCGAACACTGCTAGGAGCGCGCAGCATATTGGAAGGCAAAGGAAGATTGGAGAGCGAGATGTGATAAGTTTCTGCCCAAGTCGCCATATGGGCCGAATTAATGATGTTGTCACTTCTGAGGTCCGAAGGGTTGAAGCCTCGCGTGCATGCCCCCATGTGATGCCATCTGACTCAGTGATGCGCTTATTGAGAAGGTACTGTGCAATGTCAAAACTGGACTTCGAACACAGGACGCGCATGGAGAGACCAGCAGGGTGTTCAGGGCAAGATCAAGAGTCACAGCAGCCTTCCAAGCAGCAACCTCCGCCGAATCACACACAGGGTCGGAATTCTCAGAATGGGCAGATGGGCTCACAAAAACAAAATGGAATAATCGCTTCACCACAATATCAGTAACGAGGATATCAGGGCAACAATTACAGAAGTTGCGACAGGTGTCCTCTGAGGGGTCCGAGAGATTCAATTCCTCGACTACCTGGTGATCCTGTTACTTGTTATAAGTGCTACAAATTGAATGATGCGCATTTTGAAGAACGCTGTATGTAGCTGATATACAGGACTCCGGCTTCCATGGAGAAGTATCTCTCAAGGAGAGACGCCACAATCTTTGCCTGGCTGATTTTGATTTTGACACGTCAACTTACTCTTCGGACCTGTGCCCAAACAGCGCCATCATTGCATGCAAAATATGCTAGCGACTTTTCTACACGGTCTTTTCGACTGTCGATCTAAATCTATTTCCGACCCTGTTTATCTGTCGCCAGAATGCAGACAACTTTCAAATTCTCGACTTCATCGGTTACATTACTACTAAAAGTATTTTTCAGCAATGACATATTGAATGACATAATGAAGGCATTAAAAAATGTTGCAGCTCGCTTATGAAAACAGTACAGTCTGCGGCAGTCCCTTAATGATTTGGGCGTGAATCGGGTTCAGCGGCTTCTCACATTCTACAAGGGGATCTGATTTCTGAGTACATGTACAGTATACTCATGGCAACACTACCTATCATTAGCCTTGGGTTGCGTAGGAGCTTCTTGGCAAACCTCAGCATGGTCGAAATATGGATAGGATAAGAACTATTTAAAGTCAGCGTAAGTCGTGTCATCACTGCTTTTTGAAGGATGTTGCCAATCCTCTTAACGGCCGACAGCTCTTTACTTCAGATGCTGAAGCTCTTTCGCGTAAATGGGGACTTGATGAAGGTGTCCAAATAAAGAGAATTGCAGGTATACTCCTCCTGGTTTATTGAGTTTCGAAAGTATGTCACAAGCTGAACCATATGCTCAAAAGATGACATCCTTTGAAGAATTACACAGACCCTGGTACGGCCTATATGGTGCCTCAAAGTCATTTGGTGGATCAGTCCTCCCAATCTTGTATTGCTGTAACGGAAGGAAGCCAAGGTGCTGAAGGACATCTTCTCCAAGCTCGCCCATTGCGTGGGATACAAGGCTTTCGCGCAAAACTTTGTGACTGCCTACTGTCGTCCTAGCATAGGGCAATGCGGTTGGCAAACTACAATAGAGGGAGAGCATTACCGCTCTGAGAACGACTTCGATGAGTTTGTGAGCAGTTCTACGGGCGTGCCGATAGTAGGAAACGAGGATGACACACGACCAATATCCGTCAGCAACGAGGTCGTGTGCTGTATGAACAGAAACGGCGAAGAAATCCTGGACTTTATAAATCCGAGGTCGATTATCTTTCGATTGTGGTGGAATTTAATGCTTTGTGATTGGTCAGTCAATTGATATGCAGGGGAGCTAAATTTCGCAGGGATGAAAGAGCCATTCCAAACTACAACAAAAAACCGGTAATTTTGTTGTTGGGCGGTTGTTTGAAGCCAAAATTCACTCAATAGCTGGAGGTATAGTCAAAGTAAGTGAGTTCAATTTATGGCATGAAAGGAAGGGTTCTTCAAATTTCGGCAGAGAGTGTTGAGGACATGAGCTTTTCCTATTTGGTATAAAGTAATGCTGCATCGCGTGACGATACCTTTCCCTTTTATTGCGCCATCCACGTCTCTTGCTCCCCACTTCTATGAGCACATTCACTCACCACCTCATCTCTTTCACTTTCTGATTGCTTTGGTATTTAGATTCTCGGTAATCCTCGCACAAATTTCCTTTGGTAACCGGCCAAAATATCAGGTCACACAGAGCATATAACAAATACATCTGCGCTGAATCGCTATCTTTAATAGTGAAGATTTCCTTATCTCTCTCTCTTAACCAACGCACTCCCTTGATCCACTTTTGACTATTTGGACAAGTCCACCACTGTTCTACATTGCCATGGCACCACACGCTGAATCTCCCCGAGGAGATCGAAATGGCTTCCTTGATGGCCCAGAAATCCACAACCAGAAACCCTTCGCGAAACCTAACATTCTTTATATCATGGCAGATCAGCTTGCGGCTCCTCTTTTGAAGATGCATGATCCCAATAGCCTGATACAAACTCCCAATATCGACGATCTCTCTAAAACTGGCGTGACATTCGATAATGCGTATTGCAATTCCCCACTGTGTGCGCCTAGCCGGTTCTGTATGGTAACAGGCCAGCTACCCGGAAAGATCGGAGTAAGTCCTGAAGAGAGAACTCATCATGATCGTGAGCTCCTTACTAACTATGTCAAGGCCTACGACAATGCTTCCCATTTGAATGCTGACATTCCAACTTATGCTCACTATCTGAGAACAGAGGGATATGAGTGCACTTTAGCTGGGAAAATGCACTTCGTGGGGCCAGATCAACTCCATGGGTTTGAAAATCGACTCACCTCCGACATCTACCCTGGAGACTTCGGCTGGGCTGTTAATTGGGACGACCCAGAAACCCGCCAGGAGTGGTTTCATAACATGCTTTCGGTAACTCAAGCTGGGCCATGCGTGCGCTCAAACCAACTCGACTTCGATGAAGAAGTCATGCATAAGGTTAGTACAATCGGAATATGAAATCCAACATCGGGAGCTTTGACTCCATCTAAACTGCCTCTAGTAGTCATTACATGATGGTCGGGATCAAGTTGAACGATGATTTGTGAGTGCAACCTTTATTTATTAATCTTACTAAGGACCTAGACAGAGCAAACAGTACCTATACAATTATGTCCGCGGAGGAGATGCCAAACCACCATTCTGTTTAACGGTATCACTAACCCATCCTCATGATCCTTATGCAATCACGAAGGATCTCTGGGATCAATACGAGGACGTCGAAATCCCCTTACCAAAGAATGAAATTCGGCAGGAGGATCAAGACTCTCACTCAAAGCGAGTGCTCCAATGTATTGACCTGTGGGGCAAATCTATCCCTAAAGAGGCCATTTTGAGGGCACGCCGTGCATACTACGCAGGTGAGCAGTATCGTTAGTGGAATAACGTAGATCTCTGCTAATCCATGCCTAAAGCTTGTACCTACGTTGATAACCAGGTTGGTATCTTGCGTAAAGTCTTGAGAGACTGTGGACTCGACAAGAACACCATCATCATGTTTTCTGGAGACCATGGAGACATGCTTGGCGAGCGAAGCATGTGGTATAAGATGAGCTGGTTTGAGAACTCTGCCCGTGTTCCCCTCATCATCAATTATCCAGCTCGTTTTGCCCCACGCAGAGTTAAGGAGAGCGTATCTACCATGGATCTCCTACCAACACTGCTCGACCTGGTAAGCTTTATTATTGTGCACTACTTTCTTGAGTCCAGCTAAGATTGTTCACAGGTGGAGGGCAACCGGAAGAATCTGCTTCCAATGGACGGCAGGAGTCTCTACCCAGCTCTACATGGTCAGCCGCTTATAGACGAAGTGTTCGGAGAATACATGGGAGAGGGTACAGTCTCGCCACTGGTCATGATTCGTCGTGGTCGATTCAAGTACATTTACTGTCTTGATGATGATCCTTTACTTTATGACCTGGAGAACGACCCTGAAGAGCTCAAGAGCCTAGTCAATGATTACAATCACGTAGCTGTTGCCCTCAGGTTCGAAAACGAGGTGCATCAGAAATGGGACCTGAACGACCTCAAAGAAAAGGTCATGATCTCCCAGCGAATGCGTCGCCTCTGTTGGAAAGCCCTCCAGATAGGCCAACGCGAGCATTGGGACTGGCAACCCAAAGATATCGCCTCGGAAAAGTACGATTCTCTTGACGCCTTTATTTGTTTGCAAAGACTGACGAACGACTTAGGTACATCCGTTCCCATATGCCACTAGATGAGCTCGAATTGAGAGCTCGCTATCCTCCTGTGGATGCACAAGGCAACACAATCTTCACCAATCACCCTCACGGCATCGCTGGAGCCAAAGGAGAGTAAGTCTTTCTAGATGGGTAGCTCTCGCTTTCAACATCAAGCTTTAGTCGAATACCGCCCTTTCCTTTCTGTTCAATCAGCCATTTCTCTATCATTTCTTTCTCTGCAGTCCAGTGCCTTCAACAGCTTTCTCACCATACCCACTGCTGCACTTTTAGCTCGGAGTTCAGGGTCTCAAATGATGTTCAACAGGTTTAGCAAGTTTAAAATTTGTGCTTTTTGGAATGGTTTTGCTCTGTTTCATGCAATTACTGTTAATGCTAGAAGAAAATATTATCTGTTTCCGTCTACTTGATTTCGTTTATTGTATTGATATACCCAACTCTCTATTGGCGTTCCACGTGACGATGAAAAGAATGAATGAGATTAAAGGTGCTGCTCGTCACGAAACGCCAACAAGAAGCTCTCCAGCTGTGGATCGCTTGCTTACTCAGGCAAGCTCTTAAATTTCCAGTACTTTTAAGCCCTGCTCAAACTTATTAGCTCAGTTGCAGAGGGAGTGACTACATCACACTGTCAGTCACAGTCAAATTTTCAAATCCAATCATTAAATTTACTACCGAACCACCACCAAAAAAGGTACTCCGCCACACAAGCGATATCTACAAGAACAACAACACAGCAGCGATTAACATCACCAAGCCCCACTCCCAACAAACTCTCCCCTCAAGCAACTAAATCAATTCAATCTCAATCGCATAAAATTCCTCCTCCTCCTCCTCCTCCTCCTTCTCCTTCTTCACTACCTTCTTCTTTGGCGTCGTCACCTTCTTAACCTTCTTTGGTGGTGTCCTCAACGCCTTAATAGCCTCTGTCTTTGCATGACGATGGTGCCTTTGGCGTTTTGGTAGCGCGACGGGCTCCTTCTTGACCTTTGGTTTGGTGACCTTGGCAGTTGCGGGTTTCTTAGCAGATGCGGGTTTCTTAGCAGATGCGGGTTTCTTAGCAGATGCGGGCTTCTTAGCAGAGGAAGGCTTCTTGGGGGATTTGGCAATTTTCTTTGGAGTGGTCTTCCCGGTCTTCTTGGGAGACGCGGCGGTCTTCTTGGGGGATTTGGCCGTCTTTTTTGGGGAGGAGACCTCCTTCTTTGGTGCCATTGTTGGTGGTGTTGTTGTTGTTGACTTCCTTTCGGAGTTGTGAAGGGCTGTTAGCTTGGGTGTATGTATTGCTGACCTTCGTTTGGATGAGTGATGGAGTAGTAGTGGTAGGACTCGAAGGGTGTGTCTTTATAGAGAAGTGTTGACGACAAAGGGAAGAGTGAAATTTGGGGGACTGTTTTGCTCGAGAAAACCAGGTGATAGCCCCAGGCCGGAAGCGGAAATTGGGGAAAAGACAAAGAATGTAAGCAACCAAACAGGGTCTACGGTACCTCCCACGTCCTGTCCATGTAGGAATGTAGGTGATATCTTGTTGTAAATCATTGCGTTCGCAGATGAAGCACACTATGAGTGACAGATACTGTGATGTGATATCTTCCACACATTTAGCTTTTATATGATGTGTCGCTCAAATTCATGCCTTGCCTGGTATATTGTCAAAAATTTATCTAAGCATCCAAATTCAACTGTTCGAGTAGCACGTCTATCTTCTCCGAAAGCATTCTGTAGTTGTGGTAATCCTGTGCGAATTCATCTTCCACATCCTCACCATCTAGTGTTCGAATGACTTGTTCTGGCTCAAGGCTATCCTTGATGGCAGCATCCATTTCAGCTTCTTCCATCATCTCTTCGATGCCGGCATCTTCAAATCGAAGACGGAAGCGTTCTGAGAGGTGGTAGCGAATACTAGAAGCATTTCTGTTAGCAAAGTCTTTTCCCAGAGGGCTTTATGAGACGTACTCATCGATCAATTCAATAGTATCAGTCTCCTGTCTCGCTTCCACTCTGCCAGCACTTTCCTTGACAAGCTCCAAGAATTCCTCTTGATCTATATAATTCTCCAATCGATAAGCAATATACCTTGCACCAAATTCTTCTAGTCGCTGTACTCTTGTCGCCCATCCCGCACGAATAACATCATAAATATCCAAAACTTCCTCAAACTGCTCGCCCTCGACACCGGCTTGTGCCTGGGCATCCATACTTGATGTGGTACCGTTTCCAAGCGTACTGATAATCTGAGCAGCCTTGACTTTCAACTTCTCAATGAACAATAGGTCCGCTGCGAACAGCACTTCGATTGCAATATCCAAAGGAAAGTCTGTCTTCTCGGTGTATAGGAATGTCAACACGATTTCGAGGACCTCGGGCGAACAGTCTATTGGGATTACTTGGAGGTATTCTGATGATTGTGCTTCCTTGAAGGCGGAGCAGAACATGGTGTTGAAGAATTCAGAGCGTAGTAACATTGCCTTGTGGGCGGGAAATACAACTGATTTACTGGATTTTCGGGCTTTTGAAGGTGATCGAGATTTGTTCGCCATTGGTCCTATTGGTATATAGCTCGATGGTGCCAAAGACAGTCTCTCAGTCGCCTCCTCCAATATCCCTTGTTTTTCCTCCTCATCTTCCGTGCTATCTTCATCTGCTCGCAGCAGAACATCTGCGAAGATGCCGTTGTTTCTGTCCCATTTGACATCTGCTGCTTTGCTAGTCTCCACATTGATCTTGTATTTTAAGATATTGTCGGTAAACCAAGCCGCAAGCTCATCTCTTCCTCTATTGACTTCTTCATCCCTTTGTTGGCGCATCCATCTCTTATCTGTAGCTGTAATGTACTCGAATAGCCTGTCTATTTCCAGCGTCCTACTAAGCTTCCCAACACCTGCTAATATATCGTGCTCATGGTCTTCCCCACCAAAGCCTCTTGAGATGTCAGACAGGTATAGAAATTGTATTGCTGCATGTATCGACTCTGAGGGCACGGTATTTGGTAATCTCCAGGTATTTGTTTCGGGAGCCAGCGTAAGCTTTTTCGCGAAGTAAGGCGATCGAGCCGCAAGCACAAATTTATGAAGACGAAATGTTTCACTCCCAGTTGTGAGGGCAAGGTCCGAGGTCTTTGGCACTGTACGAAGTAGTAGTGATGCGACATGCGCCGCCAGCGGTTGCAAAGGATTCGTCGACTTGGAATAGTCGTAGGATAGCAGGAGATTTCGTATCCGGTCCGTCAAAGCATTATACAATGCTCGCTCGCCCTGAAATGTATCTCTCTCACACAGTACACCACTTTCAAGAAGTAGGCGGACTACTTCATAGTGGCCACAAAGACTAGCCTTGTAAGAGCTGTTAGTATGGTATATCTGCAATAAAATCTTGAAGGGAGAGACGAGATTAAAATACAGTACCCACCAAAATCAAGGGAGTATAATCAAACGTATCTCTAGCATTGATATTCACACCTGCCGTAATCTTCTCCTGACACACCTTCAAATCGCCTCTTCTGCAAGCTTCACAAAATATGCTAAAGTCATCTGTGAGGTCTAGTGGGTTGTCTTCTTTGAGTCTGCCAGCAGATATCGCTTCATTCTCTGCAAACAGAGCAGCTTCGATCTCAGTCTTCCGCAGTACCATTTCGAGTGGATTATAAGACTAAGTAGAAAAACAAGAATGATCTTGAAGGTGGTCGATGTGGCGATTCATACTACAATATTCTAAAGCCCGTTTAAAGTCCGAAGGCCAGATCGGGAAGGGACATCCAGCGTGGATGTGTACATGCAATCATCGAGCTCAACTTGGATGAGCGAACACAGTAGCTACAGAGCTATGGATACATGTGTCTACACAAAAATATGAGATCTCAAAAGCTACGACGTCCAGCGCACGTGATCTAAGCGGCGGCTACATGAGGCACTGAGTGGTTGCCATGGAGAAGTTGGAAAAGTAAACAGCCTTCCAAGACCGACGCCCAAACCCACGGACATCCCTCACCACATCCATACGCATAAATTGCTCGAGTCCAACAAAACTTAAAACTCCTATGTACAACTCCAAGAAACCATTGCCCACGATGGCGGAGAAAGAAGATAAATATGAAGTGCTGGAAAAAATAGGTAACGCAGCCTTCCCGTCGTTTTGATCATGTGCAAAGTCTCTAACATAGGTCAGGACATGGCTCCTTTGGCATTATCCACAAAGTCCGGAGGAAACAAGATGGAATGGTGAGATACAACACATCCTTACAGAAAAGTTCCAAATGCTAAAAGATTGTTTGTCTAGATCCTCTGCCGCAAAGAAATAAGCTACCATAAAATGTCGCAAAAGGAAAAGGAACAACTACAAGCAGAACTATCCATCCTCAAAGAACTACGACACCCAAACATTGTACGTTACCACGAACGGGAACACCTCAAAGATACTCACGATCTCCATTTGTACATGGAATATTGTGGTAACGGGGATTTGGGTCGAACGATTAATCGGCTGAGGGCGAACAATCAGTACGCAGAGGAGGAGTTTGTGTGGAGCATATTCGCACAACTTGTGTCCGCGCTGTATCGATGCCATTATGGGGAGGATCCACCGGAAGCTGGGAGGAATGTTATGGGTCTAGGTCATAATGCTGCGCCGACGAAGTTGAAGAGTAAACAGCAGGCTTATATGATTCTGCATAGAGATCTCAAGCCAGAGAATGGTAGAATGTGGTATAAACTTACGAGAGACCAACGCTAACATAAATACCAGTATTCCTCGGCGAAGACAACTCCGTCAAACTTGGTGATTTCGGGCTGTCCAAAATCTTACAGTCCCACGACTTCGCCTCCACATACGTCGGGACACCATACTACATGTCTCCAGAGATCTGTGCCGCCGAGCGATACAGTCTCTACTCCGATATCTGGTCACTAGGGTGCTTGATGTACGAACTCTGCGCGAAGGAACCGCCGTTCAATGCGAAGTCACACTATGAACTCTTCACCAAGATCAAGCTTGGCCATGTTGCGCCCATCCCACCAGTCTACTCCGGGGAACTCCAGAAAATCATCAGTAGTTGTCTACAAGTAAACCCAAACAAGAGGCCAGATACGGTGGCGTTGCTCAACCTACCTGTCGTCAAGCTGATGCGCAAAGAGCAAGAAGTCGTTTCTTTAGCTAAGCGGTTACAGAAGGAGAAGGATCTAGTAACAGAAGAGTTGAGGAATTTAGAGGCGGAGCGCGCCAACTTGGATGCTGTCGTTCGACGCGAATGGGAAGTCAAGGCTCGACTGGAAATCGACCGTCAGGTCAAGCTCGAGGCTGACCGCCTTGAAAAGATATTCGAGACAGAAGTCAACAAGCGGGTGGCAGAGCGAGTAGCTTCCTCGCAACCTACACTTTCTGCGGCGCCTGTTCGTTCGTTAACTCCAGTCGATCGTGTGGGTAGTCCAGAAGAGGTGGTGGTCCAGCCGGAGATGGTACCTTTACCCAGAACATCGATCTCATCCGGCGACATCTCTTCCGACTTCGCCTCCGGAACAGATCTCTCCTCCTTATCTATCGACGATTCACTGCCACCACTCCCTAAACCTGAGGCTACAAAACGCAAAGCCACACGGACACCTTTTGTACGCGCTCAGACCATGTTCACCAATGCCGTACCACCATCCCCCATGGACATCACCATGGTAGATCCCTCACCCATGTCCATCAAAGGCCTCTCCCTCTCCCCACGCCGCAACGGCAACGCCCCGACGCAACCACGACTTAAGTCCAATATCTTCGCTGCAGCAGAAGGACGCTGGCAACCCACCAACGCCTCCACCCTCGCCAGTCCCAGTCCATGCGATTTTGATGATTCGGCCGCAGATGACGAAGACGAAGACGATGAGCTGCCTAGTTTACCTAGTCCGACACGTGATCCCTTCAAGGCTCTGAACAAGCGCCCTAATATGATACGCCAAAAGACCATGCCGATTAAGCCGACAAAACGCCTAGCTAGCACGCCCAATTTATTCAACCATGCTACTAACATCACCGGCCCAAATGTACGGCGTCCAGCCAGTGCCGTCCCTGTTGTGGCAACGAGTCCTGCCCGCAAGGCCAACGCCTCTCCTTCACGCCCTCGAGGGCTCGGTCCTGTGCCGCTTGCGCCCCAAGCAGGTAGCCCTGTGCGCAAGACCGCAACCAAAGATGCTGGTATGCTGAAGATGGCCACGAAGAACAGTCTACAGGTCAACGGCATTGGCGTACAAGGACGATCTCTCGTGGAACTGAATGCACACGCTCGAAATGGAGGTGTTGATAGAAATGTTGGAAAGATGCTGGGAAAAGTTACGACGAAGGAAATTGAGCCGCCTGTTTGGGATCCGGAGTGTGATGATATGCCCAGTCCTTTCCTTATTAGAGGAGGGAGGAGAACGGGGATGCGGTAGTATTGACCGTTGAGGTGTTATGGATGATGATGTACTGATTGGATTGTTATGGATTTGACGATGGTTTTATTGCTACCTCATCACTATTTTCTTTTGTTGTTTACTGCTTTGGGTTTGGCATTGGAGTACCTCCCTTCAGGATATAGGGCGTTGGGAGTCATGGCGATTCTTAGGCTCAAGGACTTCTTGTTGGTATGGTGCATTCCTCATTTCATTCTGGAGTTCCTCTCTTTTGTCGGATTGGAGCTGGGGTAATAGACGATCTTCTTCATGCTGTCGAGATTCCGGAAGATTTACCATATGCCCTTCAATTTCAGCCATTCTGTTGGTATTCTGCTATATTGATTCTACCAAGCTGCGCAAATTCCTATCAGCAGGACATATACAGCGTGTGTATGTGACTTCTCCAGGTCATGTATATGCCACAAAGGCGAGTTCACATGGATGTCATGACCAATATCTCCACTTGGTCCGAGGATTCCGCAGCTTCCAGTTCGAACTACTCCTCATGCTTTTTGAAAGCCGGATGAGCCATCGCCGGGATCCTGAACGACAGTTATAATATTAACTATACTAAAACAAAATCAGTATACTAACGGCTAACGGCTTCAAGTAAAATATCTATTATACGAGTAGACAAGTACTACTAAATTAGTTCAATTAAACTTGGGTTAGTATAACTACTCTAGAATCCTGAACTCTATCCGGCTTTAAAAAAACCTGAGGAGTACCAAGGACGCCTTAGGAAGTTAGAAATATAGCGGACCAATCTGAAAGGGTGAAACATAGTCTAATTCCTTGAAATTCCGTACTTGTCCAGTGGTTATTTAGAGTGTACTACAACTCAAGTCTCCCACCACACTAACAGCCAGTCTCTTGATACATGCCCTCGTTGGTGAAAGTCTGGATAACTGCGGGTCACCGTTACCCGTGTAACATAGTGTCCGCATGAACGGTCCTCATGGTCGCAACCGCGGTTCTGTGTTTCTGAGAAAACGTGAATAATCTCCCCTCCCGTCTTTTTCTCTGCAATTCAACCCATTCTACCACTCATTCTCAGCCGTCACATAACGAAGCGTGTTTAATTGTCAACGAAAACGAGGTGTGGCCGTTCCGCAAACCATGTGGACAGAGTATATTATGCCTATAGCGACGCATCCATCCTTTTCTTTACTGCTCTTCTGCATCTATGAACCGGATCCCCACGACAAAGAAACCCTTCCATGGACTCTTATACATGAACAGTTTCGATCAGAATAGCCCTTCCGCATCAACGACATTCATTTCGCCCCACAAATTCTAAGACACACACCTCTTCGAGTGTACTAGATACGACCCCATTTTTGACGGATTCAGTGATTCGGGTCTCGGCAATATTCCCAAGGTGACAAGCCCACGTAGTACAACCACACTAATCAATAACCTGATAGGATCAATGTGGTCACTCAGAGTGTTTCTTCATGGCGAACACAACCGCCGCTATATCTTTGTGTGAACGGCGTGAACGTGTAAATGGGAATAATAGTTGGCGCCATTTAACACTTTATTCTCTACCCTTCGCTATCCGGTCCCTACCGCCACTTAAAGGTTTTCTTTCTGTTTTCGTAAACGTGATCCTTTTGTTCTTCATTGCAGTCAATTCTTCTTCCTCCTCATCATCATCACTACTACCGCTGCCAATAAGCTGCCCTTTTCTGAATTCGACTAACAACTTAAAAACCTACAACTTCACCAATTTCTTACTCCTTAACCTCATTCGCCTACACTCACACCTACAACGATAAACGGTACACCCACTTCCAAAATGACAGACTCCGATCCAGCCACAGAGTTCACTCAATCAGAGCCAGAACCCGCTACAACTGCAGCAACACCTGCGCTACCTGATTACATGACCGATCCGAATGCGATTCTCAAGGATACAGACGTGACATGGCGATATGGCAAGCCACCAGATTACTCCAAAACCAGGACCTTTTACGAAAACAGTAAGTTCCTTTTCCACATCATATTCTTTCCCCGCCACATGACTGGGTACCAACTATCCTCTCTTCACTGTCTCCACGCGTATGCTGTAGCACGACCATTGTACTTCCTTCCGGTGCTCCTACAGCCAGCACATGGCAAGCAAACACGCTTCGCTGTCACCCCACGTTGTACGACAAACTAACAGCTCACTCTCTAGCCAAATCTAAGAACCACCCCGCAGGCTCCCTACCAGATCTCGTGGAGAACCTAGTCAAGAACTGGGAAATCGAAGCTTCCTTCAAACCAAAACTCTCTGAGTGGCGCACCGTCAATCATGATCGCTACTCATTCAGTATGAATGGCGGTCCACCCAAGAAGGCAGAGCATATGCTCCAAGTCGGTACTTACAATGCCATCATCACGCCAAATGAGTACTACAGCCCCGAGCATTCCGATTTCGCGAGTAGCCACAAGACTTTTAAGCGGATGATGCCGACTTTTGCGTGGGAGGTGGTCGAGGTATTTAGCGGTCCGCCTACCGTCGCTTTTCGGTGGCGCCATTGGGGTGAGATGAAGAATGACTATGTAGGATTTAATAAGTACGCACTCGTTCTCCGTTTGACTTTGAGAAGCTAACATTGAATTTAAGTAAGGGGGAGAAGATCACGGCAAAGGCACATGGCGGACCTATTGACATCACAGGGGTTACGGTTGCGACTGTGGATGAGGATATGAAGATTACCCACCTCGACACATACCAGGAGTAAGTGCTTGTCATGCCGATTTTTATGGAAGACCAATGCTAATTCAAATTTTAGTCCTACGGAGATGTTCCGCCAGATCGCACCAGAAGGTATCGTAAATAAGCAAGTCATGAACGGTACAGATCCCTCGGCAGCAATGGATGAACCCGAACAACCTTCGCAATCGAGTCCCATTTCTACCGGCGAGGCCCACGTGAGCCATGCCAAGGAGAAGAATTCCAGCGGAGGGTTCTTCAGCAGAGTTGTCTCTTCCGCCCTCTCCTCTGTCCGCTCGAGGCGCAAGTCCAACGACGCAGACCCAGTCGCCATTGAGACGGACCTTGGTAAGCTCAGCTTGAACGGTAGTACCCAAGGCAATAAACAAGGTCGCCAGACTGGCTCTGATCGGATGTCACCAGTCCAAGGATTACGAGAGACCACATCCGTCGTGGCTCAGTCTGACTCACACCTCAACCATGATAGAGAATACAATATCAGAATGCCAGGTGCCTTCCCTGGTGGCGTGGAGGAGCAGGTCCACCCTCATGCCGGTCAAGCTGTCGCTGCAGCTCCACACAGTACAGAAACTCAAGTCGCCCATGATGAGATGGGCACCATAACCACGGCCGAGTGTCCCTTCCTGATGAATCGGGAGTAGTTGTTTAGACGTGCAATGAAGAGAAGTGTTTGCTATGATACGGGTATAAGTGTTTTCGGATTCACAGGTCGGCTTGTTTGATAGACTGGCCTTTGGCTGTTATCGGTTATCAGCGGAACAAACATGAGCCAGTCACTAGGATTTATTGATAGAATGAGGGTCGTGTGTGACTATGGCATGTTTCTGGCTTTGTGCGTGTCAGCATGATATCAAAAGAGTCTGGCCTTGTTCAAGTATGACTCCTCGAGCACATCGGCCAGGAGAAAGATTAGTGATAACGATAGCTGTTAACCATTAATTAATTCTCTTCACAACGCCATCTATGATCTGAGGTCGAAGCTGGTGTTGCAAATCAAGGAGAAATAATTTGTGTCTATCTGATCAGTTTCTTGCTTGCGCATTTTGTTTTGCGGCGCCGAAAGCCGAACACGCGTTGTTTAATATGTCTTATACTAAGCTCATAATCCAAGCTTTGGGAATGTATATTAAAGGCCTCTCAAAGCGCACCACACCATCGAAGCCTAGAACGCCTTGTGCCTTCTTCGGAATTGTGAAGGTGGCCTTCCGTATTATTGTTGACCATTCGCGCGAAGTCTAGTTTTAAGGCCTTTCTACAGCAATCCTGGCGTCAAATCCAAGCTTTTGATAAGTCACGTTTGTAAGCCACTTCCTTCTGTCAGATTTAGGCTGCAGCGTCAAGGCTCAGCCTCGAGGAAATTTCTGGATGAGACCCGACCACATTTTGGTTTGCCACAGCCCCATTGTCACACTTGTGTCCTCAGGGCGGCGAAATATTATTTCTTTGTTCAGTATGAGTAGGCAGCAAGGTGCATCTAATCTAGCTGTGAGGTCTTGCCACTTCCATGTTGACAGGGTGGAACCGATGAGCATACGTGGAGTTGTGGAGTCCTCTGTGAAAAAGACCACGGATGTTGCACTTGATAAGGCGATGTCGGAATATTGATGTTTGAAATACCTCGCGTTTGATTTGCTGGTTTGCTGCTTTACTCTGTTTTTGCCGTTTCCCGTTGTGAGAGGGAATGTGGCCAATAAAGAATTAGTATGACTGATCTCGTCAGCCACGATTCTCCGAAGCACTCCGGCTTGGATTTATTGATACTCTGCGGACACTCCCGCGTGCAACGTGGAATTTAAAACCTGATGACTGAGAATTTGCAGCAGCGTGGAGTGATCTAGGCGGCCCGATACTACAAGCCGAGCAATTAACCACGGCATCGTGGCGAAGTCCGACAAGGTGCAATGGTGATCATCTGATTATGGCAGCGATTATGTTGCTCAACTTCCTTTTCGCACCATAGCTTTGTCGCTCCTTGAGGGCTCCTTGGAGGCCCGAGATGATGGGCGCTTGGGCTGTCTGAGAAGAAGAAGAAGGGTGAGTCAGAATTTCATGGTGAGAGTGTGCAATTCAAAGCACCGAATGCGTCGATTTAGCGCCGTATTGATTGCCTAGGCACTGCAAAGCTTCCGTTTAGGGATAGGCTCACATTGGAAACAAACCACCAAAGGGTAAACCGCCGAGCAAAGTGAAGGAACGGCAGCGAATGATGTTGTAGCACCGAGTCGCAAGAGTCGCAAGAAGAAAAGAGGGGAAGGCTGCCACTTCAGCTCTCACAAAGGCGATTATTGGATGTGTACGAGATGATGACCAGGGGCGATCGCGAGTTTGTCTCGGTGGCTATTGGAATATTCACTTATCCACCTAACAAACAGCGACGTATGTCTTTGCAAAAAGAGGCGATAACAGCTTGACTCTTGATTTTGCAAGCTGTCCAAGGAAACAAAGGCTGTAGACAGTGACTAGAACGGACGTATCCTGGTGGCAAAGCTGAGCATGGCACTGCCCGCTCGGATGGCGAAGTCCAAGCGGGCGAAGAAATACATCGTCAAAGGGAAACATGAAAGAGCGGAGAGCACTGAGGGGAGCAAAGCAAATAAATAAACAAACAGTAAACAATAATTCAATTTGCTGCACGGAGTAGCCAGTGGCACAGAAGATGATGCATTAAGAGAAAATGGCTCAGCAAATTGGTTTAGCAGGCGGCTGGAGGTGGCCCTGCAAAGTTTGAAGGTTCTTGTGTGGGTGAGTGAGAAAGAGAGAAACGTGGTCTGTGCCTCGTGATGACTCGCCCCTCTCCGTTTTCCATATCATCTCGCCTCCGCTGCCAGCAGTGTCATTCCTCTCTCCAGTAGCAGCCAAAATGATCCCCTCCGAACCTCCTACAGCGAGAGGCTGCGTTTAATACACGCAAAATCTTCAACTTCCTCGCCTCACGAACAACAATATTCTACGAAAAAAGTTACCTTTTTCTCCTCTGGTTCGCTGGGTCTCTTTAGCCAGCTGTCTCACTCCTACCAAACACTCTAACAGCTTGCCGCCTACCAACTTCGACTCATCCCAACATCATACTCATAATAATAAAGCCTCCCAGGCTGCACTAGCCACCTGTACTTTACATCGCCACTCCTCTCAGTCATTTATTCTCGTTTCGTTGTGTTTATCGTCGGAATAAAGGGATCGTATTGCCTCGTTCACTCGATTGCGACCGGCCCCTCTTCTCCCTCCTAAAAGAACAACACACCTTACGAAAACGGCTACACAAGGCTGCACTCCACCAACCACCCACTTCCTCTTTCGACGACTACAGTCATCCGACTCGCCCAATCCATTCGATTCCTAAACTGGTTCCGGTATTTTTTGAAAAAAGTGGCTCTCAAATAGTCATTTATATCGAAAAGTTACACCGCCCATCTTCAGCATCGAATTCAAAAGTCACAATGTATCCCATGCAGTCATTTACCACTCCAGTCATCCGTCGCTCAGCTATCACCCAAAACAAGGCCTCAGTCAACGGAGGCGCTCCCTGCTAGATCCCGCAAATCACTCGAATTCACCTTCTATTCGACTTTTGTCGAGTGGAAGACTGTTCCTTCGGAGTACCTGCGGACCTTCAATCAGGTCTTTTCAACGGCGATTCTCTAGCAGACGGTGACTGGAGTCCACGGAGTCCTTCGGACCAAGGCAAAATCGGACAACATCTGTTACTCGACTTTCTCTTCACTTCGCAGTTCTCCTTCACACACCTCATCTTTAAAAACACCGAATCCCCCATTCTGCAAATTATTCTTCGACTTCCATCGTCGTCGCAATAGTATAAGTCTCTCAGCCTGAGATTCCCCGGAACTTCAGAAAGGGTTTATAGTAGAAGAGCTTGTGGATCGTTCGTCAGCTGTCAATACTCGACGGACACGGTGCTGCCCCTCCAAACGGTTATCCCCAAATGGTTACGGTATTGGTCATTTCATGATCATCTGATTTTCATCACCCCATCTCGAAAATACCCCGGGTCACTTCCCGAAAAGTTTCAAGATCTTTTTTATCATTCCTTCTTATACCATCACTTTTCTTTGGAAGACAGTTGGGTAGACGGCGATATCTACCTCCAACATGAATTTCGACTTTAGATTGCCTCATGCAATCGCAACATCTCCCCGAACTTACCCTTATCAATCCTCAATCTCATCATCCGCCTCATCTTCCTCATCCTCGGTCTTTTCTGTCGATGCTTCATCATCTCAGACTTCAGAATCATCGTCTGGATCAATACATTGGGACTCAGAAGATCCGTGGCGTCCTTCAAACTGCCGCGATGAGTCCGCCAAACGTGTGCTTCCTCCCTTGAGGACGACAAACATTGAACCCTGTGTGGCCCTAGAACAACGTCAACATCCTCGAAGATGTTCGATAAGTGCCAGTCAACGACAGCCTCCTACCCTCATTCGTCAGAGTGAGCGCAAGGGGCAGTTTGTTGATTGCTTAGTCGGTGAGCAAGACGCAGAACTCGCGTTGAAACGAAGCATGCTAACTCAGTTTCTTCCTGGAGACTCCGCAACTCAAATGGTTGAAGTCATCTGGCCTTTGTCAGTTCCAACCTGCCGTTCAGAACCAGCCAGTGGCCAAGGTGTCCTGCCTTTGAGGACGTTTATCCAAGAGACCCTGCGGCGGTCTCGCACTAGCTTTTCAACTCTCCAAGTTGCTCTTTACTACTTGATTCTCATCAAGGCTCACGTCCCAAAATTTGACTTCACCATGGAGCAGCCCGAAGACCTGCCGTCCACCCGCGCTTTGCAGTGCGGGCGACGCATGTTTCTCGCGGCGCTTATTTTGGCTTCAAAGTATCTTCAGGACCGCAACTACTCGGCGCGAGCTTGGTCCAAGATATCAGGACTCAAGGTTCCAGAGATTAACACCAACGAGATGGCCTTTCTGCAAGCAGTCAATTGGAAGCTACACGTACCCGAATCACTGTTTGAAAGGTGGCAGGATACTTTGATCAAGTACACTTCACACACTCCTTCCACACCTGGCTCTCCGATGGGTATGGTGATCGATTGGAAAACGGTTGTACCCCTTCTTACCCCTGAACTCGACACTGTCAACGTCAGTCCGCGAAAGCAAGCATTACAGCTTATTCATCCTGAACCAAGGACATCATGGAATACACCCAGGATGGCTGAGCTTAGCCACTCACAAGAAAGCACACCAACCCCTCTTCTTCCAATGCTTCCTCGCGTTCTGGAACCAAGTCCCAACATGCTTCCGCCAACCCCATGCTTGGCCCGTATGGGTCCTTTGCCAACACCCATCATGACGCCTCAGTCTGCCGTCAGCAACACTCCTGCCGCGAGTCTTGCTGGCTACAACTCCAGACGACCATCAATGTGCTCAGCCATGTCTCAAGCACACTCTGCTTCCATGGCTCGATCCGTCATGGACTGTAATTGGAGCACTAAGTATCCCGGCCTCGAGGCTTATCAAATCTCCAGCCGTCGACCATCAGTCCAGTCCACTTCTGGCTCATCTTCCTCTTCCTCACCGGAATCAATGGTCTCAGACCACTCTCGATCTTCACGAGCATCATCAATCTCATCGGTTTCGTCCATCTCTAGCGCAAATCCATGTGCGCCAACATCGGTCAGGTTGGCCAGGTTGGCGACTATGCGATGCGCGGGATTGCCGTACTCAATGCAACAGATGCCACAGAAGGAGTACGAGACTATTGGATCCATTACGAATGAGCCGATGTGCGCTGAACCAATGTCTTCTCCAGACATGGACATCCTTCGCTTATCGGACTCGGACATGACAATCAAGCCACCAGTGCGAGCAAGACCATCAGCGCCATACATGGCCGCATCGGATAGCCCCACCAAGCGTCGCAAGCGTGGTCGATCTTCCGTGGACTTGCAGCATGGTGTCCGTGCTTTGCTTGGAAACAATGCAAAGTCTTACCTTGCTGATCCAGCCACTGCTGTTCTTCCAGATCGCTCTATTGCGCAATCTTTCCTCCTTGACAGTTCCTGCTTACGGACACCTACCTCTAGCATTGGCCCCAAGGCGCTGCAGTCGCCTGCAAGGTCGGTGCCGGAAGGTCGTTTACCGGTCCAGAAGGATCTTGGAAGAAAGAGGGCGTGCTGTGCGAGCGAGGCGAACAACATTATGCGGTTCGATGGTCGTGGTCCTGGCATCTGGGATGGTATCTTATGATAACCCTTCTGTTCATGCCTAGGTGGAGCTGTAAGCTGTCGTCGACGTTGGATTCTTGTGCATATTGCATGACCCTTTACAACCTTTTTAATGGCCTTCTTATGATTGGTGGGACTTGGGGGAGTTTGATGGCGAGTGGAAGAGGAAAAGTGAAGGATGAGAAAACACAACCCATTACAGACGGCGACCGGAGCTCTGCTTGCTTTGCTTGCTCGCTTGCATACCTCGGATTTTCAACGCACGTCTCTTCGAAGGAGAAGAAAACTTACTATATCTCACCATCTCGACCTGTATATTTGCACCACAACAACTAAACCTCAAAACGAGGTCGGGGACGGGAGCACCACCGAAGGGGAGAAAAGCATCTACGGATGATACTTCCCTGGCTTGCGGTGTTCATATTGGCGTTATATTACCCCCTTTCCTTTGCTCGAATTTGCTTGGTCCTTTTTTTTGCTCTCGTAGTTAGCCCCGTGCCATAACCCGTGCCATAAACACACACAACACTTGTACTGAATAGCTGAGCTGCCTAGATGGGCAAAGAAATATGAGACTTTTAAAATAATTTGATTAATCACTGCCCGTGGTGAAGATATATTTTGATGATGTGAAAGAGAAAGTAAGAGTAGGAGATAGATGCTGGACTGAGTATTGAGGACGAGATGTGATGGAAGAAAAGAGCAACAAGCAATCGCTGGGGTGGATGAACATCATAGGATGAAATGTGATAGTCAGGTAGGATAGTAGTGCATTGTTCTGTATATGAGTTTGGTTAAAGGAAGAAACTCAATCATGAAGATTGGGGATGTTTTATCTCTCGGAAGGAGATACAATCAAAGTCAGAATTATGGAGGGAAGCCCATCCTGAAGTGATCAAAGTCGGAAAAAGTGAAAAGGGAAAAGGGAACACTGTAAAGAATCCAAGGGCGCGCGCTTTTATATACCTTTCTTTACAAGCGGCCTCACTCAACTGGTGTTTTCGAGCTCGAGGCCGCTCTCCTATTTGGGGTTAGTGTGGGTTTGGGGGGTGGTGGCCAACCGCACAACCTATTCGGGATTGCTCAGTCTGCGCAAATCGTTAGTGATATCGTACGCTTATGGAAAAACAGTTGAGAAATAGATTTGATACCGTGCTTTAGATATTGGCGACGGGGTAAATGGCGTGGCTTAGTGCTGTTGTTGTTTTAGTATTTACTGCGCAAGGCTGTGATGTCGGACGACAACGAATACAAACTTTGAAGACAGAGCTGAAGCGGGAGAGTGTATGATAACCTAAGTAGTGAAAAGTTTTGTGAAGCATTCAGAAAGCGATTGTAAATGCTTGTAGTGGTGTTGTGTTCTTAAACCTGGTGGTGCTGGATGATTTCCTTGAGCTGATAAAGCTCCGCTGCCTATACTCAACAATAGAAAGCGAAACCTACTGTCGGGGACACAATATGAACCCTTAGCCTCGAGATAATTGGTCAGACAGGGTTTTCAAGGGCCCCCCCTCGTAAATCGTAGCTGGGTGATCGCTCCGTTCATCTGTCGTCCAACTGTGTAAGTTTTGAAGATTTCTTCTCATTCTTGGTACACTGCTACATTACACTTTCGCCCCTTCAAACAAGAAGCAGAATCGTAGAGACCACGCTCATGCAAGTCTGTCCGCCCCATCCCGTCCATTCCAAGAAACCAAAACTCCTTTCCCATAATTTCCACACCGCCTAATCTCTCACTCAAATATTACGCGTCAACACCCACATGAAGAACAACTGAGCGACATAAGAGTACGTCGCCAGAAAGTACGTCCGACTCTGTTTCTGACTCTTATGAGACGTGTAAGAAACACCGCTCACAGTATTCGGTGAAGAGTCCGGTAGGAGAACGTAGCGTAGTGATCGTAGCTGTCCAACACCATTAATACAGCACTCTTTCCACAATGTGACACAAGCCCAGAAAGAACTTACCAAGAACAAAGCATTAGCCAAATACGTATATATAAATACCGTGTACCCAAACCAACCCCCAGTGCCACCACCCCGATTCCACACCTCACTCAATACCAAAGTAACATTGATACCCACGAATTTATAACCCGAGTATGCGACTAAATCGAGAAGTTGACTCTCATTATTAATACTCAAAAAATAAATAGCAAGTCTAATAATCGCAATCTCAAAGATAACCACCAGGAACGCCCACGTCGCTGCCGTGCCCAAAAGTTCCGGATTGAATTTGCCGCCTAATCCAGCGAGTAGCGTAGATAGGAGGATATAGGTTACGAATCCCATGACAGGGATGTACATGTCGGGGGAATTGGTGTCTTCCCGTGGGGGGAGGTAAAATGCATCTTGGGTGTTTGCGCCTTGTTGGCCGCTGACACCGCCAACGGAGTGGGAGAGGCGTTGTTGACGCGACCAGGGTTTGTGGCGCCAGGGGAAGAGGACGATGTAGAGTTTGTTGATTACGTAGGAGTTGGAGACGTTGAAGTAGTGTTTTAGGGCGGAGAAGTTGACGTAGCGGTTGAACTGTTTGTGACTTTCGTCAGCATTTGGGTATAGACACCCATAAATTGGAGGAAATGTAAAAGCAAGAGCATTGTGTTGTGTACGTACGTTCTGCTCCATATACTCCTGCCCGGCCATGACAGCCGTCTTACCAACTTGGAAACCCATCTGCGCAGTAGGATCATTCATGAAGCCGCCAAAAGCATTGGGCTGCATATAATTTGATGGGCCACCACCCTGTTGCTGCTGCTGTTGACCATTATATCCATAACTTTGCTGTGGTTGTGATTGCGGAGCTGGGGGCGGAGGTGATCGTAGTTGTGGCACTGTAGAGACGTGTTGTGGTACTGGGTGGTGTAATGGGGGTGAGTGCGCCGGCGGTGGATTCGTGTAGCTGGGCCGTTGCATTGTGTTTCTCTATAAGTTTTTTGGTTGTTGTTTAGATATGAAGAGCAGAGGGGAAAAAGGGAGATGGAACTGGGTATTGTTTTTTGGGCGTTCAAGCCACATCTTGAGCTTGGAGAAGTTTGACCCCCGTTCCGCTCCTCCACCCCCCAAAGCGCAAGATACGTAGCTTCGTCATTCTACATAAAAAGAATCTACCGCCTCCTTCTTCACCACTCTACTTTTAATACCAGTAATGCTCTATTCACCTCTCTGCTTCCTCCTCTGAACCACCAAAACCAGCAGCGAAAATGCTAGACACCTTCGAGATAATAACCACCTCCGGCGTAGTCCTCTGGTCAAAAACATACGTCCCGGTCGCCTCCAGTCTAATCAACAATTTAATACGAGAAGTCTTTGTAGAAGAGCGGGGCGCGAATGCTAGGGCGGAGAATTCGGGTGGACAGAAACCTACATATCGGAGGGATGGGTATACACTCAAGTGGACTGCGGCGAAGGATTTGGGATTGATATTCGTGGTATGTTCTGCGCTTTATTTGGTTTTGATATATGGATAGATAGCTGATCAGTGTGTTGGACAGGCGGTATATCAGTCGCTCCTCCAAATAAGATGGATAGACAAGTTACTGGAAAATGTGCGAGCGCTGTTCACGGAGCTATACCGCGATCAAATCACAAAACCAAACTGTTCAGCCGTGGATTGCCCCTTTGACCAATACTTCGACCGGCAGATACAAGAATTGGAGAAACTGGATAAGGACGCCGGGCCTCAACGAGGTGGGCCTACGATAGATGTCACTCCCCCTACCAGTGATTCGAATGATAATAGCGCGGATGATATGCCCCCGCCTCCAAAGCCCGTGCTGCGAACATGTGGGTGATTTCCAGAACATCAGTGCTTTGTTCAGAGCTAACATGATTGGGATAGTAAACTCGAATACTTCGCATGATACCACATCAACGGACGTGACACCAATACCAACGCCCGATGCCTCTCGTCCAGGAACACCGCGCGCGAACCATCTTTTAACAGGCAGACCAGGTCTAGGAGGACGAGGTTCACGGCGCTCAAGAAAGGGAATGGTAGCAGGGAACTCGGCTCCAGTATCTTCGGGCGATGAAACACCTGCGAATGCCAGCAAGAAAGGCACAAAAGGAGCCAAGAAGATGCGTAAATGGGACGCCAATGGTCACGCAGATGAAGATGACGGAACAACTCTGGATTACTCCGCACCAGTGGCATCGTCGAACCTATCCAATGCAAACGTAGAAGACTCAGCGGAACAAGAGAAATGGGGCACGAGAACTGCAAAGGGCGAATACATGCTCAAGGATATTGGAGATGAGATGAACGCTATATTATCATCTGCGAATTCGAATGCTGGCGCTACGAATGGCGATGCGGCATCTGGTCTCGTAGGCTCCAGTATCGGCGCCATAAGTGGCCTATTCAGAAACGTCGTCGGTGGCAAGACCCTCACAAAGGAAGATCTGGTCAAACCACTCAAAGGCATGGAAGACCATCTCCTCAAGAAGAATGTAGCGCGCGAAGCAGCAGTCCGCCTATGCAACTCCGTAGAACGAGATCTCATAGGCATGAAAACCGGAAACTTCACCAGTAAGTCTTATGCATCCCCCTTTTTCTTCCAAAAATGTACAACTCAACTAACACCACCACTGCTCCACAGGCATCGACACAACCCTCCGCACCGCCATGGAAAAAGCCCTGCGCAAAATCCTAACCCCAACCTCCCCCCTAGACCTCCTCCGCGAAATCCAATCAACCGTCCGCAGCAGCACCAAACGTCGCCCCTACGTAATCTCCATAGTCGGCGTCAACGGCGTCGGCAAGTCGACCAACCTCTCCAAAATAGCATTTTTCCTCCTCCAAAACCACTACCGTGTCCTTATTGCAGCGGGAGATACATTCCGCTCCGGAGCGGTGGAACAATTACGCGTCCACGTCAATAACCTCAAGGAATTGACGCAACGACAGGGGAAAGGTGCGGTGGATTTATTTGAAAAGGGCTACGGGAAGGATGCGGCGCATATTGCGCGTGATAGTGTCGAGTACGCTGCTGCGCACGCGTATGATGTTGTCTTGATTGATACGGCGGGGCGGAGGCATAATGATGCGAGGTTGATGAGTTCGCTGGAAAAATTCGCGGAATTGGCGAAACCGGATAAGATTCTTATGGTTGGGGAGGCGCTTGTGGGGAGTGATGCCGTACAGCAAGCGAGGCATTTCGATGCGGCGTTTGGGGTGGGGAGGAGGCTTGATGGGTTTATTGTTAGTAAGTGCGATACTGTGGGGGATATGGTGGGGACGCTTGTTAGTATGGTGCATGCTACGGGGATTCCGGTGTTGTTTTTGGGGACGGGGCAGCATTATGGGGATTTGAGGGTGCTGAGGGTGGAGAGTGTGGTTGGTTTGCTTATGCAGTAGGGTATCTTTTTGGGCTCTGTGGTTGGAGTGGGCTTGGGGAGGGTTGATGGGGGAGTGGGTAAGGTTTAAAGTTTTAATGAGGAAAGTACCTTGGATATTGGATTATTTACCTACTCCATTATGAAGAAAGGGGAAGCAGATATTGCTATTCTTTTTGTGTCATATTTTGACGTGGGGAGCAGCAGCATATATGAGGGTCAATTAGAAGCGTGTGGCTCCTTAGTTTTGACGACGACGACAACGAACCATGGGAGGTATGTATCTAAAGCTTCGATCAAGGACTATTCTGATGTAAGAGCTTGAAGAGCACACATGTCGCGTCTATCACTTCACGAAATATCTTTCACAGCGGTGGAGATTATACTTTTTTTTCATTTTCATTTTCATTATTTTTTTGGGGGGTATTTATCTAGGGTTTGGTTTTCCCATTTACTATTCTCAATTTTTTTTTTACGTCTGGAACTCGTAACGCCATCTTGATCGGAAAAGACTACGGTATAGAGAAAGCCCGATGTTAATCCCCCTCTTAGTTTTCTCGTCTCCAACTATATTCGCCCAACTGTACTATTCTCACTCCCCTTCCCCGTCCCCCGTCCCCCGTCCCCCACCCCCGCTCATACGAACACGAATACAACGGCCCAACCCACCATGCCCCCTTCTCCAAGCTTTCCCAATCCGTCTATACTCACAATATCGTGCAGAAAACTCGGGGGTCATTATCCCTCTTGGTGATGTCGTGTTTGGCCTTGTTCTCCTTTACTTCGGCTTCGTCGGTGTTTTCCATTGTATTGGTCTCCTCTTTGGCGAGGGGTTGATGCTGTACTAGGATGAAGGAGGTAGCGGGCCGGCTTCGCCTTTCCAATGTTGAAGGTGCGGTGAGGAGGGCTGATGGGTGGGTTTGTGCTTGTGCTTGTGTTTGTGTTTGAGCCTGGGTTTGTGTTTGTTTATGAGCGTGGTGGAGAAGGTTTTCAGCAATGGCGTGGGCTTGAGCTTCGGCTTCGTATAGGGCTAGGCTTTGGGCTACTCTTACATCCATCTCGCCCCCAAGGGAGTTGTCTGGGGAGAGGGTATTGACGGCGGAGCGTGCTTGTACTGCGGTGTTGACGGCAGAGCCGGCTTGTACTGAGCCAGTGGGGGCGGCGGCGACGGCGCTCGCGGTGAGGGCGATGGTGAGGAAAGATGTGTCTTTCATGGTTGCGTGATGTTTGGTTGTTGTTGTTGTTGTGCGTTGAGTGGTTGGGTGTTTGTTGGTGATGAGGGATCTTTTGGGATCTGTTTGTTTTTGGCAGTGGAAGGTTTGAGATGGGAATGAATTGAATGGGAAGAAGCAAGAGGGAAGATAAGACGGTATTTATACAACTAGTGGAGGGTTATGGGGTAGAATTATTCTGGTACTGGTTTTGCTTGGCTTTTGGTTCTGGTTCTGCACCAAAGAGCATTTTCAATTACCTCAAATCTTCAGGAAGGGAAGTGCTGATACCTTAAGCTAATTGGAGCAAAGGCTTTTTAGAGCATAAAATTGAAATTTTCCAGTGAGAGAATATGACTTGTGGTAGGAGTCGTTGTCTCAACCAAACGCCTGTCCAGTATTTGACGCAATGCCCATGGTGAGCACCGGATAGAACCTTTCAATTTCTTCTTCCATTTCATTTTTAGAATCAGTTTCGAGTATCATCACTACTCCAAGGGAGACGGATTTTATATAGCTCGACTACGAAATGTTACCTACTTCTGACTGAGGAATGTTAGGGGTAGGTAATTTTCGGACAACGCCAACGCCGTGATAGTAACAAAGAAAGTAGAGGGGCTTGAAAACTGTCCATGAATTCCGCGCTGGGTAATGAGTTTGTAGCGAAGGAGTCAACGTATTGAGTAAAGACACAGTCGAGATGTGCTGAATATCGAAGGAAGGAAATCCGATTGCGAATGCGGTGATTGGCCAAAGGGTTTGATGATTTAGCGCTGATCTTTCAAGGCTTGTGTCGAGGTGTGGATCGAGACGGCTCGGGGAAGAAGAGAGATGCGGCGGGTTGTCGTTGTAAGTGAATGCCAATGAAGTTGAATTGTAGATCGAGTCGTGCGGACACAGAAGGAAACTATGTCGCATGCTCGATTTAAGAGCAATGTTGTCAGCATGAACTTCAGAAACCACGAGGTTCAAGCCAGGCAATCAAAGCACGGATATCCTCCTTCAGATCAGGTCCTTGAATGAACATGGAGTAAGATAGCGTCGTATCTTGAACAAACTGCAGGACTCTACACTTCCAGAGTCCAGTGGGCGGTCTATGCACCCCTCTAACCATATTCAAGCTTAAGGACCTAAGTTGGGGGTATGCCTCCAGTTGTTTCAGGACTTCAGACCAGCGACCATCCAAGACGACACCGCATAAGTCTACATTTTGCAGTACATCTCGTCGGGCCGCGAGAAGTCCACTGAGTGTAGCGCCATCAACATTCAACCTACGCCAGAATCTGTGCTGTGGGTCTGAGAGAGCCTAAGGTGGGGCGCTGGTCCCTTCGATGGAGATCAAAGATTGCGACAGCGACAGTTTTCGAAACGCAGGCACTGGTCCAAGTCTAACCCTCAGGGCAGTAAGCCGCGTAGCAAATTGAAGAGTCTTTGTGGCCCCGATAATCTGGAAGTTGGACACGGTTCGACCGGGAGCCGTAGTAGGGACCATAGCTGCGGCGTAGGCAGGGAAGGGAGAGTATACGGCTTCGGCAAAAGTTTGATTCCTGCATTGGAGGATCTCTAAATTTTCGCGAACTGAGCCGTCAGGCTGACCCGACATGCGAAGGCAATCAAAAATCTCACCCGTAACACAACCTAAATACAAAGCTTTCAACTGAATACTGGAACAGCTGAAAATCTCTAGGAGCATCATCAGAAGTGAGCCAACCGCCATACCATGGCCGGCATTGGTCTTTCGCACACAGTCGTTGACGTGGATAGAGAGAGCCTCCAAGTACTGCAAAGCTTTGAAAGCTTCGGTGAAGTCTGCCAGGCTTTCGCACATAATGTCGTCGTTCCTTGGAGCATGCTGGATCTCAATATGACGGACGTGTTTGGCAAAACCGGCCTTCGTCATGGCCAGAAAAGCCTGGAAATCTTCAGTAGATTTGTCGAATGTTTCGATCGTCTTTTTCGCATGGAATCGTCTGTAGAGCTCTTTCTGGATTTTCGAGGATACGTCGCGACAGCTTAAGCGGAGGTTGCAGAAGTCTTCAACGTCGACGTTGTGGGTGACATGCTCCATGAGTTCCATGGGAAGTGATGTGATGATAGCCATGTTGTCGTTGAGATTCAATGATTGTGCCTGAATAATTATTGATTTGTCAGGAAATTGACATCAGGCGAAGTGATTAAAAATTATAGAGGGTACTAACAGTTGAGCTTTGAGCCTCCGTCAGCTTGTACTTGTGTTGTGTTGTTTGTTCAACGTTATGGTGTTGAAAGAAGGACAAATGTTCTTGCGAGAGAACAGGCTTTTAGGTGCCCAAATGTTCAGGTGCTGGGTAAGAGATATGTTGATTAGTGAAAAATCTTTAAACGATTAGTGCTGGTTAAGAGCAGGAATCTTGGACGTTTGAAAGATAGTCGGGTGTAAGTTTGAATTCCAGCCATAATCAAATTGATTAACGCCAGAAGCCTTGGGACCGTGTTTCTAATTCTGTTATGTCTAGATGTCTCCATGATCCGACGTTTCCTGACGCAGGCCCCGCAGATCCTGGAGTTGTAAATTCAAATGAAGATTGAATGTAAATTCGCCTACAGCAGCTGGTGAGCTTCTCATATTGTGCGATGATTTACCTCCCTCTTCACATGAGAATTCAGCTTGAAGACTTGCTTACCATAAGACTTTAGAACTTCTGGTGTGCCTTATCAGTCGCTGTAGCCAGAGTATCGCCGCAGATTTAATGTCGTTTAGTACCCATTAGATAAGAGGCATTCTTCAGACTTTAAAGAGCACCCTGTTCCAAAAAGTACGACAAGTGGAGGCATTTCAAAGATCATCAAGCATTTGTACGAAAGGCTGGAGCTCATTGTCTAGGTTAAATCCTTCTTGTTGATGTGACGGCCTAAATACCTGAAAACAAAGCGCTCCCCATTCAAATTGAACCCGCAACAACATCGACCATAGAACCGCTCCTCAATTGAAACAAAATGTAAGGGGAATCGACTACCAGGTGTTGGTAGAAAAGCGCAAAATAGTGACATGAGGAATCAGAAGAGTGGAGTGGTGCAACAGCTGAAATGGCTGGACTAAGCAGAGAAGGAAAGTTTGGTAAAGAACTCCGAGCAAGGAAATTGAGGTTCTCTTATGGCGAATCGACCGAAGTCCTATTTCTCAAGGTTCCGTTCGCCGAGGATGCAGTCCAAAAAGCCCAGAATATGAGCCGTTCTGGTGGCGGGACTTCGTAGATTCGCGATGGTAAAGTAGCCGAACATTTTTCAATAGCCTTGAGACGACAGCCATTCCACGCATTCTCGGAGTTGCTTTTTGCAGTCTGGACCATCAGCTATGAAGAGATGAGGATTTGTTTGGTTGGAGAATCGTATCAGATCTCTTCTGAACCTCGCTGTGTCCAAAGACTCAACTCCATACGAGACTTGTTTGATGTCCTCAAGTGTGACGAGTTCCAATGCAAGGACATTCCCAAGCTGAACCAGAACTGGCACCAGTCTGCCCATAAGGTTAACGTGCGATAAATTCATCACGCACAAGACCGAGGCACGAACAGCTAAAAGCTGAGCCAATATACTCTCCGGGACCCTGAAGAATGTGCTCTCTGTTGGTTTGGGAATGGAATACTCAATGGTCAGGAACGATTGGGTCTCGCAGAGAGGGTGAGATGCTGGAACGGGACCAACGCAGAGACGAAGATCCTTGACCTTGGGCATGTAGTTCAAAATATCGAGATACTCTGACATGATCCCCAGCTGGCGCTTCATACGTTTCTCGGTGCGAGGTGGTAACGTCGAATGATATCTGCGTCGATGGGCATACGGATTCAAAGCTCTCTCATAATGAGAAGGATGTGTCGAGATGTGTGACTTTCATGTCTGAGCACCACAAGACACCGGCATATGGGTATACGCATCCGACGCAGAGTTTCTGCACAGAACATGGTAGTGGACCGAATTGCATCAGGTATCGTAGGTGCCCGAGCATACCAACAACACGTTTGTTGTGTTGTATATCATTCCACTTCTGACAACAGTTGCTGTGGACAGAGATCGTGTTTAAATGTCTTAGACTAGACAACGCCATATGAATGAAGTCTGCGTGCTCGTAGGGTGGAAACATTTCAGTCTCCATGAAGGCAAGCTCTGCAAGCGTCGCCACGTCTTCAATCTCAAGATGTTGCACATATCCAAGTAAAGTAGAAGTTTGTGCCAAGGAGAGGAAAGCGTGAAAGTGAGCGGAGAAGACAGAGAAGTTCTTGTCGAATGTCACTTTCGTAAAATATCGTTTTTCCGAAAGTATCATAGATCTTTGAAGAAGTATCCCGACAGACAAGGCGGAGGTTCTGAAATCCGGTGGCATCGAGGCTGTGCGTGATCTGCTCGACGAGCTCCATTGGCAGCGAAGTGAGGCCAACCATGTTTGAATATTTCCCGCCTTGGTGTAGCTTTGGTTGAGTTAGCCATTTTAGATGCAATAAGATGGCTGAAGAAATTATCCAAGATCACTTACGAAACTGGTGTTGATGGTTGCTGTGAGTGTTGTTGATGAGTGAATGAGAATGAAGAGGGGTTGGTTACTGGTGACGGTATTTCATATCGCTTAGAACGGCTGGGTAGGAAGGCATGAAACAGACAGATATAGGTGGGTAGATGGTCTACTCATCGGAGGTCGGGGGGGTTCAGCATAATGAAGTCGAAAAGGTGACCTCTCTGCCATGCTGGGTAAGTCCCATCTTCTTAAGCTCTGCTTTTCCGCCAAAGCTGGTATACTCAAAGCCTTCAGCACATAGGAAAATGAGCATTGTAGTTCTATGGTGCTGGCCTTAAGCAAGGGTCTCCGATGCAAGCAAAGATCTTGACTGGACCCGTTTACTTGAAGAGGAGAACTGGTTCCAGCCTTTGCTTGATTTTCTTTCGCCGTACGACGATCCCTTAAGAAAGAAGGTGGAATATGCAACACCGGAAACAAATGAGAATGCTCTACTCAAAAATACAATCAGCAAGATGATGGAACAGGAAAGATGTAGCAGGTTTAAAGGTATGAAGGAACATAAACACACAATTTGTCTACCCCTCCGGAGAGATCCCCGGCTTCCCGTGTTCGCCTTCCAGTACAGTAATTTCTCATCCCATGGCGACCGTGCTCAGCCTTGTCCACGCTACCTTCATACTAATCAGTAGCTTCCCACTCCACGTCATACGCGTTCTCTGTTATCGAAAATTTCATATTCGTTCGACACGAAGTCTAATTTGATAACGTCAGCACCGATGGAAGTACGGAGGGAAAATGAGTCCGGAAGTGGTGGTCAGAAAGAGAAAAGCCAGTCTCGACGATCTCGCTGGTTTCTCCCGTTTCGTTCCAAGACAGGCCGAACACCACCGATTCCAAACCAGACTACGCGACTCGAACGCGATGATCCGAGCTTGAATTATATTGGTGATACATGCGTTGCATCTACCATTGCATACAACGTCTACGAACCATACGGTGGTTGCGATCCTATCAAGATATACGGCGAAGACGCAGCAGCCGCAACAGGATATGCAGAAGGCCAGGCCCAATATATGATGAGATATCAAGCTGGCACTTCACAACCACACCTCCCTCTACAAGAGATCCAACCACACTTGCCCATGTCCGTGGCGACTTACAGCAATCCCACTGATCGACCTCAAACCGATTCATCCTTGGAAAGTTCTGATTCGGGGTATTATGGGACAGAATCATCGATAGCTCATAGCAGATCGGAATCATGGCAAAGTAGCGCAAAAAGGACGTACAAAAATGATGCTATAAGGGCGAGAACGAGGGATGCTTTGGAGGAGATAGAGTACGATGTCTCCAATATGCTGGCACCTGTGGACAATTCGATTCGCGATTCGGGTTCGAGAGATTCGACGACCTCGACATGTTGGGAATTGAAGTGTTTCGATTTCGATTTCGGAGCAGTGCCCCGTTCCGAAAATGATGTGCCCGAACGACGAAGCGCTGAAAGGTTGGGTTGGAATTGGTAGCGTTGTCTTGTGTTCAAACGCATGCTTCGCTTGATGTTAGATAGCCTCTGGGGAAATGCGCTCCATGCCGTGATTGATTAGAATGATTGATGGAATATATGTCAAGATTGAGTGCTCAGCCCGCAATTCAATCTTCCTTCTCCATAACATATGCTCTGATGATTTTGATCTTGTCTGTAGGCCTATCCTCGGCTCCGGTTTTGACCAGTCCCATCCTCTGTACGATCTTTAGTCCACTTTTGACCCTTCCAAAAATAGTGTGCTTTCCATCAAGCCATGGTGTTGGTGCTAGTGTGATGAAAAACTACACATTTGGTAAGCCTTTTCACTCACAAAGATACAAAGTGCCTGGACATACCTGACTACCGTTCGTATTGGGTCCACTATTCGCCATACTTAATATACCAGCTCCAGTATGTTTCAAAGACGGGGTAATTTCATCTTCAAATTTCTCGCCATATATTGAGCTACCACCGCGACCTGTGCCTGTTGGATCTCCTCCCTGGATCATAAAGTTGGGAATGACACGGTGAAATATTATGTCGTTATAGTAGCCTCTCTGTATGAGTCCCGCAAAGTTCTTGCATGTCCTTGGGGCGTGGTTCTCGTAGAGCTCCACTGTGATGAGGCCCTGCTTACTTGTTAGCTTGATCTTCTTACTGTTGAGCGCTGGAATGTACCATAGTGGTCTCTAAAGCTACTTCGGTCGCCATGTTGAATTGTTGTTAAGTTTTGATAACGTTGGAGGGACCGCGTTGGATATAAAATCTCATGGGCGCCTTGATGTCTGAGGCCGATTGTGTACTTGCGCAAATGAGGTTCAAGTTGCCCATGCCATGACTCAGTCACCTACAAGAAACACGCAAGTTAGAGTTGCAAGTCCGCTGTAGAATTATCCTTCATGGAATTCGCAAGGCGGAACATAGCGGTAAGCAGCGCTAAGTCTAACATAATTCAACAATCTATACGTTCTCTGCTTGTCAGTCTGCAATTTTGCTCATTGAGAATTCGATCAATGAAAGTTTTCTTATTTCGATTTCATCCGAACCATTGTGCCACATTAATATTCTATCAAGCTTATTCCACTGTGTATTAACTAGAAGAGATTAATGGGTGAAATTCTCCCTTCTATTGATACGAGTATTCGTACTTCCACCACCTCTTATGCGCCGATAATCTCTCCCCAGTCTTGTCTTACACATGAAGCTGTTCTTCCTGCTCTCACACTGAATTATTGTTGGAAGCTGTAAGACACAATCAAAGTGCAGAGCCCACAAGAGCACGTATCTAAGCTGTTTTTGATAGGCTTGAGTCATACTGGCTGTCATGAGGTCTCAATCAGTGTTCAAGTTATTCACGCTGTGCTCCTGTCGTACTTCTACTCCTCCATCTGGTCCGACATAATAAAAGCCTCATCACACGAGAGTCCTGGCTATGTAGTTTGCCCTCCTAGCAAGTCTTTCTGCCGCTGGGAAAGAATAAACTCATATCCCGGGCATCTCCTCCTCAAATCAAAACACACCATGTACAAAAACATCCTCCCCTTCATCACACTGCTTCTCTCCTCCACAACCGCCGCAACCGTGATCCCCCACATCATCAACCCCCTCAAACCCCGCCAATACCACAACGGCCCCTGGCAAACCCTCGATATCTGCCGCCACCGAGACTACCAAGAATGCATCACACAAGATGTAGACTACGGCGAATACACCAACATCCGCGACAACTTCGACGGCATCTCCTCAATTTACATTGTCCCGAGCGTCACAACATACTGTTTTCTCTATGATGGCCGCGATTGTACAAGGCACTATAGTTGCATTACTGAAAACGAACGTGATTTGAAGCATGTGGGTAATAGCGGCGGCGGTATTATGAACGATAATGTTAAGAGTGTGCTGTGTGGGAATGGGAAGAGGCACCCGGAATGTGAGGTTGATTGGTAGGAAGATATTGGGAAGGGGGTTTGAATATCACCTTGCGATCCCAGCAGTGAACCAAAAATATTTGGGAAGAAAGATGTGAAGTTGGGGATTGATGTTGTAATGACTAATAAAATATAATGAATACCCGGGTATCTTTCCGACTGAAGCAAAATCCAACAAAATAATCAACCAGAACAAGTGTCGCTAAAATACAGCATTTTCGCCTTACCATAATGTGAGTTAAAACAAATGGAAATTTCTAAACCTCGACCTCACCGAAGAACCGCTTTGCCGTATGCACACCCACACGAACTTTGTGGAGACATTTCCTAAACCCAGTCAACTGAAGTAAAAGAAGAGAGCCATTAAGTTTTGAGAGAAATTACTCTACGGCAACACCCATAGGTAGCCGATTGATAGGTTCACCATGGTGAGCCGTGACATGTATGGGGTACGGATTATCCCCGCCAGTAGACTGTATATCCGTCCCCCGTGTCATGGGCCCAGATAAGGTACCCGGATCAACACCGATATGAGGATCTGGTATCTGGATATCGATGCTGAGATATGCAGTCCTCCGTAGTGGAATTATAACAACACCCTCCTTGCTGCCATAATCTCTATTCCATATCTCGATCCATCGTTCCAAATTGGCTAGCTTGCTCTTCACAGCAGCGAAACCTAGATCTTCCCACAACCAGAATGTAGCCACACCGAGAATGACATCAGCCCATGCTCTCGCGCCAAACGGGTTGAATGCTTCAATGACTGTATCATTGATCTTTTTGATGACCCTTCGGAACTCCTCTTCTGTAATTAGCGGATCTAGTACTTCAGGGTAAAGATTCGTGAAGGTGGGTGCAAGGTCGCCGACTTGCATCCAGTCCCGCCGGATGCGAATTATGCGCGTTGAATTGGACAATGGTGAGTCAAGAGGGACATGTGGGTTTGGGTGCGGGAAACAGGGATGTGCTGGTCCCCATGCGAATTCGTCGTCTTCCTCGCCATCATTGGATAAGGCTTGGTTTTCAAGTGGAAGTGATGCTCGTGATGATGTTGTGCGTAGTCCTTCGGAGCGGCCGGATTCAGCGTCGCCGTGTATATGGCGAGGCTCTATTTTAGTTTCCATTGCAAATGCTTCTGCTCTCGCTGTGGCTGTAGAAGGGCCAGGTCCTGCTTCTGATGATTCCGGCGCAACAAATTCTTGTGATAATCGTGGTGCGTTCAACCGCGGTGACTGTGGCGTGCCTTCTCGAGGTGATTGCGGTTCCTTTCCCCGCGGTGATTTGAGACCCTCCTCGAAAACTGAACTCCTTCTATTTTCAGGTAACCCGATACTCGTCTTCGATTGAGTCAAATCGCCAGAATTTGTCTCCACAAATAAAGAGCTTGGCGCTTTTACACTCTGTCTACTCCGTCTTTGCTCCGGCAAAGTAAGCAGAGGATATCCTCCACCAGTTGGCGGTCTCTCTTCACCACCTGCTGCAAGATCTGGATGATCAACTGGAAGATTTGGAATTGCAAGTGTTCGCGGTGAAAAGTTCTGCGGATTCCAGAGGCGTGATGCTGGTGCGTGTGGTGTAGTCGGTCGGCCGCCTTGCCAGTTCGTAAAATTGAAAATGCGTGTTAGGGACCAGCGTGGTTGTGGTTGTTCGTTGTGTGGCCGGAATGCCGTGGTGATTTTCTTTTTTGGTTTCTCGGGGAGAAATGTGGGATAGCGCGCGCGAAAACTCTCCGATGCCTCCTATTACTCCAATTGCGATTATTGCCCGTGGAGGTGGAGAGTTTCGCGTGGGTGCTGTATGGGAAGTATAGGGTTTGAGTGGAGGTTCTTCGTCGAAAAGCGCTTGGGATGAATGCAACGGCAGGCATCGTCAGGCACGCATCAAGGAGCTACTGCATCATTTGTGGAGCAAGTCCCCTTTTGTCAGTATTTTCTATTTCTTGAATGAGTGAATAGAAGAAGCAATGGCGATAAAGAGCAGAGGGAGCATATAACTCTACCAGTGTAAGCACCTCTGTGTATTTAGATAGTGTGCAAAATAAGGAGCCCCAAGATTTCCTTGGACGGCAACCCCTTCGCGCAGCATTTCTGCTTCACTCCCATCCGTTCCCTATTTGGGACTATGTGGCGTCAAAGGAGTGCTCGAGCTTTACATCAACACCCTAGCAACCTCTCGTTCTCTAGAAGAGCTGATCCGAGCAAGAATCATGATCTCTCCGGATGGGGATGGTGGAATCGGTCTTGCTCCTATCACATACAATGTCTCAAAGTGCCCATATCATTTCATATAGCATTAGCCTTATCGTCATCTTTTTATTTTTGAGTTCTATCGACAAGGAATACAATCCTTGTGTAAGTGGTAGCCGAGGGATATGATTCTGTCAAGCTTCTGGAAGAACTTGGAAAAGAATCCTGGAAGACTCATTTTCGCCGTTGGAGCTTGCAGGCATCTTCGTGGTATGATGGAGGAGGTAGAGCTTCCGTTAAGCTCTAGTTTTTCCTTAAAGCTTATAGCGTGGTAAGTTCGTGCTTTAGAGTGCCAAAGTTTGTTTACAGCCGCTATTTTGGCAATAGTCATCTTACGCTGCCTAACTCAAGGCATAAACAATATCTTCGCCGCAATCATTTCCGAAAAAAGAACCGAACCTGTGTGACGGTCATCATCACCTCACCAGGTATCTAACCTCCGCCTTGTCCCGCACAGATCTCCCCACGGCCCGACATTACAACCGAAGCCTTGCTCTAGTCGCGATATCACAATTGTCTTTCCGAGTCGAGTGTAACATTGATATTCAGTGAAACGATCACACGCTGGTTAGCTTTGTTGTCTTTAGTTGATAGTCACGAAGGCAAAGGCAGAGTTCCAGAATAAAGATTAGAATTTAGAAACAATGTAGAGCTCTACTACGTGTTTGTTATGTACACTAAGGTACATGATGTTAAAGACCGTGGTCCGCGCCTGTAGACAAGACCTTACAAATGCAATTAACCCCCAATATATTACTCCTCTTATGTTGATTTTTCTATGCCTTCCCGTTCAACGCCACCCTAGATTGTCTACTGAACATGGTGGTGCAAAGGCAATGTGCGTTGTCCGATGTTGGGACAAAAATGAGAAAATAAAGAAGGATAGGGGTATTTCGGCGCTATCCTCGTTCCAAAACTAAATACATAAAAAAAATTTATGGGCGTACTAAAATCACAATAATTGAACCAGTTGTCCCAGCTCAACTTTACTTTGCATCAGACTGCATTCTCTTCAACGCTTTCCTGTGAGCATCAATCATAGTACCGTTCCTCATGGCATGATCGAATGCATCTTCCCTGTTAGTCTTCTTCATTTGCGCCTGTTTTTCCTTCATTTGCTTCTGTCTCTTCTCATTGAGCATCCACTGCCGCCTCGAATCGTCCGCTGTTTGAGCAGAATGCCCGGGCTGTTGTGCCATTTGCGATTCCGCGCGCAGAGATTCGCGCCAAGAAGTTAACATGGACTCGCGCTGTGTTTGTGAAAGCTTCGAGGTTTGCCGTTGCGGTTGATGAGAGTCGAATGCGCCGAGAGTGAGGGTCGATGCGTTGAGAGGAGGCGTTTGGTGAGCTGAAGGTGGCGGCCATGATTCTTGACGAGGCTGCTTAGGTTTTGGAGAAGTCATTAGTGATCTCCTGTGCTGAGAAAGTGGTATTTCGTCGTCGTCGATGATATGTCCGGACCCGTACTCTGTAGGCGGCGTCATGACAAGGTTGGGTGTTGATGATTGTGCGAATGACCTGGTGCTGGGTTTATTTTTCACTAGACTTTCACGTTGACCGAGTAAGGTCTCACTGGGAACAGGCGCTTTGCCTGTTCCAGCGGTCTTGTGGTTTGCCTCTCGCTCTGCTCGGTGTTTGTCGGGATATTGAGATGCAGATCCCTCGATGATGGGTTCAGTACCGGTCCGAATAAGTTGAGGTGTCGACATATTGCGTGAGACGCGATGAATATTGAACTGTCGTGGGTTACTGGCTGAACTAACCCTGTTTATCTGAGTGGTTGACTGGTTCGCTATTGGATTGATGTTGCTGGAAGAGCTTGCTCTACTCAACTGAGGGCTCGACTGGTTATGAGGTGTGGATGGATCAGAGGAGGTTCCCGATAGGCGACTCAGTGACGTCGGGTTGACTTGAAGGCCTCCTGCAGTCTTCGAAGTATCCTGTTGCGTTGAAGCTCCGCTCAGCCTCTTGGCAGCGGGCATTGGCTGAATGAATTGATCGGGATGTACAAGTGGCGAAATGGGGGTATGCTCCTGGCTCGCCATTCCATTGAATGTGGTATTAACCCTGATACCAGGTGATGAAGATCTAGCAGCACTTATCGACTCGGGCTCTTCGGCAGCAGAGAGATGTTTAGCCCATTCGTTGGTCCGGTACTGCAATACCACCTTTGACATGCTGTCTGGTAGATGTTCTTGAACTAGTTTGTGGCTGTTCCCAGCTGCACTGGACTGAGACCGCTCGGATTTGACACCAGATCTTCGCTTGCTAATCGAAAGGCTTTCCGCATCTCTGGTATCACTGCTAGTTGAGATTCTTCTGGCGCTCTTCTCTGGCACCTCTGGCTTAGGCCCGTGTGCCGAAAGAAGATCTCCGATTTTGTCAGACGAGCTGCTCTCCACCTCTTCAAGTTTTGCACTCGAAGCAGGATCCAAGAAGCTCTGATGAGACAGTCTTGGTGACGGCGGACCGAAACTGCGTGCTAATGGTGAGCGTGGCAGAGAGACTTCAGACAACGACATCTCATCCTCGTCCAATCCGTCTAATGTGGCAGCCACCGAGGAATCTCGATTATCTTCATGTGGAAAAACCAGATCTTCTGAAGATGCACTGACTTCGTTGATTGCACTTTTACCTGACATTCGATGCCATGTAGACGACACTCCCGAGATTCTCTCACTGGCCCTTTTATTCATGAGTGATTCCTCAATCGCAGATAAAGAGCCAATTTCGCTCTTTGGCACTTTCATGTCGAGCGAGGGTATCCTGAATGGTAAGGGAACGACTTCTGGCGCAGCAGAAGGCCGGGCAGTAGTGGGATTGGTATGAGACCTGTTACTAGCAGCTGATGTTAATCGTGCGTCGTGAGGTGAAGTTGCACTAAGTAAGGTGTCGCGCTTTGGGTTTGCTCGATCGGTTTCGTTGTTGCCGAAATCTCTCTGAATTTCATCCCCGTCTTCTTCCGCGGCAGTAACAGTCACTGTGGCGCCCTTGGGCTGTTTGCTGGACCTCCTACTTGATCTCTTGTGCCGATCAAAGAAGCTGATTTGAGACATCTCGAAGTCTTGGTGCGAAGATAATCGCTTGTCCGAATTGGTCTTTGTCATACTGTCGGTGGATCCAACAACAGTACTGTCTGCTACACCCTTTCCACCACCATATATCGATTCCCAGCGCATCCTCTCTTCACCAAGGTTCTCTTCTATCCGCTGTCCTACAGCTGTGTCCTCCCTATGGAGCTCTTCTTCTGCCTGCGCGCGGCTACTCTTCTTCTGGGCTCGGCGTTGTTTAATGATCTTTTGCAGCCGTACGTGGGTGACGAGTCCAAGAAGGAAGAGGAGAATCACTCCAGCTGTTTCGACTCGGATTCCGCGAGTTATTGGGTATGTCTTTGTGTGTAGTGGAAAAACATCATCGTTGATTTCTGTGTAGCAGTGATTAGCATGGTCATCAACTTGAGAACTACGATTCGAGCACTTACGCCAGACATATATCCACATCTCCTTCAATCCAGCCCTACTAAAGCAGTCGATTCCGATGATAGCAGCGGTCGCCCCGCTGAATGGAATGCAAATAATAAGGCCATAAGTTCGTGTATAATGACTGAACGACAGAGAGTAGGCTGCCACGCTCATGCAAGCGATGAATATGATCTTCCCAGTGCGAGTTTCAATTAGTCCTCCTTCTTTCAAACACAAGAACCACATAGACAAGCAGAAGCCACCAAGCAAGCAGCCAACTCCTTCAATCATGTCTGGGAATAACAAGGAGCAGCCTCCAGCCAGCACACCGGCGAAGACGCAACTAACTACGAATCCACCCTGCACTGCGTCACTGACTGGTGGGTTCATGCAGTATATGATCAATACCGCGACAGCTAGAGCTGCCAAATAAGCCACACCAAAGAACTGATACAGCATTTTGTTCTTAATGCCGATTAACCCATATATTAATCCTGTTATCATCAATATCGCTCCTGCAACGCCCACTCCTGGTGTGATCTTGGGCGGCACTGGAAGTGGATGTGGATCACCGCTGCTAGTCGCATTGGAAGTAGCTGTCTGCGATGCTAAGCTTCCAGGCTGTATTTGCGTGGTGGATATCGCGCGATCCGTAGAAGTGGGTTGACTCGAGGCATCTGAGACATCACGGCTGTCGGAGGGGGCAGCTGCAGATGGGCCAGAGTTTACTGCTATGGATTTAGAGGTCCCAGACGAGCTCTGGGCTTGGTTTGTGGGAGTTGATATTGTGACAGATGCTGTTTGCCCGCCATTCCCTTGTCGAGGTTGGATAGCATGGCGAGCTGCTACTGATGTGAGCGCGAGCGCATAAAAGAGGACAATCTCGAATTTCATCGCATATAGTTCTTTGTTTGTTTATGTGACTTAGAAACTACACATAGCTCCAAAAGAGTTGGAGTCCACCAGAGTAGTTTCTCAAAGGAGTAAGCTAAATCGATACGCCGTATGGTGTTACACGAAGACGATTTGTGATCGAGACGGAATCGGCGGACGTCAAACGTCAATGGAAAGCTACCACTAGCAACGAATGTGGCACTTGTGGAAATCTCCGAGGACTACTCCAGATTGACGTGGTGTAACAATAGCGGCAGGTGACATGAACTATGAAGCGAAAGAAATGAAAGATGGAGAATGAGAGTGTAATGACGGAAGAAATGTAACTAGGAGGTAATGCACTGAGGTGCAAGAGACTGAGCGGTCTACCGCATGGCGTGGTGTAAGTGGAGTGCAGAAGTGAGAAGCAGAGATCTTCTGCCACGGAAAGTTATTTGAAGACATCTGGAGCATGGCGTGAAATTCGACAGCCACCATCTGCTTTCAGGCGATCTAACCTGTTCTTACCATTAAATACAAGGGCGTAAGGCCTAGCACTTCATGGGAGATGAGAAGTTGTGGACTTCAAGCCACTGCCTTGGTCAAGAGCTTCTGGATGACTATCGACAGGTTGGCGTTGCGCGTAGCTGGGCAGCCGTCAGTATTGACAGCGTGCGGATCGATTGGCAGAGATCCTTGGAGTAGAGGAGTCGATATTTTGAAAGGCAGCCATTGAGCTGATCCGCCTCGGAAGCTCATTACTGTTCCAGTCTCACCCAGGCTACTGCAGCAGGTAATTCGTGCAAAGCAGCGTCGTGAAGAGGTGACGATTCTGCAGGCTGCACGTCCGCTCGAGCTGTATAATAAGGATTTCGGGAGATTTCCAAAAAGACGTGGCTTACGCCTAGAGAATGTCTAACTGTTTTCGTCCAGAATTAGGGGGTATATTGCGGAGATGTTCCGAAAATAGGTAGGACCCGTGCTTGAGGTAAACTTCCCGAGCCCTTAAATACAAAAAGCAATACCCAAGGCTGCGTGTATTAATGGAAGCTGCATAACTTGTCTGGACCCGCTCCATATCCATGAAGATTCATCAACGCTTCTCAGATCATTCGTGTCTTGCTGTACAGCAGTCTTTTTCTTATCTTGCATATGCGAGGGTTATAACACAATGATTACACCACGAGCTATACCCTTAAAGGCAGCTGAGAGCGAGTCTATGAACAGCAGGTGCGTCATATTACGCTCAAGGCTGTCTGCCACCCAGCTGTGCAACAATCGCATTTAGCGATACCAAACGTGCTACTATAGTCAGTAAGAGTTTCCCGCGCCAGCATACGGACATGCAGTAAGTTCGAACACGGAAATCCAAGACATCAATATCGAGCTCGAATTTCACAACCCAGGACTTCATCTGACTTATATATATTGAATATTAGATGTCAATCAAATAGCAGCTATCCACGGCTCCAAAGCCAGCCGCTACTCCTCCTTCTTCGCTCTGATCTCCTTTGGTCCTCAACAAATAGCCTGCTTCCCAATTTTCCAAAATCTCGCTCTTTCCCCCTGGCTTGCTATTCTTCCATAGACAAACTCCATATATTCCTAGTTCACAAATGACACCTCCTTTCTGTAGCTCTCCATTTCGAAAAATGATATTTTTCTGCGCAGGTGGCTCGATCATTTCCATCAGAATATGGGCGGGCCAATGACTCTCGGGTGTGTTTCTCAGAAATTCCGGAATAGCTTTGCGATAGATGTTATTGCCACCACCCTCCCGTTGGGGTTTGAGAACATAGTGGCTAGCCGATTCCGAATCCGAGGCCAACTTCCGAGCTTCCCTTCCTGCTTCACTGAGGTCCATTGGGTATATAGGGGCAAATGTCTTTTCTATTCGTTCCGCCTCGCTCCTGTTCGGTAAGAAGCGAGTTAGGTGTGGTGAGAGTGGTGTTGCTAGCACTTGTTGGATTTTCTTGCAGCCCGCCAGTTGTGTCAAAACACTTGGGCACTTAATAGCTCGACTGCGCTCCATGTGCAACCTAGCGGACCAATCTTCCTCGCCATTGTATTCGTCAGGGGAGTAGCCAGCACGAAAATACACCGTCGTTACCTCGAATGACGTGTCCGGGTCATGTGGGGCGTGATATAGCAGTGTCCGATCGGTATCAAGTTTTGTATCAGTCAAAATCTGGCGAAAGGGCAAGCGAAACACCCGTACTTTGTGACTGGAAGAGAGTTCATATTCAAGGTGTCGTTGATCAAAGACGTTACGCTCGGGATCTTGCACAATGAATAGAACACACAGCGGACGACTTTCTTTCGAGTTACCATAAGCCATATGAGCGGCTGCCAATCCTGTGGCGAGCAAAGGAACCGAACTACTTTGCACGCCGGAGCCCTTGGGAATCAACGGATCTTTGTGCGAAGGATATGCATCAATCGATTCGAGGTGTTGATGTAGTGCTGACACCTTGGAGGACAAACCGCCAAAAGATGATGCTATCGTATTGAACTCAACCTGTTTGATTCCGACTGCTGGTGAGCTGGATGAGTCGATGTGAACCATGTAATCGGACCTGAAAAGGCCTAAAGTAAGGTCCTAGGCCCATCAATGATTCTGCAAGAAATGAACAAGCTGAGACTGACTTGTACATAGCCGTCTTTTGCAACTGCTAGATGGACTTTCCACAAATCTTCCACGAAAGAATCAATGTCCAGTAACCTATGATATGAACCAAGATTTAGCACTCTGAATCCTGTGGAACAACCTAAATTGCAGGTTCCCGTAGTATCATGTGCAGGTAGACAGAGGTGGCGTAATGAACCTACTCTTCGATTATAGGTTTTAACCACTCTTCATCACTTGCAATGGCAGAATATAGTTTATTATAGGTCGTCTGGATGGATAGTCCTTCCTCAAAACATGACTTGGGAAAAAGACTTGGGAACAACGTCACCGGAGCAGTGGTCGCTAATGCAAATTCTGGGTCCTGCTCTGAAGGCACAAAAGCCGGTGCTGGTCGCACAGCCAGTCCATGTGCTATTGACCAGTCTTTCAAATTGGTAAGAAGATATTGGCGGCGGGCTTGCGAAAGCTCAGGTGGGTATTCCGGGTAAATGGGTTGTGCCATTCTAAATAAAGTGAGCGTCTCAGAGCTATTCATAAAATCAAACTGGCGATTGAGGTGTATTATGGAAAATGTACTCTTAGACCAGCACGCAATTTATAGAACAAGGGTCGATCAGCCACAGGTACTTTCCGTTTGAGTACTGCCGCGCGGTAAGCCGATGGTGAACAACATGAGTTAAATCAAGCTCTGTTGAGATTATCTGGAGCTTTGCCATTCAGACCAAGTAAAAGACCAGAAAGCTAATATTTTGTTACTGTTTCAAAGCGACTGAAACATTTTGATAGGCGAGCGTTCAATTGTTTGGAGCTGTTACCTTATGCATTAATAATTCTTCAGTTGTGGCGTTTCTTTCCGCTTTTGATTCTACAACATCGTCTCAGTGACCCACACGACAACAACAGCAAACATAAAGCAACTACAGCAACCTATTTCTCAACACTCTCCCTTATTCCTGGCGTGGAAGTGCCCTTTCCGTTCCTGGCGGCATTATTTCACCTTAGATCCAGTCCTATTTCGAATTAGGTGACCGCGCGCGACACATCCGCGTGCTCACGTTAGTTTACAGTCACTCATTTGCCAGAAGCTACGGATACTTTCAACATCAACCCAATTTCTACATGGCATTATAAACCGCGGTATCGCTCAGGGAGTCAAAGTTTCGAGTCCTCTGATACGCAAACTTCTGAGATTGCCTTAACAATCACACCTCGACCTTCAAAATATATCACTAATGGAAATCGCCTTTTCTGCGCTATGTTCTTTTGATTTCTTCACGTCCCACGCATAGATCCAAGGTTCGTCATGCCAACCTTCAACCAGGTTGTTTCTTCATTTCCGATCCTCTGCTCAAACTTCCCAACCTTTCATTTTCGAGATCTGTTCACCACACAGCTAGCTTTTAAGGCGTTCACTTACACAAACACCTCGTAGTTGATCTGCAGTCTGACTGAGTTCGATGGACTCTGAAATTCTGATGATGGATCCAGATCCATGGGACTGGTCCATTGACGATGTTGTGGATGAGTTCTGTAACTCACGTCGCATTTGGGCCATAGGCCGCCCCACTGCCCGCTTACCAGACCCGGTCAAATTCGAAAAGGTTTTGAGAGACAATGACATAGACGGAGCTACCTTGATTTCAGATTTAGGATCCGTTGAGCTTAAAAATGATCTTGAAGTCAGCTCTTTAGGCCAACGCTCAAGTATCGTCTGGGGGATTCAGCAGCTACGTCAAAGTTCGGCGAAATGGAAAGAAAACAACCCGACAAACGCTCTGACGCCGCAGCAGATGCTCATCTCAGCTGGTGGAACTCCTTTCTCAGGCACCAACAATTCCGTGACGGGATGGCAAGGCTTCTCTCCTTATCGTCCTAACATTATCGACACCCCAAAGCCAACACCAGCCCCTGAAACAAGCAATGGTGTTGGTGGACAGGAAGCATTTAGCAAAAACGACCCTATTGCTCCAAATGTTGAAACAGAGCTCAATGCACCTAACAATGAGCAACAAATCCGCCATGAGGAGGACAAGGGACGTCTTCGTGAAAACGAACTTGCAGATCTAGAGCCAGCCACAGGTCAAAGACGCCCAGCCGAGGTATCTGTACCTGATCAAAACGGGCGTAAAAAGCGAAGACTCACCCTTGGTGGGCCGAGTGCTCCCTTAGGCTCAGTCACTACAAAAGGGCTTTATGATGTCGACTTCGGCGCATCTTTCCATGTTCTCCCCTCTAGGTCACTACTGTCTGGCATCAAGTCCAACGCACCATCTCTTCTTGGGCCAAAGAAGCTCACGCCAGACGACGTCTTCTTTCTATCTACCAGATTCGGCGAGCAGCTCAACAAAGGTCTAGACATTCGGCCTATACCAGATGATGACACACCTGCAGATGGGTTTGAGCTGTTGTTATTTCCAGATCGATCTGTACCTGGACGGCAAAAGACGGTCTATCGTCATATGCTAAGACTTTTTCAACTGTCGCCAGTGGAGGTCGATGTTGCTGGCTACGCGGCTCAGGTTATTCACCCTTACTCAGCAGTGTCAGGAATGGCAGACAGTTCCCGCTCAGTAATTCTGTTCAATCCTACAGATGCAGGTTTTGAGGTTAGCCGAGAACGTGCATCCAGATTCGATACTTCGGGAGCTACAGACTACGAGGAAGACTCTAATCCTTCCAACCATGAGTGGGACTTTCTAGACCATTGGAGAAAGGCAAAAGATGTCAAAGAGCTTCCTGCTTACGGTGAGTCTGAAGCTAATACTGAGTGGGAAAAATGCGAGGAAGAGATGGAAGCAGAAGAGCAAAAGATTGCTGAGGAGGAAGCCGAGCACGTCAACGGTCGCCTCATTACTGAAAGCAAAGTCATCGACATAGTTGACGAGGAAGTCGATCATTATATTGCTTTGTGGAAAGCATCGAAACTTCCTTTGAGCGAGAATAAATCATGGTCAATTTGGCGAAAAGCCAGGTCGCCTAAGGAACGCCTAGCCATGGTAGACAGCTCTCGCCAATTGATTGAATACTTTACAGCACGCTTGGAGAAACTGAAGAAGGGCATAATCAAGGATGAAAGGTGGTACAGCGTGAAAAAAGTTCAAGACTTGTGTAAGACCCTTCAAGAAACAGTCAATCAGCGCGAGGAGGAACGCTTCAAAGTCTCCGTCTGGCTCCGTCCTGCAGCACCGGCACGCTCAAAGAGAGAACTTCGTACAAAGAAGAAAGTACGTCATGCTCGTGCCAGCGATGATGGGTTTGCTCTATCAAGCGACTCAGAAATCCTCGATGACTCGGACGAAGCTGGATTTGTCGACATTGAGGAACTGGATATGACGGATGAGAATGAGGCAAACAGTGGACAAGAACAGGTTGCGGACAGCGTTCTTGGCGAGGTGAGTATGGCTCACGCAGATACTGTTGGCCTTTCTGGCAAGCAGAACGGCGCCCACGCAGAAATTTACACGCCTTCCGAGAGCCCCGCTCTCACCGAAATCAAAGACGAACGCACCTTAGCAACGCCTATGTTAGAAGCATCTCAGCTCCGCCGACTTGGGCAATCCGCCAGCAATATCATTGACCTCACTGGGTCCGGGGATGACGATGAGCTTGAGGAAGTTGACCAGGTTCAGGAAAGTCACTTGATCGAGGAGAGTTTATCGCGAGAACCCTTGGCCGCAAGCGGTTCTGTGGGCTCCGTCCAATATGGTCCTGAGCCGTTAAAAGACTCAGAAGATGAGATCATCAACTGGGATTATGATGCCCTTATGGAACGGAGTGATCGCAAGCGCATAGTGCTTAAATTGCTTCGAACCATGCCTGCAGAAGAATACTCGGAGATATGTGAATTCATCACTGGCGACGATGGGTACGATTTGCCAGGCCAAATATTCAGGACTGCCGATAATCTACTTCATCACCCAGATGCCTTAAAGCTGTCCACCCGCATCGTTAGACAAGAGCGTAGCTTTGAAGTCTTCATCGATTGGATTCTTCGACTTTATTGCTGTTGGCTCGAGTGCTCAAAAAGTTATTTTGAGCACGGCTTTCAAAGTGGGCGTTGGGGCTGTCTTCTGGCCCGGATTCCTTCCGACGTGCTCGCGGCGGTCATGGAGAAAACCTCGAAGCCTCACCAGCTTGACGTGAACGCATTTTGTCAGTTCTTGCGAGACGCTGTCAAATCAAAATCCGAACGCTACTTGGTACGAGTGTCTAAGCAAAAGAATCTCATTACGGACGACGATGTATCGGACGACAGTGCAGAAACAGAAATACCCTTGAAGGAAACCCCTCACAAGAAACGCAAGCACCAGGTCCTTGAAAGTCGGAGTGCTAAAGAGAAAAGAGATCGAGCAATTGAATACCGCCTGCAGTATGAAGAGCGCGCGCGCCAATTCGAAACACAAAGTTCTCAGATCAAAGAACCAGCGGATGAATCTCAAGACGTGCTCGCAACCGTCGTCGTAGTTAACGCCGGGAAGAAAGAAGAAGAGCCGCCGATAATATTGAATTCTCATATCAGCAGGGACATCCAACCACATCAGATAGAAGGGTTGCAGTTCATGTGGCGTGAGGTCGTGGCCGCTCATGAGGATGAAGAAGACATGGCAGGCTGTCTTCTTGCACATACGATGGGTCTGGGAAAAACTATGCAAGCAATTGCACTACTTGTTACCATCGCAGAAGCCTCTACGAATCCTGATGAAGCTGTCTGGAGCCAAATACCCGACAGTATTCGACTGTCCAGAACCTTGATCATCGTACCAGCTTCTCTCATCGAGAACTGGTGTGACGAGTTCCGGAGATGGGTACCCCCAGAAAGCTCAAAGGCTCTCGGACAGGTTCGTGCCATACGCTCTGAGGATGAGGTCGCAGTACGTTTGAAAATGCTGGAGCGTTGGTACACCTATGGTGGTGTTCTTCTTATAAGCTATGATCTTTTGCGTCGATGGGCCTTGAACAATTCAACCGAGAAGAAAGAAGCCACTTTCACCGCTGATGCCTGGAACCACAAGATTAAAAAATGGTTGCTTCATGGACCAAACCTGATCGTCGCCGATGAGGCTCACTTCCTCAAAAACATTGGCTCTAAAGTGCATGAAGCAGTAAAGATGTTCAGATCCACGAGCAGAATTGCTCTGACTGGATCTCCGCTGAACAATAGTTTACGGGAGTATTATGCAACCATTGGTAAGTCCTGAGTGCTCTGCTATCGTCTTCAGTTGATCTAACTCCGTATTTATGTAGATTGGATCTCGCCAGGTTACCTCGGACCCGAAAGGGAATTCCGAGCACGCTATGTTGAACCGATTCAAGAAGGGCTATATCTTACAAGTACTGCCGCAGAGCGCAAAATTAGCAGGAAAAAACTCAAGACGCTGGAAAGCTTCTTAGAGCCGAAAATCCATAGACGAGAAGGTGCGTGTAGTTAACCCCCCTTATCCATTTCTACCTTGACACTAATCCTTGCGTACTACTAGTCACTGTTCTTTTAGGGCGTCTCAAACCTAAAGTCGAGTTCTCGATCAAGCTTCCTCTCACTCCAATTCAAAAGGCTGTGTATCAAGCTTTTATTGAATCGATTCACAGCGATCGAGCAGAAGTGATGACTAATGCTAGACTCTGGACATGGATGGATCATCTCAGGCTGCTCTGTAATCATCCGCAATTGTTCTGGGAGAAGATGAAACAATTAGAGAACCTACGCCAGGATGGTTCTAAGAGTCCCAGAAAGACAACAAAAACTGCCGATATCTCAGTCGTAAGTACTCAACCTCGCTATCAAGAATTGCTTTTGCTGATACCTCGTAGGAGGATATTGATATGGAGAGTACAGAAGCTGAGCTGATAGCTTTGAATGGTGCTGAGGTAGAGCCGCCAACCGGTGTAGTTAAGGGTGTGATGGCCAAAGTCGCCCAGATCATGGAACCTGTGATTTCGTCCCCTTACGATATCAACAATTCTTACAAAGTCAAGCTTCTCGTCCAACTATTGGAACAGTGTAGAACGCTCGGAGATCGTGTGCTTCTGTTTTCACACAGCCTGCCAACCTTAACCTTCTTGGAGAAGGTTCTAAGCTTGAGGAGCATGAATTACACTAGACTGGATGGAATGACGAAAATAGGTAATCGGCAATCCATGATGAACGACTTCAATCAAGGAGACTGGTGCGTCTTCTTGATCTCGACACGAGCCGGTGGACTCGGCTTCAACCTGCCAGGCGCAAACCGTGTCGTCTTGTTTGATTTCGGCTTCAACCCAACATGGGAAGAGCAAGCCATCGGCCGTGCATATCGACTGGGACAAAAGAAGCCAGTATTTGTCTACCGCTTCTTCACTGGTGGTACTTTCGAAGAAGAGCTGTTAAACGTCGCCGTGTTCAAGATTCAGTTGGCTTATACAGTGGTTGAGAAGAAGAATGTCAAAAGTATTGCGAATAAGTACGCCAAATGGCTTGTCAATCCCGCACCTGTGCCTTCAGAGTCTCTTGAGAATCACAAAGGCAAGGATGACGTTCTAGATAAGATCCTTGCTGAAAGAGAGTCCGCAGGTCTCGAACACTTCATTCGGGCGATCAAGACCACTGAGACTCTGCAAGAGGCTGGGGAGGATGCACTCACAGAAGAAGACAGGAAAGAGATTGAGAAAGAGATTTCCATGGAGAGGCTCAGATGGCAAGATCCAATTGCTTACAGTGCGAGACAATTGCAACATCATCTTTATACCGATGTTCGACCAACCCCGAGAGCGGCTCCGTACAATAACGTCAACCCCACCAGCTCTATGCCTGCAATGAATGGACGAAGTAATGCAGCCATTGCAATTCAACGTCGAGCAACCGTCGAACTACCAAATCCGTTTCCTGTTGCACAGTCCCATACCTCTCTCAGTTCACTTCCCATCCCACGACTTTCACCACAAGTAACCTTGCCATCAAACCAACACGTCTCCCCACCAACGTTTGGAGACCGGACACACCTCCAGATGGCTCAGGCTTCGCAACGACATACAAATAATCCACACGGCTTGCCTAACATAACCACGCAATCACGCTTTGGAGCTCCGCTGGTTGTGGAGCCACGCTTCACGAACCACGATACGACAGAGCCACGCAATACGCCTCGTGATGGCCGCTCAGCTGAGAAACAGGTCAAGGACCACTTCGGCCGATTTGACTGAAACCCATGATCCAAAAATGGAAGGAGGATGAAGAAGGAGCGGCTTGGAAGTCATCTATGTCTTTATGAGGAATTGCGATCAGGGCTGTATGTTTCAAAGTTTGCTGGTATGAGCTAAGAGATGATTACCTGCATGCCTCAACGGAGAAACCGGCCGAATTGAGGCTTTACATCGGAGTCGGAGTTTTGCTTTCTTTCTTTTGGCCGCGGAGACTTGCACCTGGAGATGTGCAAGGTATATCTTTTTTTGCTACGAGCGGCATTAGCGGCACTGGAGTTTTGGAGGGTGTGATTTTTGATACCCCATTGGCAGCGACATGTATTTTCTGTATGATACCTCAGCTCTTCCAATAGTCCGAAGCACGATATTGCGTGGAGAAAGGACGTCGTTGACCGCTAAGTTGAGTGAACCAATAGAGATGCTTGAATTAGTGAGAAAAACTGTGGCGGCACCTGCAGAGAGTCAGATTCACCCCGCAAATCGAACACCACCCCTAGTGTTTCTGTTTCTGGACCATGCCCTACTGCAAGGGCTAGTTGCTTTTCTGTTAGGGTAATAATGGAAATAAAATTCGTGTTAGCATTACGGCATTGACGCTCCCGAAAAGTGCGTCGAATACTAGAGTATTATGTCCCTTTCTCCCGAGTCCACATCCTTCAAATCCGTCACCGTCACCATCACCCGCAACCTCTCCCAACCTTTGCCTTAAAACACACCCAATTACCGAAAAGTAAAGACCTTAACGCTCAAGAACCAAAGAAAGACTCGAATTAAGCAAGCATGGAGGCCCTCCTCCGTCAATCACGTTCGATGTGCCCGTTCCTGAAGAAAACTTCTCCCGCCACTTTGCGCTCCCTTTCCACCACCACTACCGGCGCCCACAGTGCCTCGCCCGGAGGTGGACGCATGTCCAACCTCCAGGTTTTGGCTCGCCGTTGCCCTGTAATGGGCAAGGCTCTTGCTGTTCAGAGCGCTCGCTCTGGAAACACTGCACTTGCTGGTGCTTATGGTGGCATGCGAGCGTACCACAGTAAGGTTGATCGTGCTAAATTCCACTCCGCTACCCCTAAGGAGGCGCAAGCTGCCGATATTAGCACAATCCGCCAGGAGCAGGGTAAGTACAACTGCAATTGGCCTTTTTATTTGGTGTCACACGACTAATATTTATGTGTAGTAAATACACCCCTATTTGCCTCCACTGGAGGGACCTCTGTTGACCAGCATAAGGCTGCCGCTGCTCATGCGATCAATTCTGGAAAGCCAGCTGCTCCCCAGGCGGATCACTTTAGCTATGAGAACTTCTACCGGACGGAGCTTGATAAGAAGCACAAGGACAAGTCCTATCGCTACTTCAACAACATCAATCGTCTTGCAAAGGAGTTCCCCCGCGCTCATATGGCGAACAAGGAAGAGCGCGTCACAGTCTGGTGCTCCAATGACTATCTCGGCATGGGTCGCAATCCACAAGTCCTGAAGATTATGCACGAGACTCTTGATATGTATGGCGCCGGTGCTGGTGGGACCAGAAATATTTCCGGTCATAACCAGCATGCCGTTGCCCTTGAGGCCACGATCGCCAAACTTCATGCCAAGGAGGCCGCCCTTGTTTTTACTTCATGCTACGTTGCTAACGACGCTACTCTGGCGACTTTGGGAAGTAAGCTGCCAAACTGTGTCATCTTTTCCGATAGCTTGAACCATGCCTCTATGATTCAGGGAATACGTCATTCGGGCGCGAAGAAGATGGTATTCAAGCACAATGATGTTGCTGATCTGGAAGCGAAGCTTGCATCTGTTGCGCCTGATGTACCTAAGATTATTGCTTTTGAGAGCGTTTATAGCATGTGTGGTTCGATTGGACCTATTGCGGAGATTTGCGACCTGGCGGAGAAATATGGAGCTCTTACTTTTCTGGATGAAGTCCATGCTGTTGGCATGTATGGGTCAAAGGGCGCGGGAGTAGCTGAACATTTGGATTATGAAGCCCACCGCGCAGGTAGACCAGAGGGCACTGTTATGGATCGCATTGATATCATTACTGGAACTCTTGGAAAGGCTTATGGCTGTGTTGGAGGTTACATCGCTGGCTCTGCACGTCTCGTCGACACAGTCCGCTCTTTAGCCCCAGGATTTATTTTCACGACATCTCTCCCACCAGCGACCATGGCCGGAGCTAAGACCGCTATCGAATATCAGATGGCCTACCAAGGCGACAGACGCCTCCAGCAACTGCATACCCGTGCAGTAAAGGAAGCACTCAAAGAAGTCGACATCCCCGTCATTCCCAACCCATCGCACATAGTACCCTGCCTAGTAGGCAACGCCGAAGTCGCCAAAAAGGCCAGCGATATGCTCCTCGAAGATTGGGGCATCTACGTCCAAGCTATTAATTATCCCACCGTCCCTGTCGGTTCAGAACGCCTCCGCATTACACCCACACCTGGTCATGTTCGCGAATACCGCGATCATCTCGTTACTGCTTTTGATAGCGTTTGGACGGAATTGGGTATTAAGAGGACCAGTGAGTGGGCGGCGCAGGGTGGTTTTATTGGTGTAGGTGAAGTGGGGAGGAAGGAGGAGGAGCCGCTTTGGAATGATGAGCAGTTAGGTGTTGATACTGTTGTGAGGGAGATGAAAGCTGGAGGGGCCGTTGGTGTTTTGGAGAGTATTCTTGAAAAGGAGAGGGTGGAGACGGCGAGAGCTGTCGCTGCGGCCGCTTAGATATGGCTGTCCAGGGTATTGGTTGAGATTGTTTTCTCCCAATTATGGATAGTCAGTTGGCTGTGTTGTCTAGGCTTAAAGATGCCCTCTGCCGATATGGCGAGATGCAGAATCCACTCCTTTGTCTGCCTCTCCCATATATTCTTTTATTCTACGGCGTGTGAATGACGTGAATGTTCCACACCTCATCTGACTCCGTCCTTCATCAGACCACACAATCTTAGAATTGGCGGAAGTAGGGTTCTACGGTAATGATCAAGACTTGGATGTTGAATACTTTCGGATGTTGAATACTTTCCTCGGGTTTGTTGAAAGCCGGATAGGCCGTTACCGGAATCCTAACTTATGGTCCTCATCATAGCTGTAATACAACTATTTAAGTATATCCACGACTTCCAGCATTTCTTAAACTTATTAACAATTAGGTTAAGCCTTTACAATTAACTAGATTTAGCGTACTAAAATGGTTCTAACATCTCTAACATCCTAGATCTTGTACGGCTTTCAAAAGACTTGAGGAGTAGTAAGGCTGAGTCGAAGGCAGTATTGCGGCCTGAGGCACACATACTTCGATCCTTCAACTCCAACACATAGCGGCACACGAACTTCTGCCTTTCAACGCCTACACTTGGTCCTCACAACCGCGAAGAAAGCTGCAACATCCACGTGTGCAGATTTTATTCCGACTTCAAATACATCTGCACATTCATTATTTCCTCAGGATTTCCTCACAAAGCTTTTCCATTAGTTCTCTTCAATTCTTACAATCCTTACTCCCCGACAACCCCCACACAGATCCACCAACAAACTCCACAACGAATCGCCATTTCATGACACACTCCACCAGCAATAAAGACTAGCCGTTCGGGCAGAAGTTTGCGAAGACGGCCGGGAGAGATGGCACCTGGCGCGAAGAGGAAGAGGGGTGACCGTACATATTCGCAAGATAGCACCAACGGCGGCCAACGTGCATCGCCGCATCGACCGGAGAATCTGAATCTCGCGCAACACGGTAATACAAACGGTGGGCCTGGTAGAGGGGGTAGACGGCCTAGTCGCGGCGGGTTAAGAGGAGGGAGTGCGCAACCTCGAAGTCCTGGTACGGGTGCCAATACGACCTCGTCTTCGAAACCTACGAGTCCTATGGCGAGTAATGCTATGGATCCCCCACCGCCGCCACCCAAGGCCGCTGCTGCTATTCCGAAGGTCGAGAGTCCGACAGAGATGAAATCAACGACTGATAAGCTTCCTTATCATTATAGTCATGTTACCGATGAGCGCAAGCAGAATTGGCGAGCCTCTGGGCGTAATGGTGTTATCGATGAGCTGCTTCGTCTGGTCGAGCAGGAGGACGATATCACGCTAGGTGTCATATTTGAAGAGCTGATTGTGGCTGCGATATCCGGTCGTCTGACTGGCGATGAAGTAGGCTCAATTGTGAAAGAGGCTTTGGAAAAACCTGGCACATCCGAGTCTATAGACATAGCTACACAATTCCTCGACGCTCTATCCATTGTCGCCGAAGGTCAACAGTCAACCGAAGCTGGTCACGATGCACATCCACTGATTTTGGGGGCCATTCTTCGAAGCTCTGGCATCTCCCCGTCCCTTATTCGCGAAATCCTTGATGTGGATGTCCTCCAAGCCTGCGGGTTTGTGCGTAATACTTTTGGGCGGATGGGCATTCGAGTATCTACAAACATGCTTTACCGACAATCCGCATTCAATCTACTGCGCGAGGAATCGGAAGGATACTCGAAGTTAATCACGGAATACTTTACAGTCACTGGTGGTCTGGATCCGACGAAAGAGGTGGTGGAAGAGACCTATGAGAAGATCAAAGCGTTGATTGGAGCATTTGACTTGGATGTTGGCCGTGTTTTGGACGTCACCCTCGATGTTTTCGCAAACAACCTCATTCGACATCATCGCTTCTTCATAAAATTCTTGCGCATAAGTTGCTGGTGGCCAGAGCAGAAATCGATAGCTGGCTTCGAGCATGATGATCATCTAATCGACTCTTTGCCTTTATGGGCAGCCCCTGACTGCGCTGGGTCCGATACGACACCTGAGCAGAAGGAACAATTCGCCATGTACAGACAGGAGAGGGATATTCAGTTCTGGGATCGTGTACGTGAGATCGGCAGTGAAGCATTCTTCGAGCTGGGCGGACGGAGGGCGATTGCTATTTCAGACATGCTGGAGGATGAGTCTGGCGACACCGAGTTGATTGAGGTTCTCGGAGATAAGGGAGAGAAGAAGAAGGACAGGTTAGAGAATGACCAAGGCTGGACCAGGAAGACCAAGACGTTTCCACCACGGGGCAACTCTACGGCAGCACAGCTGCTCGGCTTCAAACTTCGTTTCTACGCTGGTCAGGCTCGGGATGCAAATGACACGTTACCTGAGAACCTCATATGGGTTGCTGCGCTCCTGATCAAGATTGGCTTTATCTCATTTCGAGATCTGTACCCTCATTTGTACCCACTGGACGAGGATATGGGTAAATTGAGGGACAAACTCGAGGCAGAAAAGCGCGCTCGGAAGGCAAAGCATACGACTGGTGCAAAGCCAAACGCTCTCCAGGCCGCCGGTGCCCTTCCAGAAGATGACCGTGCCCCAATCCGTCTTCGAGGCGGAGATTCAGCTTCTACTCCTAGAGCTGGTGGGACTGGTACCACCAATGCAGAAGCTACCGCGGAACAAGAGAAGCTACCCGAACCGGAAGATCAGAAGATTCACCTCTTAAGAAGTCTTCTACTGATTGGAGCCATTCCTGAGGCTTTGTACATTCTGGGCAAATTCCCTTGGCTTCTGGACGTCTATCCAGATCTTCCACAATACTTGTGCCGGATTTTGCACCACTCGCTGCAGAAGGTTGCTCAAGAAGCGCGACCTCTTTCCGATCGGGACTCGCTCAGGAGCTTGAAGAAAATCATTTACGACAGCTCTAGCATGAAGCTCCCAAAAGGGCAGCTGTTCCATGTAGATCGACCCCATCGTAAGACACTGAAGTGGGCGTCGCTGGAGAAGACCGAATTTAGCTATTCTAATTCTGACTACGGAGTTGACTACAAGTTCTACTGGGATGACTGGGCTGATGATGTTCCGATCTGTCAGAACGTGGACGATGTTTTCGGTCTTTGTGACTCCCTGTTGAATCTGCTAAACGTCAAGATCGGTCTTGATCCTGGTTTGCTCACCATATTAGCTCGAATTGGAAAGAGGAGTGTTGAGGATGACGAATCGGAAAGCAACATGAATCGGTGGATCAAATTATCCACACGTCTTTTAGTCCCTGCCTTGAGTCTCGCTGGGAAGAATGCTGGGGTTGTAGGTGAGGTTTGGGCCCTATTGCAGCTCTTTCCTTTACATGTTCGGTATAGCATCTACGCTCAGTGGCATAAGGGGATTGGTCTTAGATACCCGGATATCAAAGAGGCTTTCAAGGACGCGGAGATGGAGACGAAGAGCATCCTGAAGCGCATGTCCAAAACCACGATTCGACCTATGGGGAGAGCATTTGCCAAAATTTGCTGCGGCTCTCCTACCGTGGTCTTCCAAACTGCTATCAGCCAGATCGAATCCTACAGCAATCAGATCGAATCTCTGGTTGATATGACCAAGTATGTCTCCCCAATGACTTACGACGTCATGACTTGGTCGCTGTTAGAGGCTCTCGGGACCCAAAGGAGTCGTCTCCAAGGCGATGGCATGCTCACTAGTCCTTGGCTCAATGCACTTTCTACCCTGTGTGGAAAGACTTTCCGCAAGTACTCCATGGATCCCGCACCAATTCTCAGCTATCTCAAACAGCAATTGATTGCAGGTAGCTCCGCAGAACTCGATGTTCTTATTCAGCTTGTGGTGGAGATGGGTGGTATTCGCCCGGACACGATATGGACTGATGAACAAACGCTTGCCATGTCTGGGAAATCCACACTTCAAACTGTGGTCCTGAAGCAGATGGGCGACGCGCGTTCTGAATGTCGTACCTCTGCGAAGAAGCTGATCAGGACTCTGACAGGCAACAACATTGCGGGAGAGCTCGTGGTTGGTATTGCGAGAACCCACCAAATGTACCCGTTTAGCGAAGAGGTCGAAGACGCTCCCACGAAAGTCCTCGGAAGTAATATCTCCAAGATATACGAAGCCCTGATTCAGTATCTCGACTTTTTGCGCACGAATCTGAGCGTGCAGGAGTTTGATGCTGCGGTTCCCACTCTTACAACACTGATTCAAACCTATGACATTGAACCGAAGATTGCTTTCACCATTTTCCGTCCCAGCATTCAACATCATATGGAGGAGGCCGATAAGGCTAATTCGGGCAGTAACAGTTCAGACGGCGGGCCATCCCCCACAAAACCCTCCACCATTGGAGATGTTGACATGAAGGATAGTCCAACAGCCCTGCCGAATGGACTGACCAATGGCTCCGACGATGTGAAGATGGAAGACTCAGCACATGGATCAGATCCTTCTGATGGCTCGGAAGCGCCGCTTGCTAACAAGGCTCTGCATCCTATTCTGCGAGATATGATGAACAAGTTGAAAGAGGTCATGCCAGAGGACTTCGGCAATAACATGAGCATGTCATTTTACGTGCGCTTCTGGCAGAGCTCCCTCTACGACATGATCATCCCACCTTACGACACGGAGATCAAGAAAATCAATGCGGAATTGACTCGACTTGCTGCTGATAAATCCGATACCAGCCGCGATGGCATGAGGAAGATCCATGCGGAGAAGAATCGTTTGAATGCCATTAAAGCCATCTTGATCAAGGAGGCTGAGGAGCACAAGAAGCATCGCATCCGGTTCGAGTATAAGATCAATTCGAGTGGAGAGCCGGCTGCATGGTTTTCAAACTTCCCACCAATGCAGGACAATCCTCTTCCTGACGGTCTTCTCCAGGACTGCATTATACCCCGCGTCAATCTGTCGCCAACGGATGCTCTCTTCACTGCCAAGTTCCTTTTTTTTGTCCACAAGATCGGAACTCCAAACTTTCCTACTCTCGAACTTTTCGATCACTTCTTCCGCGAAAAGCAATTACTCGCTACAATCTACATGTGCACTGAGAAGGAAGCGAAGAGCTTGGGAGTGTTCATGTTCGAGGTATTCGTGCAGTTTCGAAAATGGCATTCGGATGAAGCAGTCTACATTCGAGATGGGACAGGAACAAATCAAGATTTGCCCGGGTTCATTGACCAATATCACAACGATGGTCCAAAACATTTGGATTTTGAGGAGTTCAAACAGCGGTTCACGCAGTGGCATCTGAATACTTTTAACGCCATCAAAGCTTGTCTAGATAACGAGGAGTACATGCATAGGCGAAATGCATTCCAAGTTCTCAAACAAGTTCACACGCAATTCCCGCTTGTCAACTTCCACGGTACCAAGATTGAGAGTGCTATCGCAACCATAATCGCAGACAAGGATTGCCTGAAGGATATTTTGACGTCTGGTGCATCTATATTGAGCGACATCAGGAAGCGTAAGGCAACCTGGATCCCAATGACGATGATGCGCACGGTAAATATGCCCCGAAAACACGCTTGAGACGACAACCCAATCTAATCGCTCCTCAGGTCAATCCATCAACAGGCGAAAAGGAGAAGCCAGATTCACCGCCCCCATCCGCTGACACAAATACGAAAAAGCCCGCCGTTGATACACAACCCGCTCTTAACGCTAAAGCTCCAGAATTCAAACCGACTACTTCGACAACGTGTGTTCCCCCTCCTACACCCTCGTTTGGTTTTATTAACACTAAGAATAGCAATGGAGTCCGGCCTAGTGGGACTGTGGATGCTGAAGATGGTGAGATTGACGACAGCAAGGAGGCGGATAAGACGAGTGAGCCTATGCAAGGAATAGTTGCTTCAGCAACACCAGCGCATGTTCGACAAGAGCACCCTGCTCGATCTAGGACACCAGATACAAGTACAAAGGCCTCAACAGAACCTGCGCCGCGACAAGGCGGGACTAAGACCGACTCTCGGCCCACAACCCCCGCCGGCAGTGCAGCTCCACCGGCAGTCAATTCTGCTTCAAGAGACTCCAACCGCAATGCCACCGCACTTCCAGCAGTTCGGCCATCGCACAATCTTCCTAGCCGACCGGAAGGACCAATTCCTACCGATCGCATGCTTCGAGCTGGTGCTGATCGTCCACCAGAACGTCCACCAGCGTACCCACGACACGATAGCAGGCCTGGTGAACAGTACGGTCGACTTGATCGTCCTGGGGAGCCACATCGCGAACGAGATCTTATCCAAGGAGGTCGACGTCACGAACGATCGCCTGGCCATCGTAGCAGAGGCCGGACTCCCGAAGGTGTGCACTCGTTGCCACCAGATAGTCGTGATCGCCGTGAACCTGTGTATGGTCCTCCTCGCCATCATGGAGAGCCCAGAGACCCGCGTGATATTCCACGCGATCCTCGAGATCCGCGTGACCAACGCGAATACCGGGAACCTCAATATCCTCGAGATCTACCCCGGGATCAAAGAGGTCCGCCACGAGAGCCGCCGAGAGATGGACGCCCCGATCCACGTGCCAATGAATGGGAAAGCGGACGAATTAGAGGTGGATCAGACCCACGGGGACCACTACCTCCGCAGTACGATGACCGTGGTCGGCCTCCACTTCGAGCTGCTCCCCCACCGCGTGATAATGGTCCTCCTTCACGAGACAATGGTCCCCCACCGCGAGATTCTGTACCTCCACCGCGAGATTCTGCACCTCCACCGCGAGAATCTGCACCCCCACCGCGAGATTCTGCGCCTCCATCGAGAGGATCTGGACTTGCGCCGCGAGACTCTAATATTACTCCCAACAACGAGCGAGGTAGATCACGTCAATCTAGCCCACCACCAGGGCCGGTCGTGAACTCAGACCGCCTGGCTCTTATTAACCAAGAGCTCAATCGCGACTCGGATCGCGATCGACGAGATGCCGCTCGCAAAGCTGAGCTCAACAGCAGAATGGAGAAGGAGCGCGAAGCAGGTCGCGAAAAGCGGTCTTCCTCCAGACCACAGTCTCCTCGTCGGACTGATGATAGAGCTCCAGTCCGGACGGACTTAGCGCGAGATGATAGAGGTCCTCCATCGAACGATAGATCTCAGGCCCCAGCACCAGCATCTGGACGCGACAAGCGTGAAGGACCACCACCAGCAGGGCCTATGGTCGACCAGCTTAGGAGCGGTCCAGGCCGTGGTCGCGAGCTCATCGCTCCTCAACCTCCTGCGAGGCAACCGACCGACTCCAATCATGGACGTCTTTCTTCAGGATTCGATGCTCGCACGCAAGATCCAAACTATGGCCGTCTTAATGCTGCGTCAGACGTCCCATCTGGTCCACGCGGTCGAGGTAATAATATACCAGGTAATGTGAATCAGGGAGGAAATATGGGGAATCACATAGGTCGCGGAGGACGCAATTTTACGGCTCCTCAACCGCATGGAGGGTCTAGAGGTATGGAACCATCCTCACCAGCTCACGTACCACAATCACCAAATCAAGACCGCGCTCCTCCGTTGGGACCAGCATCACAGCGTGATAATCGTGATCGCCGATCAAATGCTGGGACTGAACAAGTGCAAGCCCCACCAACGGTTCCTCACGGTCCAGCGGCCGATCAGGCCAGTGGTATTCATCCAAGCCGACTGAATCAGATTCCTGCTTTGCAGGTAAATGTCCCAACAGGTCCAGCCAATCATGGTCCTCCGTCTGCATCTCCATTTACTCCTTCTGGTCCTCGTGGTTCTGGACATCGTCAATCTCCCAGCGTCAATAACATGCAATTGCCCTCACCAGGTGGCCGCAATCCACCAAGTGGTCCCTCATCAGCCGGTCCTGGGAAGCGAGATGCTCGCTTCGACGGCTTGAAGAATACGTTGATGGAAGCGCAGATGGGCAACGATCGTGGTACCTCTATTCGTGGTCGTGGTAGTCGCTTGTCACTGCAAAATGCACCTCCTTCACCAGTTACTGCGGATCCGTTGCCACCACCAAATCGACAAGATGTACCGCCATCACGCTCAGATCCCTCAAAGCGACCAGACCTTATGACTGACCGTCCCCACAACTCAGAATCAGGTAATTCAGATCCCATCAACGATGAGCGATCTGACAGCCGTGGTGGTGCACGTCGGAGGGAGGGCAGTGACCGCAGGCGCTCCCATCGAAGCAAATCTAGAAGTCCACACCGCCAAGCTATTGAGAATTCATCCAGGCAACGCGAAGATCTAATGGCACCATCTAGAGTCAGCGGCGCGCCAGAAGAACGCCGTGACCGAGAGCGTAGGCCCGAGGGTGCCACTGGTAGCGACAGAGACGATCGCAGTCACCGACGCGGTCGTGGTTCAGGACGAGAGAGTGGTGGACGTGACGACCGCGACAAAGAGCGTGATAGACAAGAAGGTGGACATCCTCGTGGTGGTGGTGGTGGTGGTGGCCCTAGAGAGGGAGGCAGACACGAAGAGCAACCTCCACGACGTGGTCCACCTCCCATGGAAGGAGCAAATCAACAACCCATCTATGATAGTAGAAATCCTCCTCCGCCGCCACCGCTACCGCGTGATCACCGTCGCGAATCTGGCAGGGAGAGGAAGAGAGGGCGTGGGAACGAGGGTGAGCTGGGTGGGATGGAGAATAAGAGGCCAAGGAGGTCTAATCAGTAACATTCCCCTGAGATTCTCACTCGGCTTAGGAATTTACTTATTTCATTTTCTTAATGCTGTATTAACAAGTTTTTGCTATCAGTGCGAAACGACAAGCTGCGAGATGGCATAATCATCAAGCTCGACGTCGGATGGAAAATAAGGGACTCAAACCTTGGGATTTGACAGGTCAAAAAGTTGATCGAATGCTTAGTTTTCTTGACAGAGAAAGTCATTAGTGGTTGGGGGAGGGCGTTGCATTCCATACCTTTTCATCGCATGCAGTCCAAGAGGGCATTGTTGCTTTTTTATTCACCCTTGCGGGTGCTTCGAGTTTTCTCAATACCCTCCAAGAAGATCTTTTGTGTCTCCATAGGATTTTCTTGCTTTCATCTTGTTTCAACACCTTCAATTAGTGGATTGGAAGAGTTGAAATTATCACTTCTATTATCACTTCTGTTTGTGCACTTTGCTATTGATTGATGATGTGGGTTTCAAGCAAAAACTGTACAAGTACAGTCCTCCCCATGATGTGTAACCTCATCTTTCTACCCCTATATTTCCTTCCTTTTCAGTTGCTCGAGTTGCTATCCCCTGGGTACTGCACCTTTCTTACCATACTCCTATTGCAATTCGCAATAGTGCCAATACCAGACAACCCCATACCTTGGTCGAGATCCTAATCATTTAGTCAGTATTCCTCTCAAAATGTACATCAATCATGGCATTAAACAAACTTACAGCCAAAATATTCTGCATAACCTGCTTCGCACCCTCCTTCCCCGCAATCCCCAGCCCATAAACCCAAGGCCTCCCAATAAGCACACCCTTCGCCCCCAAACAGAGCGCTTTAATCACATCCGCACCCGTCCTAACACCACTATCGAAAAGCACTGTCAACTTCTCACCGACCGCATCCACAATCTCAGGAAGGACATCCAAACTCCCAATCGCACCATCCATTTGTCTCCCACCGTGATTACTAACAATAATCCCCTGAACACCAGCCTCGAGCGCTAATTTCGCATCCTCAACATGTTGAATCCCCTTGAGTATGATAGGACCATCCCAATTTTCTTTAATCACTTTCAATTGTTCCCATGTATGTGCTTTACCGCTGAAAACATCGGAAGACCACGCCACAGCCGCAGTGACGATATCATTTTTCACGTCTTTCCCATGTTTCTCCCTAAAAATCCTTTGGAAGACCGGATCGGAAAATCCAACATCATTCCCCACCTCCCCCTTCACAAAAGGTAAAAACCCTGTATCTAAATCCCAAGGTCTCCACGCTAAAGCCCACGTATCAAGCGTAACAACTAAAGCGGTATACCTGGCTTTCTTCGCACGCTGAAGGAGGGAAATAGTAATTTCATCTGTTTGAGGCCAGTAGAGTTGGAACCATCGAGGTGAACCGTCACCGCTTGCTTCTGCTACTTCCTCAATGGTGGATGCGGCGGCTGTGGAGAGTATGTATGGTACTTTTAGTTCTGCTGCTATTTTTGCTACACCGGTTTCTTTGTCGGGATGGAATACTGCTTGGATACCTACTGGGGCGAAGAGTAGTGGTGTGGGGTATGTTTGGCCGAAAAGGGTAATTTGTAAGTCGCGGTTTGTTGTATCGCGGAGCATTCGGGGAATAATCTAATTAATGTGAATATCTCAATTGATGGATAGAAGCCAAACTAAATAGCAAATATTATCATACCTTCCACTGCCTAAAAGCCAGCCGATTCGCATCCATAGTAGCCCTCTCCCCAGCACCCCCAGCAATATAACAAAACGCCTTATGATTCATAGCATCTTTCGCCTGCTTTTCAAGTTTACTCGGATCAGTCGTCACTTCAACAGTCCTATTTTGGAACATCCCCTGGTAGTATATTTCATTTTGGAAAGCACCATATTTCTTGAGTTCGCCCTTTTCGTTCTTGGACTCGACAATTTGATGTGAGGCCATTTTGGTATTCTATGGAAGAGAATTTGGGATTATTGGAAAAAAGTGAGAGATTGAATCGCTGGGCTGGAGAGATATTAAATATATTTCAAATCAGGCGATTTGAATTCCACGGTATTCTCATTCGGTCAATTCGGCTATTTTACACTGTGGTATGGTAATGGAAGTGGGGTCTGCCCGCACTTCAAAGTGATACTTCGAACGTGAACTCGCCCAATATACGTAGAGCACAGTAGTCTAAAAGAATTCTCGTGGCACATGAGTGATGTCTCGTTCCAGAATTTCCCAAATAAAAGTGTCGAAGTCCAATGCTGTCCTGATCATTATATGGCAATTCAGGACTGCATGAACATCACACAATTCTAACCCCTAGAAAGTATGTAGTTCATTCGCATTTTTAGGAGCAATTATACACATAGGTAAACCTCCTCCCACAGCCAAGAGCTTTTGGATGTATTACCATTGGCAAGAGAGACCCGCCACGGCATAAAACGCAAGCAAAGCAAGAAAATAAGAGCAAGAAGCAGGTGTGGTATCAACAGAGAAAAAATAACAGGAATAAACATGCCCCAAAAACCGCTCGCTCAAAGTTTTGTATCCAGGTAGGAGGGAAAACCAAAAAACAGAAGAAAGAGTGAGCAATCGTCCTGGGAGACAGAAACAAAAGCCATCGACAAGAGAATCGCAGGGGAGGTCCCTAGGATATGTTGGCAATGAGACAAAAAGAAAGAGTCCAACAGCCCGCCTAAGATGGCGGCGGACCAGAAGGCGTCACGCTCCTACTCTCCCTCTTCGACGCTCCCCCACCGAAATGCAACCTCCCCTTCAACGCCCCACCACTCTTACTCATCATACTCATCTCATCCGCCGGCCTGAAACTCGTCCTAAGCACCACCTTCCCACTCCCGACATTAACACTCTGTTCAGCACCGGCACCCTGATCGGAAATATAAAACATGCCCTCACCCAACTCCTCGCCACGCCCAAAAGCCTTATGGTCCCTGACGACGATTTTGAATTGCGAATCCGCTTGGCAAGATGTTTTGAATGCTTCGCTATCGGCGGAGAAATGTACGACGCCGTCGGCATCTGGTTTGAGATCTTTGGTTTTGTGAATTTCTTTGGCGCCTTTGCCGCGGTCGAGGCTGACGTGTACTTGAACTTTGGCTGATGGTGGAAAGCCGGAGGCGGAGAGAATGCTGAGGCTGCCGGTTCCGGATTCGGGGCCACCTGGTGAGACACCCATGCCGCTGTGGATGGAAGAGTTGCCCCAGCTCTTGTTGCGTGTGTGTGGAGAAGGCGTCCCTGGCATTTCCTTGGATTCGACAGGAGCGTCTACGGCGATTTGGGGAGTGCTTGGAACAGGAGATCCGCCGTTGGGTACTGTGAGGGAGTCCTCTCCATCATACTTGGCTGGTGCATCACCAGCCCCCCGACTCTTTCGTCTGAAGCTCTTGCCCAAGAAAGATGCACCCTTGACTACACCTCCACCGACAGCTCCACCCACCTTCCCAACGCCCTTGACTGGAGCACCGATGACCTTTCCGGGCGCCGCAAACGTTCCTTGGAAGGTCGACGAGCCTTGCCTAGTCTTCTGGATAAAGTCTGGGGTAAACATGAGTCGTAAGCGAATCACACCAGCAGGTTGACCATTCTTGGCCACCAACGAGTAAGTGTTTTCTTTCTTGATCAGTGGATCTATTGCGGTAAGGTCAATAGGTGCCGAGCCCAAGAAGTCGGCCTTGTCGCCAAAATCCCAATCATAAACGTGGACCTCGAATTTAGATGCAGTTCGAGAGCGGATAGCAACCTCGAAAGTCTCGTTCCACGCAGGATGAAGAGTCTTCTTTTGCTTGTCCGTCTTGTATACATCCTTTCCATTAAGCATGAATTTGCAGTACGGGTCACTGAATCCGTTACGATCGGCGGCTGGTAAGTCTGCACCGTCCATGACATCTATTCGCAGTTTGCCCATGTTGGTGAAGCTTTCGCTGGGATCCAGTTGCATCTTGATTGGAAGATACTGAAGGCTGATTGTGACAGTACTCTTTCGTTCTTGGTCGTCTCTAAGAGTAAGCTGAGTGGGCGTATACTATTACAGGATTATTTAATGTTACGGAGCAATTGCTTGAATTAGAAATACGCACCAACGCTCTCTGAAGAGTCTGCAATGTAGGACCAGTAAGTTTGGCGATAACATGCTCATCGGATCCTTTTCCTTCTTTGTCAATCTCCTCAACCAGACGGAGAGTGATTCGAGATTGATCAAGTTCACGAACGACAGCGTCGCCGGCTATGTCATATTAGTCAACGAAACCTTTGCCAATCATAGGATAAGACTCACTCTCGTTGAATTCGTAAACCCTTGACTTAACCTTGGCACTAGAGTAAGAAGGAAAGACATAATCGTCCATCAACACCTCCAAATGACAGTTGGTCTTTGCAAGCTCGCCGGAAATAAGCTTGAAGATAAGAAGACCGGATTCTATCGCAGAGTTAGCGTTTTCATCCACACAAGATCAAGCTTCATCGGGTGTGCCCTCTAGAAATACAGATAATAGTAGTAATGGGCCGGCGGAAGTTCAACAGGCCATATGTCAAGTAATACTATCCATCTTCTAGAGAACTTACTCGACTCGCCATCATGGGACCAATCGAATAACCCACCATACTCGATCAAATTGTCTTGCGTCAATCTGATCTTTGGAACTTCCTTTACAACTGGAAGTGCTTCGTCTTGTTCTCTTTCTCCCTGCGCAAGCTTCTTAGTAAGGTCTTGGGATGAGTTTGTATGAGCGCTCTTCAAAGAGCTTTGAGTGGCACTTGTGCTGCTGCGACCACGAACACCATTCTTGATGGGAGTGCTTACACCAGTGGTTGGGCGTGCTGATTCTCCACTGATGCGAGGGGCTGTATCGCCGTTCAATTTCTTTTCTTCTTCCTCCTTTTCATCTTCAGGGTCGATAGTAGGGATGGTGGGAAAGAATGAGCAGGTGTAATTAATTGTTCCCTTAGGAGTACGGTTCCCGGTCATGAGCTGCTGAGCGATGACACGTTTGCTGTCGACAACAGCATACTCGCCATTCTCCTCCTGATGGATGAATTCGCCGACCGGAATATCGAAGTGACCAAGGGAGCGATCCTTGCCCATGTTTTCTTCGTCCAGAACTTCAACTGTGAGCTTTTCGCGAGAAGTGTGCACGGGGATGTAAATAACCTCATCCCAATCAGGATTAAGGTTGTTCTTCCAGGTCACAGTGCGACCCTTTTGGATCCCGGAAAGAAGGACGCGCGCGTATGGGTCAGATTTTCCAACTGTCTCCAAGTTTCGCAGCTCGCGGGCGTTTTGCAGATGCAATCGAATAACACCAATCGGAGTGATATAACCCGAGCCCATGGAGGCACCCTTAAGTGCCACAGGACGCCACTGAAGTGACATCTTCACACGGCCAGATTTATCTCCAGCGAGGTTGTACCACTCTTGGCCTTTCTTGGAGAGATCCAGCATATCATCAAGCTTGATTTGATAAGTACCAATGATTGGATCTGACGCAACGCTACGATCATCTTTCAGTACGATACCAAGTTTTGCAGTCTTGCGGTTGGTGATGAGAAGCTCCTTATTCGCGTCCGCCCAAATGGGGTTGTTGGTGCGGCTCAATCTCTGGGAGACGTGCACCTCCTTTCCATTCAATAGTAGGACAGCATATGGATTGAGTTGACCGATCAAACTCTTCGTACCGTCGAGATCTTTGGCTTGTTCAACAACAAATCGAGCGATACCAGTATTCGACTCTGGTGGATCCTCTTCATGACCGTCTTGGAGCACCTCACTTTCAAGAACTGGGAAGAAGCGAATATCGCACTGGACTGCGCCTCGAGCCCTGCCATTTGCCATCACCTCCAATTGAAGGTTCTCGAACTCGTCTTGGCTTTCAAGTTGGTCTAGACCAAAAGTAGCCTCTCCCAATTCCTTATCTTTGCGAACGTCGTTGTAGTCGTAGACTTTGATGTTGAGAGTGTCCTTCATCGAACTAATAACGACATTGACAGTCTCATTCCACCTAGGATTGGCATTCTCTTTGATAGTCTTGGTTCGACCTAGTTCTGTACGGTTGTTCACCAAGACGACAGCATAAGGATCTGGAGTGCCCGCAAACGCATCCGGGTTCTTCAACCCTACAGCGCCATGGAACTGTATCTGTAAGACACCAATCGCTTGATCGACTGGATTCCCAGCAAGCATCTTTGCAATTTCGATGGGGAAGACATTTGGAGCGTACATCATGGGCCCCAGATTTGCATGTATTTGCTCCATAATGAAAGATCCCAGTCCAGGAATAAAATTGGTGTCGAAACCGAATGTGTCACCACCCAAAGGCTTGCAGACATAGTCAATCTCGGGCTTCTCCAGGAAGCAGATCTCGATGCGATCCATGTGAGGGAATGGAAGCTGGAGTTTGACCTTCACTCTCATGATACCGGTGCAAGCCATGTCCTCCACAATCACATCGAGGCCCTTACTTACCACACCTTTGCCCACGCGCACTTCAAGAACGATCCTGGGGTTCTGCTTGACGTTTATCTGTCGTGTCGTCATATCGGCGGTATCGTTTGGTGTGAAGCTAAATTTCCAGTCCATCATAACGATATCATCTTCTGTGCCTGGATACGTTTTGACATGCTCCAATCGTGGTGGTTTCGTTCCCAGCGTGAATACCTTCATCCTCAAACTGTCCAAAAATGCAGGCGTTGAGGTTGAGAGAACCTGGTCTACGGACTGAATGATGGTCTTGCACAGAACTGGCGCATAGATAGGCCAGAATTTGACAAGAAAGCTGTTTATCCACTCCAAAGTTTCGTGGTCGGTCTCCAAGCGGGCTTTGGCCAACTCCCGATTGACATCGTCGCGGAAGTTGCGCCGCACTCTGCGTATGGAGGTGCGATAATACGTGGCGCAAGCGGCCATAATGAGGAAGAGCCATCCCAGACCACCACCGAGGAGTGCCACGACCCAAGATGATAGGCAAGAGAATATTATGATACCTGCATTGTGATACCAATCTACTCCATGTTAGAAGTGCTCAAGGTCTTGTAATAGAAGTAAAACAAACCTCCAAAGAACTTGTCTTGCAAACGCTCTTCCAGCCATGTAGATTGATCAATCATTGTGGTAGTCATGTCCAAGTCTTTAGGTATGCCGTTGCCAAATCGCGGAGCCCAGCCAGTTCTACTCCAATCATCGGCATCGTCATCGTGGACGTCTCCATTGGCTAGGTTCTCCTCAGTAGGGAGTGCGATCGCACCCTCTTTGGAAGGAGGTGGAAGATCATATTGAGAAGGTTTGCCATCGTCGGCGTCAGATGCCAGCGCAGCCGTAGGATGAGTTCGATGTTGTTTCAGCCCAGGTGGGATGTACTGGTTATGAGATTAGCTCTTACACTACTACTCATCTAAATCGTGATGCGTACTGAATCCATCTGCTTCGCCTTCTCTTCCTTTGTAGCATTCGGGTCGAACTGGAAGGCTGCCCCACCGCCTGCCCTTGTCTCTTGCACAACCTTGAGTTCAGCATCCTGAGCCGTAACTTTTGAATGTGGGTCATTAGCAGCTTCTATCGCGCCCTGCTGCTTGAGCTCAGAAGCCACCGCAGCCGTCGCCATTACGGCGTCGTTGTCTCAACACCTCACTTTGTGAGTACAAAGATAGTAGTATCAATATCAATGCCTAAAGGCTATTTGTTGTCGTGGTAATTGGTAATATGTGTTATCAGGGTTTCGAGAGAGAAAGTGAAGGAGAGGAGGAATAGGCGACGAGCGAGATGTCTCCAACCGTCGGGAGAAATTGGAGAGAGCGGTTCGCGGTGGCCGGTTGTCTCTCGTAGCACCAAATCACTAAGTCTTTTGGTGGAGTGAAGCTGGGAGGCTAGGCTATACACAAGATCCACGCCAACGGTGCAGGGAAGCCACGAAGTTGTAGCTACCGTTTCCTAGTAGCCAATGAGAGTTGCGTCACCTCAATGTGGCTGGAGCTGTCAATTGCAAGCGGAGATTCACACTAGCGACCGCCGTCTTTGAATTACTAGTGAATTGTGGAAAGAGAAACTCAACTCTAGAAGTTGGTAACGGCTGGGTGCTCTGTAACCAGGAGTCTTGGACGGAAACTGTGAAGGTGAAATAAGCAGTTACGGTAGCTCAGGCAGCCCCAATGAGGATTATTCCCTGTTTCAATCAAAACCAGCGCATCGGCCCACTGCAGCAGTGCAGAGTTGCAGAATTGATGCAACCTCCGCCGAAGATTTCAGATACCATGCAGAACTTACCCACCATTAAGCGAATCGCTGCGAACCGTTGCCGACGGATGGTGTCGATCCAGCTAACTTCTTTCAGGGTCTGATCATACTGCAGACTTGTGAGGTGGGGTGCACTGGTGTGAATATTCAGATTAGCTAATGCTCTGTAGTTTGGCCGCGTTGTCCAGTGGTGTTCACAAATAATTCAGTTTTGACAGACTACATCATGCAATGCAGCCTACGACATCCAGATGGAAAGCATTGAGTGGGTAATTAGAAAAATCTCTCGGAAAGCAGGTATATCATTGAATTCATAGCTATTGCTAGCTGTGGAGCAACTCGTACAAAGCTACCACTTGTGTCTACTTTCCCACGTCGCCAAGTAAACGCTAGAAAAGCTAGAACAGAATAGGGATATCATAGGTTGAGTAGGAAACAAGCATAAACAATCAAAACCCCCCAAAAATAGAAAAGAAAGAACCACACCACTTCAATTCAATTCACTTCCACGGACTCTCAACAGGATACCTCCTCCCCTTCGTACCCTCAACCCACCTATGAGGCGGAGACCTCGACTCATAATCATACCTATCATGCGACTGACTCCTATTCTTCTCCCATTCCGCCCTCGCACTATCACGCGTACGCTTCACGTGGCTAATAGGTTTCGCATCCATGTTCCCGCGTGAATATCTCACAGTAGGTCGACCATTATAAGAGCCTCTATCTCTGTGTTCAGCAACGGGAAGGCGTGGAGACTGTCGGGGTGATCGTGGTTGCTGTAATTGTGCTACTTGAGCGGCCATGAAGGGTGCTTTTGAGGGGATGAAACCGCCTGGTTCTGGGGATGGAGCAATGGAGTGTCGTCGTGGTGCGTTGTTTTCGTAGTGGGGTGGGAATTGCTCTCGTGGGCTGGTGGGAAGCTCATGACTTCTGTGATGGCGTAACGTTGGGCTTGTGGCTGCACTGCTTTGTTTGCTGTGTGTTCTGCTTTTACTGTCATGCCTAGGGCTTCGATCCCTCCTTCCATGCTCGTCTCGTCTTGGGCTTCTTTCGCGTCTGGGGCTTGAAGTCCGTCTCGGTGTAAGAACATCTGAATCTGGATCTGTGTCTGTAGCTTGGGACATGCGCCTTGGGTGTGAAGGACGACTAGCGGGATACCTTGGATGTAGTGTCGTAGGAGTAACATCCCCATCTCCATCATAATAGTCATCGCTCTGCTTTTCCGGTAAACTGCGTCTTCGATGTCGCCCAGTATCTGGATTCCAAAAGTGGCGTACACGATGAACAGCCGCTCTACCACGATCCTCGAGTGTCGCTTTTGGCTGTGTATGTCGCGGTGCGTGAGGCGCAGAGTGATGAACTATCCTTGGCCTGCCTGCAGGATCGCGGTATAGTGGATTAGAGAAATAACTCGCAGCCTCCGAGCGCTCATCTCCAGATTCAACACCCGAATCCGCGGACGCCATGCCCACAACGCGTGCTGGTACAGGCTGTACTGCTTCCGCATCCGCCATCAGCCTCTCCGATACAGACTCATACCAATCTAGCATTGCTTGATCCGGCTTCTCTGGAAATGCTTCTTTGGGTAATATTTTAGGAAATGGCTTCCCAGTCTCAGGATCCACAATATTAAATTGCTTCACCGCATTCTGTAGGAATGGCCCATGTTCTTCTGGCCCTAGCAGTAGTTGTATGGTCTGCCATGTTATAAAGCCTCTTTGTTTCAGGCACGGTATGGAAGGTGCTGTATATCCGTCGTCGTTGGGTCCAGGTTGTATAGACTGTAAACAGCCGAGGGATTTGTAGATGAAGGAGACGGAGGAGGGTGGTGTGTCGACGAAGAGGATGTCGTAATTGCCGCCCACAGCACGGTAGAAGGATGCGAGCTGAGTAGGACTCAAGTCTGTTGATTCCGAAGGTTCGAAGTTGCTACACTGGAGTGCATGTCAGCTTCAGCTTTAGCTTTCCTTCTGCATTCCATCAAGACTGGAGCTTATAAAATCTAGGGCTTTAATGCTGGATAACTCAGATATACAATTGCCTCTGAAACGTAGTGGCATAAAGTACGATTTCTGAGCTTAAAGTCCCCATCTCAGAACTCCAGTCGCGCTTGGAGAATATACATACAATGTAACTCGCAATCCCCGCAAGCAAATTATTCAACTTCTGCGTCCCACACTTATCATCCTTGAGAAGGTATCCCCAATACTGCAAAGCATCATGCGACTCGCCCTTCAACTCGCTCTCCGCCATGCTGGAAATAAATCGCGTGTTTTTTGTTAAGGCAGTGGAAGTACGAGTAAGAAGAATTGATAGTGTCTCAATATCACGATCCTATAAGAATGAAAATCGCACAGTCAAAAGAAAGTGATCAGAATCCATGTTACTCGTATTGAATATAGGTACGAAGAGGTTTCGGTGCCTAGATATAAGGTTCTTCCGGCAAGTCAGCGACGACATGCTGCTGCGCCAGGAAGTCGCATTTCTTGAGTCGGGTCGTTGTTTCGCCTGTAACACGTCCACGTTCGAGCTTCTGATTCGGTACCGGAGGTCCGTCACACCACCAGGATTAAGGCATCGTCCGAGGCCCGCACCACCTAGCCCGCGGAAACATTATGAACCATATATTAATGTTATGAAAGATGACTAGTTGGTATGAAAGCTCTCGGCTTCACACTAGCTGAAGGCTACAGTATTCACTTGGAGATATTCCTACCCATCCGAAACGGCACTTGGATGGGCAAGTGGAATACGAAGTACCTATCAGGCACAAGAAGTAGTTCATATCATCCGGTGTCAAATAGAGCAAAGCCACAATGAATGAACCATGATTAGAATTTAATTTTACACAGGCTGCTAAAAGCCGCCGCTCATCCCGTCATCACATGCCTTCTATGCTTATACTGGAATTATGAAACAACAAACAGAGCAAAAAAGACTATTCCTTCCACGTTCTCAATCCATATGTCTATCCCAGTCTATAAGACTCTAATGCTCCAAGAGCCTCAAGCTTCCCTGCACGACCACGTTTTCCAAGATGGATCCTGGTGGAATGTCGATAGTGCTGCCTTCCGTCGCAACAATAATGACTGTGCCCTTCAGGGTCACGCCACGCCCTAGGTTGACGGCACCAGTGATGGTCAAGTGATCAAGCTCGACGATTCTGGGGATACTGGGAATACGTGCCTGGAAGCTAGACACCTTCTTGAAGTCGCTGCCAAGCTTGATGAGTGGTGCTGGTCCGAAACGGCTGGAGTCAATGATCAGTTGGCCGTGTTGGAGGGTATAGAGATCCGACTTAACGAGCATGAGATCGGAGCAAGTCTTAACGGGCAAGAAGCGTCGGCGAGGAACGTTGACACCATGGGCGTTCTTGAAGTGACGGATAGCAGCACCGACAGCAGTCTCGAGCTGGATGACTGAGAGGTCGGCCTCGCCCTTCTTGTCTGCTGGGATCTCCTTTCCATTAGGAATGATCTCCATGGCCAGCTCGTTGTTCTCAACAACACGCTTAACGGCACGAAGGTTCATCCAGATATTGTTGGTGTTGAAGTACTTGAACTTCTTGATCGACTTGAACTCATTGACGTGCTCTTTTGGCACCTGGGCGATCTCAAGGAGACGGACAGAGCCCTCGTAATCAATGATGGTACCACCCTTGACATCGGCCTTGGTCTTATCTGTCAACTCCATGATGTATTCGGCCTTGGTGTCAACCATGTGCTGGAGAATGCGGAGATCCACGACAGCACCCAAGTTGTCGGCATTGGACAAAAAGATGATCTCAATGCCACGGTCGATGAGCTTGTCGAGGATTCCAGAGTTGTATAGTGACTCGAAAACGTCACCGTGACCAGGTGGGTACCAGTCGGAGATTTGGGAATCTGCGGATTTGGGTGCAGGGAGGAGAGAGTCCTTGAGGATGCGGGGGTACTTGGACTGGTTGAAGGTCATGATGTCAATGTTGTGTCCCTCGTACTTCTTGATGATGTTGGCGGTGTCTGCGTCGGTGTTGAACGAGTTCATGAGGACGAAAGGAACGTTGACATCATATGTGCGGTTGAGGTGCTCGATTTGGCGGACAGAAAGGTCCAGAAAAGACATGCCATCTCGGACTTCAATCACTGATTTAGGTCCAACGCATCCCATGGAGGTACCAAGACCACCATTGAGCTTGACGACCGCCAATTTACTGAGGTACTCCACAGCTTCTGTGTTGGCGAGATCGCTGTACTCAACGACTTGGTCGTCCTTGGGAGGTGCAATACGTTGCCAATCAATAACATTGCCCTTGGCTTTGTCATTGAGGTAGCGGCGGAAGAGGGCAAAGAAGTTGTCCATTTCTGCCTCAAATCGCTATATGTTGTCAGAAGCGAGCTAATGTGTCGTTTTCATGGTTCCGTACCTTCTTTTCAGCGGGATCCTTGACCGTGTCTGTGAGCGTGTTGAGAGAGTTTCGCATTTGTGAAGCAGCGACATTGGTGGATGTGTTTTCGAAAGCCTGGATGTGAGTTATTGTTAGCTACTGCGCCCCTGCTGTTGAAACTATATGAAGCAATGCAAAAAAGTCACTGTGAACGACGGAGCCAGGCTAACCAGATCCATTTTTATCATTTCTCTAAGCATTTCGAGGCCATTGTTGGGCTGAGCAATTATATCATCCCAATATTTTTGTGTCTTGCTGTCCATGTTGATGTTGTTCGTCGAAGCCGGGCGGGTAAAGGGGTCAAAATGGGATGTTGGAGTTAACGTGTAAACGTTTATAAAAGTCAACGGGGTCGAGATGGCTGTTGCTGTAACTCCGCGATCGAGAAAATAAGTGTAGTCTTCCTCAACTCAGATGCATAGCACGAGTCACCAAGCTTCAAGAGGAGTAGATGAGAGGTAGACTTCAGCGGCTTGAGAAGCTCATGGGATTTGCAAAACTCAAGAGTGGAAACAGAAGCCTGATAGAGCAAGAACGACAAGATAGGTACTTACGACATGAGATTGCGATTTGCCATGGTGCTTCCTGGCGAATTCAGCAGCATCGCCAGCTTTGCCAGCAGCTGCTTCTGGCTTGAGGTGTGAAGGAATTGCCTTGGAAGCCATAATGTCTGGATGACGAGTATCTGGTATACGTGATCTAGAGGGGATTCTGAGAGATTCTTGACGGTTGCAACAGCTCGAGGGCTCGAGGTATAAAAGGGATCAGTGAAGGTGGTGGGGGAAATTCAAAAGTTTGCTCGAAGCTGTCGCTCCCTGCAGATATGACCTCACGCTAGCACGGGCCTATCAATGGAAGCAGCAACGAGGATTTGCAGGAGAGCTTGGAGAAGGTGGAGACAAGTTCAATGGGGTAGATATTTTATGGAGATGACACTGGAGAAGGAGCGGTGTTCAAATATCTCTCCCCAAGACTGCTATTTAAAGAATAATCGTCGTTTGCTTTGGGAAAGCACACCCAAAACACTCTTCCCTTTCTGATCAAAAGCCGCTTCTAGAGGGCATAGCCAAGGTACCGGGTTCCCAGCCGTTGAGCGGCTGTAGCGCCCCTGGGGCTCACAAACCTTCACTTTCTTCAATTCTTGTTGAAACCTCCAAACGATATCTCCCCAAACTTGTTAGGATCCCTAGATGTGTCTTAATAGAGTGGCGAATTCTCTATCTTTGTCTCTCGTCAACAACCCAGAACTGGTATCACATACTCAACACAATTTCGGTACACTAGTCAACCATTCATATTGGGCTTCAACCCACTTCTGCATAGATCTGCCGCGTGGCGTAAAGAGTGGCGGACGTCTACTTCATTGGCAGACAAAGGCGTATCAAAAAAGAATGAGCTCAGCAACTAGAAATTTATAAAATAGTGTCTAATGAGGAATCTGGTGTCTTTATCTTTAGTCTCAATGCCAACTCAATTGATAATATTTTCAGCCCCGCCCACCACATCTTCGTCTAAGGGCACGGTCGATTCCAGTTCTTATCAAACTTGGAGCGGTCTACACTATTCAAATTCGTCAACACCAGGTTGAGGCGGTGAACCTCATAAGACTTCGTCAACACCAAGTCGAGGCGTTGATAAAAAAAATTTTAAGCAACAGGAGAACACTCCGGGCCGGCCGTTCCCGACCAATCCCTAAGCACGTGGGAAAACAGGTGGGACGGAGTGGGGGTCCTAACTCGTCAGGGGAAACGACAAGGCTGAATGCTAAACATAAATATTGGAATCTTAGACAATATTAACAGAGAATCTCCACATAAACCGATTCTCTCCTGCTGTTTCACAATCCTGAAACCATATCATAGTATCTGTACTCATTATAGGTTCATCAAAACCATTTCAAACTCAGAGATACCACTCCTAAGAGCCAGCTATTACTCCCTCGCGCCAATTGAGTCTCGGAAAGGCTTCATGGGATTCTAGGCCAGGAAATCGTTGTTAGTGAGCCTTTTAGCTGGCGAAGAGCCAATAATAGCCAGAAGCCACTTCAACAATAAAGCTCTTTTGGCACTCTTCGTTCAGTTTGTAGTCTTTAAAGATCCCGGCTACATCCGAGTTTCAATTGGCAGGAGGGAGTATTCTCCCACCCTTTTAAATTCTAGCCTCCAGCCTAAAAATGATGGTACCAGAAAACTCCCCACCAACCGTCAAATACATTTTGTCGAAACGCATAGTGGCTTCATTGAGTGAACACGAACACACCCATATCAACGTGTTTGAAAGCCGATAACATTCAGTCTCTTGAGAGTTGCTTAATAAAGTATTTTCGACTAGTTCAGTGTCTCACCTAACCTGATAGATACACAATAGGACAGTACTCATTTACCCACAACCAACAGCAATAAAAGGCCACATGGGACAAGACGAAACTTGATTCTATTACACACCTATATTTCCATTCAAAAAAACAGAGCTAATATAACGTAACAAGAACCCTCTCCATCCGAAAACACCAGAAAGACTCCAAAAATAATGCCGACGGTGACAAAAGTCTTCGTGAGAAAACAAAAAGGAAGAAAATGCAGTATATGTTGTAGCAGTAAGTTCAGGACGAATGGATTTGCCCAACCACCCATCATAATTCATTCCTTTTCCGTCTCCTCTCTGCATTACCAAAAAAAAAAGAAACTCCGATTCCCAGAACAGATCCGCGCCGTGAGCAAAAGTCAATATTTACAGTTTTGTTAAAGATATAACCAGAACAAAAAAGACAAGCGGTCCTATTCATCCCGATAAAACTTCCTCATAAGTAAATGCACAAGGAGATTAACATTCAACCTCAACGGCCCCTCATTCTTCCCCCCTTTCAAACTCGCCCCATCCCCGTCCTCCCCCCCAAACAAATTCATAAACTGGCAATTATTAAACTGCGCCTGCAACAAATCATCCAGAGGCACCGAAGCCGCCGCCCCGGGAACCATCAAACTGCCCACACTCCCCTCAATATAAAACACACCAACTTCATCACTAGAGATGGTGATATTAATCTTATCCCACTGCCGCTCATTATACCCCCGCCACGAAACGAGAACGCCCTTCTCAGCCAGATTCCGCGCCGAGTATTTGAAGGAACCGAAACGGGGGATGCGGCCTGAGCGTGCTAATTCGCGTTCGTGGTTGTATTGTTTGGTGAATGGAAGGAGGAAACGTTTCTTGCCCTTTGATTTTTGTTGGAGTGTTACCATGGCTTGTTCGATGTAGTCGTTGTAGCTTTTGAGTTGGCTATCTAGCCAAGTAGCTTTTTCTTGGAGAGCCGCGAGTGTAACACGCACGTTGTCCATTTCTCTACTTCTTTGAACACGGCGCTTGTGTTTGGTTCGGATATCGAGGGCGATGGCATTGAGGAGATCTTGGTAATGATTGTGGCGGGAGATGCGGCCCGTCCGTTCAAGAGTGATGATATTTTCGAGGACGGTGGTCTTTAACTCAGCGTAGGTAAGGGTTGTGAAGTCTAGCAGTGATGAATCTTCTGTGTAGGGGTTGGACTGTCTGCGCGGGTTCTGTCGTGGTTTGAGAAATTCATCGTGGACTAGTTGGGCCCAGCGATCTTCGTGCTCGGATTTGACGGGGTGGAGTAAGATGTTAAGTAAACTTGAACCTGTCTCTATGCGGATGATGTACAGAACGCAACGCTTGGTTTCCATGAATAAGGCCTTGACGGCTGCGTCAGGGTCTAGGGCGGATGTCAGTGAGGGAACAATAGATTATCTGGTAGTCAAGATTTACCTTCAACGTCGTGGAATTTGGCATTAAGAACTAGAGTTATTTCGCCTGAGCTTACATGAAGCATGTCGTTCTCGTTATTCTTTGCACTGCCTAATTCCCGCATGACCTCACGGAGCATGTCATCTTGACTTGGGCAGATGTATGCGAGATCCTGTGAGACAAGATGATGAATGGCGAAAATGTCGGTCAGCTTCATATACAGCGTCGGCTTTGTCCTTGCGTAGAGATCACTATGCTCATCAATATCGAATTGCTGTTCAGCATCACGGATATCAACCACTACAAGATATAAGATTAGCATTCTTCTTTGCACAGTTGCATATTGTTAACTCACTCTTCGTCCAGATCTCGTCCATTCTCACCAACGAATCTGAGATATACGGGTTGATGGGCTGAAGGTAGACATTTTCGCCACCGAAAAGCCTACCCACTGCGATTTGTCCAACAACTTTGGCCACTTCGCTCAAATTACGCTTCTGCATCGGAGAGAGACCACGATCGACAACTCCCCATGTATCCGGCTGCGCCAGAGCAGGTTGCAAGTAGACCTTCCACAGCCAATGGCCAACGATAGTGAGAAGGTGCTGTGGAGGTTCATGCGGAAATTTAGCGCACAGGAGATCAAAGGTTTGCTGCGCGATGAAGCGAACTCCATAGGGCATTTTGTGCATTGTCTCCTCCAAACAGAGGAAGAAGTGGTCGGCGATATCTCTGAGATCCTGAAGGTGTCGAATAAAAGTCTCGCGCGTTTCAGGGTCGCGGATGGCCTCTTCTCTGGGAATGTCTGCTCGACGTCGACTTCGCTGGCCTGTCCGCAGTTCTTCGTTGTTGATAGCAGAGCGGTAGATTTGCATTGGATCACTCTCCAGGTCGAGGCCTTCATTCTCGAGTATGTCTTCTTTGACTACCGGCGCGAGGAGATCACGCAAGAACTTCCTGTCTCGCGGTGATCGCATATAGCTAGAGAGTAACTTGCTCCAGAAGAAATTGCCTCGAAGGTAGTCCTGGACGGTGTCGCAGGCGTCGACCTCCTCCTTGATCGCGCGAGATATGAGTTTCAGCAAGTAATACTCCTCTCGTCGCTTTTGTGCAAAGCCGAAGATGCCCATCATGAGTAGCTCCGTTCTCTTGCTATCCTGTTCCGGCATGCTCTTCTCTCGAAGTTTCTTGAAAAGTCGACCAAGATATTGTGGTTGTGTTTGTAGGATGAAGAAAAGTTCTTGGTAATGCTCAAGCTTGTTTCGCGAGTTCTTGTTCAGAGCCTTGAGATCGAACGGATCTTTCGATGAGAGCTCCTTATTAGTAAGTAAGCTCCCAACATGCCCGCCAAAGTGCTTCTGGTGCTTGACCACCTCGTCCAGCGTGATCTTGTTCTTGACAAGAAGTGCGATTTTGACATCGAGTTGGTCAATATACTGTTCCGCAAGCTCGTTCTGTCGGACTTGATGAACGACGGTTTTTCTGAGACGCTCAAACTCGATCTCTTCGTCAAAGTCGAAATCGCTGTCATTGAGAAGATGAACAAAGTTCTTGATGGTTCCGACGGGAGGATTCTTGCCACTCGTCAAGGTCTTGTACGCCTCTCCTTGCTGTCTACCTCGAACAAAGCTTTGAAGTTTGACAACTTTTTGCATATTCTCCTTGTAAAACTTCATCTTCTCGGCAAACCGGACCCGTACAAGATTTCCTCGAGCAAGAGATTGAAGCTGCTCTGTCATCTCTTCCTCTGCCTCGAGATCCATGAAAAGTATACCTATCCTTCTGCTGCAAATTGAAGACCGAATGATGCTTTGGAGAGTGATGATAGCATCTTCGTGTTCGTAAAGAGCGTTGAGTAGCTCTTCTGTGCGCTGGCGAGCCAGATATCCCCGTATGGCGGATTGCAGTTCGATGGTAGATGGCTCCTGGCGTAGCAATTCCGAACGAACTTCTGCAGTCCTCTTGCGTTCCAGGTATCCACGACTCACTGCTTGAAGTGCTGTGATTAAACCGGCTTGGGCCTTGAGATCGCACCGTAATTTTTCGCATGACAACCTGACAGCTGAACCGCGAGCTTGTGATTGAAGCCTCTCCCAATGCACGGTATTCGATTCTAGGTGCTCCTGAACTTGAGCGTGTTCTTGCCGAGCTATAGCAGCCCTGGCAGCAGCTTGTAGCTTGCAGATAATCGACTCTTCTTGTCGCAGGCAAGTCCTGTCAGTGCGTTGTGCATTCCGCTGGAGCATTGCCCGTACGGCAGCTTGAACTTTCTGGATCTGGCCCTGAGCATTGTGGGCATCTTCGAGCTGTTCTTCGATACGTTTCCGTGTTATGGCACCACGGATTGCCGCTTGTAGATCCTGAACTCCAGCTGAGGCTTCCTGTGTTGCAGCAAACTCATCGCTAACATCTCGTCGGGTGAATGCTCCCCTTATGGCGGCCTGAAGCTTTCGGATCCCCTCGTCATGACGTTGAACGCTGGATTTAATGTAGTTCGTTTTGGCCCTCTCAGCTCGTGCGCGCACCAAGCTCTGGATTAGTACAACCTGAGGTTCAATGTGTCGTCGGTATTCCTCCTCGTATCTGACAGAATCGCGAACCAAGAACCCTCGAGCAGCGCTCTGAAGATTCACAGCAAATCTTCGCATATCCCGGCGATAGTCGAAGATTTCTCTAGCAAAATCGCCACGAATCTTTGCTTGCAACATAGCAACCCAGGCTTCTGAGTCCCATAATTCCTGCATTCTGTCGCCTAACCGTAACCGCATCATGGCTCCGCGAATTTGCGACTGGAGCTCGACTACCATTTCCTCCTGCTCCAAGAGCTCGCGCTCGATCCGTTCTTGCTCGCTTTCGACTGGCTCCGGCTCTGGTTCCGCTCCAAAAGATGCTCCCATCCCTGAGAAGTTAGGCATGCTAACTCCAGCTCGATCCAGCCCTTTCTGTGTCGCCTCGAGCTCATGGTCTTCGAACTGCAGCTGGCCAACCAGGTTGCCAATGGTGAAGCTGACAGTACCCTGCCGGTAGAGCAGCCATGACAAGGCGTGAATGCAGTAAATGACCTTGGGAATGTTCTTCTTCTCGTACAAATCGACCAATTCAAACCAGAATAAATCCGGGAGCTCGCTTTCTTCCAAGAATCGAAAGAAGATGGCGATATTGTCAGAGTGGCGGAACTGAAGTTTTTGATGTCTGAAGATGCGATATCTCCTTTCAGGCTGCAAAGCTTGCACGACTTCTGCTAGGGTAACTCCATCTCTTAATGCCTCTTCTAGCTCCACGATAGGTGGAATAGTAGCTTGCATCACATCTTCAATCCACTCCTTGGCCTCACCAATATGACATAGGTATTCGTAAGCTTGCAGAAACTGCCGTTGTTGGTCCATCCATATGCTTCCTCCATAACCAGTCGTTGTCTTCCGAACAGAATTACCACGCTTCAGCTTTCGCCTGCCATGCATACCCACGACCTCTGAGTCTCGCGATATCAAGCTCAGGTCTTGATCGTCGAGTTTCGACAAAGCTCTCAGATGGCCTGTTGTGGACCTTTGAAAGTCTTGTAGCTCTGGCTTTTCAATAGGGGGATTGAAGTGTACATGGTTGGCGCTTGAGCGATTTGAGCTGCCATGCCGCACAGAATCAGATCTGCTCATGATACCCGACTGCGGGCGAGCTTTTGGTGGAGGAGAGGTCTGTCCGTCGTATGAGTCTCTAGCCATAGGAGCGTCAATACTTTGAGTGCGACCATGTCTTGACAGGGGTTTGTCAATGGCTTGCAGAGAGGAGAAATTGGTGGTGGTTTGCGCGCGAACATGCCCCGACGGTGGACGCTGCTCAGCTGGAACTGGAGAGCTTGTGGCCGCTCTTGATGCAGGCCGCAGATTCTGCCGGATTGATAGGTATGAATTTGCAGGATCATCGCGATTTAGATCCGGCGCCATGACGGTAGAGTTTCTTAAGTTTGTAGCTTCACTCAAGCCCCTCCTATGTCCAGTAGTAGGTGAAGCTTCATATCCATCTGAACCGTTGGAGGAGTTTTGGCTGGAGGGATTGGAAGAGGCTGAGGAGTTTGATGAAGCGGTGGAAGCGTGCCGAAGCGGGCTCGGCGACGTTGTTTGATGTCCAAGGGTGGAACGAGGGCGGTATGCGTAGTTCGAATTCATGGCAGATGGAGAGAGGGAAGGAGGCGTCAACGAGCGACTTTTAAATCCATCTGTCGCACAATCGTAGGTCGCAATCTGGGCCTCAGAGAGTGATGTTTTTATAGTTTTGATGCCTCCAGTAATGCCTCTTGGTGCCTTACACAACGAATTGCCTCCTTCCTAGTATTTCCTCTTTTTCTCTTGGGTAATAGTTTCCTCGAATATGTATAGACTTTGGAGGATTTCCTTGTTGTAAAGCCGGTGTAATCGTTGCGAGGATTCGGGTTCGGCAACCACAAATTGTAAACAGTGGTAAACACGCCAAGCCTAAAGGCTGTGCGCTAGACCCGCTAGCATCATCGAGATTTCCACTTTTCCAACCTTGTCCCACGCGATTGCAACTTCTTGAAACACCACCATAACGCGACCTTGCTTTGCCAATTGTTGTGCCAAAAATAAATCGACTTTTCCTTGCGTAAAGAGTATTGAAGCTATAGCTGCCTCCATCCATATCTCTCTTGCAAGTCAGTTACTGCTCTAAGAGTCCCGGCGGTGTTCTACTCGTCGACAGCCATGAACTTGGACTGGTGAAGTAAGCAGGATACATCATCACTGACTCTTAACCAAGAAGCATATGATATAAACTTGACCAAGTGCCAGAATTCTGGGTGGTGGCGGCCAGATCAATCTTACTGAAATTTGCAGGTAAAGGTCCTCCCCCTACCAGACATAAATGAGGATGAAGTCTGTATTTAAAGCTCTCCTTTGCTGGCTTAGAGGCTCAGTCATTACGACATTTAGTAGCAGGGTTGCTGACGTGGTACAGCATGTTGTTGCAGCTGCGGCCATATTGAATTATGATCCCCATATTTATTAACGCTAGGAGTGATTGGGATCATTCTCCATTCTTCGCAGTGCGGTTGTGGACTACCAACATCTACTCATACATATATTACGGAAATTGGGGCTTAACCTCTATACCATAACCAGTCCCTCTATAACGTCTTGAAAATATCCAAAAACACGACCCAACACCGACGCTATGCGCAGACAAGAGATGAGAGGAGTGAAAACATAATAAAACAATGGCAGAAATATCACTCCACGACAGTAGGTTTAACACCACCCATCCCACTAGCAGTAGTTCCAACACCACCACCGGACATTCCCCTCGCCATCCCTTCACCTTCGGGATGAGCAAACTTCCTCCTCCTATTATGCTGCCATTGCTGGGAATGACTCTTCTTCTCCCCACCATCAACACCTTGAACCTTCCTCCCAACCTTCTCCTCCCTCGCATTCAACGCACTCCTCCCAAATCCACCCCAACTCCAATGACTACCCCACCCTCTCTCTTCATTCTTCGCGGTGTCCGCAATACCCCTCTTCGCAAGTCCCAAACCCCGTTCCGGTCCGAATTCGCCCCACATACTGACACGCTGTACACGTCTCAGTTGACGGAGACCGTACATGAGCACAATTACAGAGACGAGAGCAGAGAAACCAGATACACCCCAGAAGCCTATATCTGATTCTTCGATGAAATTCTTCAGATTCATGCCGTAGAGGGCTGCGAGGAAGGTGCCGGCGCCGAGACCGAGGGTGCAAACGCTGAAGCGGAGTTCGAGAAGCATGAGGGAGTTGCGGTTGGCGTCGAGAATGGCCTTGACACTGTTGGTAGATTAGCACACCGAATTGCCTACGGTAGTAAGCGAGAAACTCACATCTCCTCGGTGTTTCTAATGTTAGACACCAAGTTTTCACTCGCTTGAACGATTTCATCAGTGACCTTGTGGTAACTTTCCAACAACATCTCCACTTCAGTATGCTCTTCCTCGTCTCTTTCATGCCCCTGCGCTTTCGCAGTCAAGTACATTGCTGCCAAATCGTCATCCGCCTCCAGTAATTCGTCGAGCGCATCTCTCACCAGCCGAGCTTTTTGTTCGAACGTACCCAGCTTCTTACTGTAAATAAGAAGATAACGCAATTTATCCCTATCAATATCCTCTTCCAGCTCCCGCAAAACGCGAACAACAGGATCGCGTACCCCTTCGAATTCGCCTTCCAGGCCTGTCGTAACGCTAATGAGGACCGCTTCCAAAGCGCGAAACTCGTAGGGAAGGCTTCCGTTTGCGCGAGCATCCATCTGCCGCAGCTTTCCTTCCAAATCGTACATGAATACAGATTGAGTATATGAATCCGTACTGCCATACGCATCGAACACCAGTACTCGATTGTGTTTGATAAGAACTCGCAAATGCAGCAAATTTAGCAGTATTGCGCTCGGTCGAATAAGTATATGTGGTAGAAGACTCGAATCAATCTTCCGCAAATCTCGTGGCAGGAGCCCGTATTTCGCAATCAATTCACTCTTCTTAAACTCCCCATTCACAAGAGTGACATTGCCATTCTCATCAAACTCCGTACAGCGCAAACGAAGTTCGTTTGTAGGCTTAAGTATTCGTCCGGGGGATTGATTGTCGTCTAGAAAACTCGCCAGAGGAGGTAAATCGGCTGTTCGACTTGAAGGTCCTTGCCTAGCTTTCATTCCGAGAAACTTCCATATTGAATTGGCACTACTACTCGAGAACAAACGTCTCAAGTATGGTTTAGGCTCGTTGGAAGAGGAATGCCGTCGATGTCGGGTTGGATTCGAGGTAAAAGCTGATTGCCGTGAACTATACAATCCATCCCATTTCTGCTTGTGTTGCGGATCTGTAAAGTGTCTCGGAGAAGGTAGAAGCTTCACCTCCTCCCTTGTATGCCGAACGGAAGCATGAAGTCTAGTCTGCTGGGATTGGACGTGGCGACAGAACTTGGATAAGGGTGCAGATTGCTTATTTTGGCATCGCAAGAATTGGAGCAATGCATTGGAAGGTGCAGTGGCCCGTGGAATAAATATTGGGGGCATTGCGCGCCATTGGGTTTAGTAGAGGAAGGTGAATAAAAAGCTGGCCGTTGTGATTTCGCGATTTTTCGATCAGATTGTCCCGTCTCCAAGCATAAATCCAAATAGGTTAGCTAATCTTGGCACATGACAGCAAAATCTTGAACCTTGTCGAGGATTGAAATCGAATTTTTTTCTTAGAAGAATATCTGGTCTACATCAAGAGGTCTACTTATAGCAAAATGGCTCAACTGTTGGACCGTCAGGCTACCAGTAGTGGACCGTTATCCAACTGATTTTGCCTGATCTTATTCCCAAGGGCTTTTCTACACAATGATAAAAGAGGTTGCTTCATCAAACGGGTATCTTATCCACGGCCCAGCGGGTCTGCTCCTCAAATAGATCTCGTTCCTCTCCATGCAACACATTTAAGCCTTCTTCTCGCAGTCCTCGGAACAGCTCGACAGCTCTTCCAAAGTCCTCTTTATGGGTATACCCCTCGTCATTGACAATGTCCCTAATCGAATCCCAAAGCTCTTGGCTCTCGTTGAAGCCCGCACCTTCTTCTTGGTGCTGTCGAATCTCCTCGTCTGAAAATTGGTACGGACATGGTCCATCCACATCAAAGTCGGCCCATTCTCTGTTGAATGCGTTAGCGTATGCGGGTCGAATTTCATGTAAGAGACTTGCCTTTCCATTCGAATTAAGCACTCTCGAAACGGAAGCAAACTGTTATCCCAAGTAGCGTTGGCGAAAGCCTCAAGCTGCTTCAAAGGCTTCCCCTGCAGATGCCTCATTACTTTGTGCATGAGCGGGTTCTCTTTAGCAGTTCGAATCTCATACGCGTGAATCAAGATTGACTGGGCGACTTGATATCGCAAGCGGTCCTTTTCTGTTTCGTCGAGCTGTTTGAAGTTGTCGGGTAGTTTCATCATCGTCTCGATAGAATAATCCAGAAGCATTGGTGGATTGGCTCCAATGAATAGCGGCGCTATCCACGCGCCCTGCCAGTCGATAATGCTTGATATGTTGTTTTTATCATCTACATAGATATTCCCAGAGTGAAAGTCTGGGTGCCAGAAACGCGGAGAACGAAGGTCGGGATCCTTTGGAATGATACTGGGGATGGCTGACATGAATTTTTGCAGCGACGACACATGGGCCTCTCGAGATTTTTGTGCGTTAGACGTGTATTGCCATGGATTTTCAGTCGTCTCATTAGAGACAGCGTATTTGCTGATCCAATCGATCTCCCGCTTGGCAACGGACTCCAGATACTGGCGAGCTGATTTCCCTGTTCCATAATCATTAAATGAACAAGGCGGCGAGTTAGTAGGCGGAACGTACATGGGCCGTGATAATGATGCATATCGCCTCGCTCTCCTACCCAGAATTCCTTTCGGACAATTGGTCCAATAGAGAAACGTGACTCAATGCGGTCCTCCACCTCTGACGATGCTGCTGTAGCCTTTACCGACTCGCATTGCGGAATGTCACGATCTTTGAAATATAGTGACCCGATCCTGCAGACACGAATTAAAACTACAGCGCTCTAAGAAAGCTCCACTAGCTAGGGCTGAACCCACTTATCGAATGACACAGACAGCATTATTTTCTCAATATCGACAATCTGATCAATGATATCTCGCTTTGCTCTGATTTCCAATTTTTGCCAGACAGTATGAAGTTGAGCACCCTTGGCTTCTTCCATGATAATGTATTCGGACTCCACGGGATTCAGACTCGTTGCACTCCAAGCTAGCACTTTGGGCACGTGAAGGTTCAGTATAGTCCGAGCGTATTCCATAGTAGCCACTTCCGAGGCGGTCGTATGCATTGTGGGGCCAGCATTGGGGTTTGGTATTTTAACGATAATGTTCTGGTTGTTCTGCATGACAAGGCGAAACGCCTTGTTGTAGTTCCCTTCTCCAATCTTCTCCAGTGAGACGCATCCTGTCGACCCTGTTACATCACACGCAAGCTTTTTGAGACTTGATATGTTGAAATATCGGTAGCGGGCCTCCAATTGCTGTTTTTCGTTCCAGAGCCATCGACCGCTAGTATAGCTGAAAAGCTGGTCGTTCTCGGTTGGGTTATGATTTGGCATGCGAGAGTAGCCTAGAGCTTTGGAAGAAATGTGACGACACTGTGCTACTCTTCTTATTGTCTGGACTCGCATAATATTGCGAAATAAATGGCATCGAGTGGGAAAGGTCTCAATTATATATAAAGAAGAACGATGGAAGGAGAATGGAGTTTGGCGCGAGTGCACTAATTCAAAACGGACTAGACTGACCACCTGATGCAGTTAAGTTAACCTTTATTTTAACTACCTACACCACACCTTTCCAAACGATAGACTTTAAAACGTATTGACAACACTAAATCATAGACCTTGCTGATAGCTCTGTCCCTGTGGCCAGTCACCCGCTCAATCTTCTGAATAAAACTATGGTAAGGCTCTTCGCGGCGGCTACTACATCCTCGAGTGTGTCACAAATCGCCAGTGGCAATACCAACTTCATTTTATAAGCACTAGACACTTTCGGCATATTACCTGTGGTTTCATTCAAGCGCTGAGGCTGTTTATCGCTGAAGTGGTTGAGGTGTTATCCTCGCCTAAGCGCTGAGGTCGCACACTCGTCGAGTGCGCCTTCCTATCTCCTTCAACCATGGCACCAGGCCGGCGTTTACACTGTTATGGTCGGCGATTATGTTCTCAGGCAATGCGAGAAAGAAAGAACAGTTCATTCTTAGTAGCCTGATGGAAGGTATAAGTACGTACTGCACTCTGATAGCCAGGCACCCAGATTCATACATTTCTTCCCTGCAATAGTTCAAGCCCTCTAGTCTTTCACCATTCGCAATACGACGCGTAGCTCCCTTGTTACCAATTCATATCAAAGTCTAGTTTCATTGCATCACCAAAACTGAAAAGACTGTCTCAACGTCAATTCTTTCTGAAGCTAATTAGTACAGATCGCGCCTGCCCATCATGTCACCAATCTCAAAGTCAACTTTCCAAAAGTTCTTCAACCAAATACCTTTGGCTACGGTGATCCAGAAAGCGGTTAATTCTGAGCGTGGCCAGCGCCTTTGGCCGTCCCGAACGTCCAGAAATGACTCCCAGAAGAACTTCCGTCTAGACAGAGGGTCCCAATTGGCAGATGGTAGAGTGGAACTGATCATTCAGGCCAACAAGAATGCCGAAAACAAAGGGTTCGAGAAAGTGCTCAGAAGAATAGTCACAAAATTGTTTGCAAGATTGTTGTTGATCCGACCGCTGACCCCTCGGGGACCTCTGCTCTGGATGATGCTCTGGACTCGTTTGCAGAAAACAACTGAGACCTTGGATATTGTATTGTCATAGAAGTATGGGAGACTTGTGTGATCCAATCGTTCGAACAGGAGTATACACTAGGCCAATTGCCGTGACACTAACGAAAGTCATCGTGCATATGCGTATTATTCCTGTTTGGTCAAACGATGGTTGCCGACGTAAGGTCCATTTCTGCGCAGATCTAAGGCCCGAAAAAAGTGAAGGTCAAACGATTTGCTCTGCTCTCATTACATCATTTATCAAACCATATGGCACAAAAATGGTTGCACAAAATGTAGGCTAGAATTTGGGAAGAGTATCAAAATCTACCAAACCAGACCAAAGACTCACTTGCTTCCTTGACCCCCAAAAGCTCGCAAATGCTACAACCAAAAAGTTTCCCCGCCCAATCTACCTCCTCTTCCCCGCCTTAGCAATCCTTTCCTTTGGAAATTCCAACGGCAACTTCAACTTAGCCATCTTACGCAACGCTGCCTCCGCCTTGGAAACACCTTGCATCTTGAGCAATCTATCACTGTCGTTCGGTGCAGTGATTTTACAGCCCAACTCGCTATAGTACTGACTGATCTGCCTGTTCTCCAACCGTAAATCTTCACGGACGTCGTGTGTATCTGTAACGAATTGGTCGACTAAGAGGGTCAAGGCGAGGATGTGAAGGATGAGTTTGTCGACGTGCCATTTGGTGAGCATGCTGGGTTGAGGTGAGTTTGGATGTACTTTTGAGTGACCATGGCAAATACTCACGCTCCGTCGGCGAATTGGCGCTTCATGCCATCCACGATAGCATCAGACCCCCCCTCTATCTTCGTTGCTAAGTCTGACTTTTGGGGCAGTTTCTTGCCGCCGCCTTTACCGGGCAGCAATGCACCATAGAATTGAATCAACATGTACACATATCGTAGAACCTTCAACCGCAGCACATTTTCCTTCTTACTAGACAATTCATACAACCTATTCGAAACATATCTACTAAGCGTCTTCACATCCTCCCCAGTTTCAGTAGCATCCTGCCACTCCTTTATAGGCATATCATTCAAGTCCTCCTCCTTGATCAAGTTGTACAAATCGTAGACTTCCGCTGGTGTCGTAGCTTGAAGATTGGGCTTCGGCCGTGGTTTTGCCCCGTCAACTGCTGCTTGACGTTGTTCTCGCGTAGCTAGGTTGGCAGTGGTTTCGGCGAGGTTGTCTAGGACTGCTTCTGTGAGGGCGTCGGTGGGTCTGCTACCATCGGGACGGCTCTTGCGGGATATGGCGTTTTCGGTAAGGGAGGCGATCATCTTCTTTGCTTTCTTGGTGCCGAATTCCATGCCTAGCATCTTGCGCTGTGCAGCAAACTGGTAGAAATGTTAGCTGAATCGATGTAATTGAAGCGCGTGTGTCGCAAACGTACAGTAGGCTTGTCTTTTGCCGCCTCTGCTTCCTTCAATTCCTCTTCGCTGGGTCGAAGAGCAGCACTGAGTACTACTCTATGTGCTGGTGTGACCTTCAATTCGCCAGTTTCTGGGTTGTACATGCCGATATAATGTTGCAAAAGACTCTCTGCATTACCAGACTTCTCTTCCCGCGCCGTGTAATCCAGACGCGGATGGTCTGAACTGTGAAGCAGTAATTCCTTGTCCTTCCCAGTCTTCTTATATGCATTAAAGGTTATGTCCTTTGGCGCAGCTAGACCTGGTGTAGATACCACTACCGGCCCCAATTCGTTGCCATTGGAGCGAAGGTGAGTGATTTTGACGGTTTTGTGTGGTTTCTGAGCAGCATCGGGACGCTTCCTCTTTTTCTCTTTGCTAGCAGACATGGTGGTGGAGCTTTTGCACTTTGGAGTTGTTGCTGTAAAAAAAGAATTTGAAGATGTGCATGAAATCTTGGCAAAAAGTCCCGAAATAGCAGAATACCTCTATAGGTAGTGCTAATTGGTGCCTTACTCGTACTCCAATGTTTGTTCTGTTAAAAACCAATCTGAATTACACTTGAAAACCATTCCTGAGGATACTGTATAGCATTCTAGTTATTTCATTGCTAAATCCTAACAAAAATCGAGAATCAAGTTCCCCAAACATATCAACGCTAATAGCGGAAGTGGCGTTCAATTTGCAAGGGGAGGACAGACGAGTCACGTCACTCAAATCAACACCAACTTTCATGGCAGGTGGGATGGCTTAGTTTGGGACGGGAGCAGTAGCCCGAAAACACAAGAATAACCTCCACAGCTCAATGGCCCTCGTCCACTCTACCTTCCACCTTTCAAACTTCCAAGTCCGTCTTTCTATCTTGTCTCTTCAACCCTTCACGATCCATACATCTGATTCTGAACCAAGTAGCGTGGCTCGTACTTCTGATTCCAGCGACATGACTGGTACAATGAACAGGGCGAGTAGCTTCGTTACCACTCAACTCTCCAAAGGACAGCGTGCGGCTGATGCTGTATTCCCACCCAAGAGGCGTCAAGATACCATGTCAACCCTAAAAGCGTTTGCTGAGGCCAACCCCAAGCTTGCTGTAAGTTCTAAAGATTTAATTATCAGTACTCAAGCATTAGCTGATAAATTGAAGGCTTTTATTGCCTGCAATGTTGCCCTCACAGGCCCACCAGTCCTTGTCTTTACAGGCTTCATTCTCAGTGTTTTCCTATTTACACTATTTACGGGTCTTATGATTGCTGGGTTCGTCGCTCTAGTACTCACAGTCATGCTGGGCGGCATCGCTCTTCTCATACTCGTCCCAACGGTCTTCTTTACAACTATTGGGGCTTGCTTCCTCTCTATCTTTGGTCTCAGCTTCCAATACGCGTTCAAGTGGCACAATGGACCAAGTACCACACCAACTGGCCAGGGTATCGGTGACAGGGTCAAAAACTTCACTGAACGTACAGATCGTCTCTTGCCAAGTAAATCACAAAGCGAAACGAACAATCTTCAGGCGCGGCAGGAGCAAGAAGCTAGAATCCTCAACAGAGACACCAAGCTTCCACCCAACTTCTCCAATCAAAGTCCGCTCTCCGGCCTTGAAGGGGAAGTCAAGTCCCAAGCGGATGAAACTCCTATCCAGGCAGATACTCAGTCCAAAGAGAACGAAACTAGCATTCAGCAAGACATTCAAGACCTCAAAGACCTCAACATTCAAACCGAGGATCTCACTATACCCATTACAAGCATTACCATCGGCGGAGAAGGAAAGAAGGAAGACAGAGTAGATAGTGCAACTGGTTCCGTCAACGGTGCTGCTACTTCTGCCTGATCTTTGCTGATTACTTTTCTCCTTTAAATAGCCATAACCAATTACGCTGCAGCAATCAACGACGCACTATTTGATGGTGCAAGTGGCGATATTGCTAACCAGCCCAGAGGGAGGACTTCATCTGGTATCGTCAACAGAGGATCATGGTGAAAGTCTTGGGCTTTGCTGATGCAACTGCCTACTATCACAGAAATCATCTTAGATGAGAACGACATGTTTAGGATCGTACCAAAGACACCGAAAACAACTCCGAAGACAACACCGAAGAAGGACGACGGAAGCCGCCCTGGAAGTGCCACCAAACCTGTTTCTTTCGGGACGCCACGACACAACCAATGATTGGTATCGCATTTGAGCGGACTAATTCATCGATTGCTTTTCGTTTTACACCATCGTTCTACTGGTTATGCATACTTTGAGCTTGGTACTTTTGGATTGAACAACGGCGTTGTTGTTATTGGCAAGAATAGATAGCAAGATACCCAGTACACGAATATCTTTTTATTCAAAATGCCAAACGTGTAGGATACAATCAACATCACGCCACATCTCATAACTTACCCTTCCCAATCTGGACATCGACTTCTCCCTGGCTACAGCATCTCAGCTTCAATCTCTTCTATTCCATCAATTAAAAATTTATCTTACACAATATGCGTAACAAGCTTCCCCTGATTCCCCCCCTCAAAAAGCTTAACCCACGTCTTCGGCACATCTTCAAACTTCGTATCAACCACCGTCTCATTCTCCTCCCCCACCTTCAACTTCCCCTCCCTCGTAGCGTCTGCCAAGATCTTCGTGAACTTCGCACCCCTCCCCTCAGTCAAATAATCCATGACAATAAACCCCTTAATCTGCAACCTCTGCATGATAACCTCAAAGTAATTCTTCAACCCGTACTTTTCTCCCTTGTTGTAATCGGATATGGCACCGCAGGAGGAGACGCGACCATGGGTTTTCAGCCGCGTTAGCATAAGGTCCAAGGTTTCTCCGCCGACGTTGTCGAAATAGATATCTACGAAGGGGTCTGTCGCTCGCGTGAGTTGATCTTTCCAATCTGGGGATTTGTAGTTTATGCATTTATCAGCGCCGAGACTTTCAACCCATCTACATTTCTCATCAGTTCCGGCAAGACCGATGACTTTACTACATCCGACGATGTGTTTGGCGATTTGAACGACCATACTCCCCGTCGCGCCTGCGGCTCCGGACACAACAAGACTCTCCCCCTTCTTTACGCCCACATTCTCTACTAATCCGACATAAGCCGTCAAACCCGTCCCTCCCAACGCACCGAGGAATTGCGTCGGACTAACACCAGGAATATCCATAACGGGTTGACATTCCTTCGTGTTAACCACGGCGTATTCTCTCCAATTACCGGGTCCTAGTACCAAATCTCCTTCTTTGAAATTGGAATCCTTAGAGGAGAGGATTTTGCATACACCACGGGCGCGCATGGTTTCGCCGACCTCGACTGGTGCGACGTAGAGACGGTTTGCTTGAATGTCGGCGTCAATCCAACCGCGTTGGGCGGGGTCGTTGGAGAGGTATTGGATTTGCACGAGGAGTTGGCCATCTTGCAGAGGGGGTAACTCTTGTGTTTCTAGTTTGAAGGTTGCGTCTGGACCGGAAAGGATGGCGTGGTCTTTGGGTTTGTTGGCTAGGACCCATGCGCGTGTTTTGGTTGGGAGAGACATGTTGTAGATAGCACTTGAGAAATGGGAGATGTGGAAGGCGTAAAAGAGGTGAGGAGGTGAAGTTCAAGTTGATGAGAAGACTGTAAGAGAAGATTTTATGACTTGATACGAAAGACTCATGTTCACTTATCAAAAATATCGAATAGTGGAACCTCGGATAAGAATGACGTTGTATGGGATGTGGATCGCGGGGAACGGTGAACATTCCGCGCACGCAATTAAGAATCCCCTAGTACAGTATCAATGACTGTCTGCGCTCTGTGCTGCCCCTTGCAATTGTTCTTGCGTTTGCATTTGCGACTGCTTTATCTTTATCAGTCGATTCAGTTGTAGAGCTACCCATAGCTGATTACCGAATTGGGAAGCGTTAGCGCGTGCCTCATCGTCCATCACCAGACCTTTGGGCCAAATTTTTCGCCCGCTCTGACTGTCTTTCTGACAGCAGTACCCAGTACATCCTGTTCGAGAATTAGGCCCAAGCACATCTGAAGCATCTATAACTTGAACTTACCATGGTTTCCATAATCCTGACATTGCCCCACCACTGCGGCGCCTCAACACCCGGGAGAGTAATACAAAAGAATATAAGGACTGTGCAAATAATTAATCCCGAATCCACTGCCGCAGCAGTGATATAGTTATAAGTCCTCCACCACCCATTCCACCTCTTCCTAATCCAAAAATTGAACAACAAACCCCAGAAAGCCCATGTAGAAAAATTGAGAGGCGTTGCAGGCGGTAACCAACCCATCGCTCCGAGCATAACTGGTGCATTCATATACCTCACCGGACTTTTGGGGAACTTCCTTGCTAGCAGCCAAAACACGACAGGAAGTGCAGCACCTAGAAGCCAATACCACATTATACTTCGGTAGATGGAGCCTGGTCCAAACATGCGATTTGGGCCAATGACACCCCAGACTATGCTCGAAGAGAAGAATGTGCTGCCATTTGGACAGGTGAAATGGGATTTCTGATTTGCGGTGCAGACATCCGGGATGGTTCCTAGAACCCAATTCATGGTTGCTATTTGGACAAAGACGGACCAGATTATGGCGACGACTTGCGCGGCGAATGTAGTACGTGGTGGTATTTTCATATAGTGTGCTACGGAATGTTATAGAAGGATGAATGGCGAGAGGGGGAAAAGACTTACCAAGTTTCAAGTCTCCGGTCATGACCTGTGCGTTACCAAGTACTATCGTACTAAACACTTTGAACAGCATCACGCCGATCGGCCGACCAGGGATCATGTACCCAGCTAAGAAAGGGGATAATACGTTCAGAGAGAGTTGAATGTTGGTGATACCGATTATCATGCATAATGGTAAGATGAAGAACAGTCCCAAGCAGCATGAAACGAGAAAAGCCCACCAGGGCAATTGCGTCGGATATGCAAGCACTGTGACCAGCCCGAAAACCATTGACACTGCCCACAGCATACCATACCACCACTCTGGGGCTTCGCGGTATTTTGCCATCAGCCGCATGTGGATGTCTGGCTCGGCGGTTCGTGACATATTGACTCTGAGCCAAATCTCTTTTCGGTAGAAGATGATGGTATGCACCACTGCTGCCGTAAGGGCTGCAAATGATAGACCATAGTTCAAAGCAAATGTAGGTGCCAGGAACATTGGCGAATACGCTTTGTACTTTGCTTCATCGAATTTGAAGTCAGATGTCAGGATTCTTGATACATTGTATCTTTTGCCGGTGTTATCAAAAGTTTTGGAGGTATTCATTGGCAGATAATCCGAGTAGAGTGAACCTGTGTAACTTATACCGATGGCGCTGATAATCACGAAGATGCCCAGCCCTATCAATGTATTGAGATGGGAATGCCACGGTGAGAGCAATGGATTCAGTAAGTAGCTATTGACGTATGTCCAGTCGAATGTGATTGGTATTAAGGATAATCCCGTGTAACCTCCGAATAGTTGATTGAGAACAACATTATTAGGCTTGATCCAGGTGATGAAGGCAAAGACCTGCAGTCCTTGGCAGAGAAGACCTGGCAAAAAGTACCACACGAAGCTACCAGCGGCAACATAGAGAAACCATCGGTATCGCGAAATCGTCCAACCGCCTGTTTTGGAAGGATCGGATTTGCTCTTGTCATGGAGTGCGTAGAGCAGGGAGGTCGTTGCAAATTGACCTGGCCATATCAATGAGGCTGGCCACACAGTGAAGCGTCGAAACATTCCCGCTAGTGAGATACCGAGACATTGACTTGAAAGCGTGAAAAGAAGGGCGAACCCTACCCATGTATTAGTCGATGTACTTGGTTCAGAAATCAAATGCCAGCGTGCCACTTACCCCATCCCATATTGTGATTGTAGAGCGCTTTAGCATTTAGCGCTTCGAGCGCGTTTGTACTATACGGATATCCGGTAGTGACGTTGGCCATGAGCGTGACAACTGTATGCTCTTTGATCGTCCAGGGGCCCGGGTTGAAGGTCCATTCGAGGCCAAAGGTCCGAAACTTCTTCGTGGGAACTATTTTCGCCCAGAGAACACCAATGGGGTACACAAGAAGGATGACTGCCACCACGGGGATCGTAATCGCCGGCGATCTCATGCTCAAAAGCATGTTGATCGCAGCAACAATCGTGGTGCTTATTAGGCCCAAAATCCACGCTCGAACAGTATTGGCTACCGATCCATCATCTGTATTGCGGACTGCAGCTCGGACTGCTTCGTACGGAGAATCGTCAATGAAGTCCTTTTGCAGCGCATCAATCTTTTCCAGATCGCCGCTCGCGGTGGCAGCTTCTATCACGTCGATCTCTTCCTGGGGTAAATTCGGATCCCACTGGTGAGCTTTCTTCAGTATCTGTACATCTGCTTCAGCTACAGAGCCTCTTCGTTCGCGGGTGCCATCAGAGGTATTGCTATCCGATGTGAGTTCAAGCACGCCGTTTTTGCTGAAATCAATACCAGTCGAACGGCCTTTACCGGTGTCCGCCATGTCGAGCCGATCAAAGGCATCTGCTTTGAAAGCGGATATGGCTTCAATTCATGGGTTGAGGTCGGAATGAAACTAATTGTTCACTGACGGCGAGAGCAAAGACTATGCCGCCGTCAAGCGCGCCTTCTAGATATGGCAGTCCTCGAGCAATAATTAGCCAGAAACAGTGCTGATGCCGTGCGACTGTGGGGTCATCCCGTGTGGTCACAGGCGGCGTCCATGAGAACAAGTCAAATCCGGAGAAAATACCCCTACACAGTGATCTGCTGCGTAAATAATCCGGGCCGAAGTGATTCTATATATTGAATTGGGTGGGCTCTTAACCTTACCAGCTTCCCGAATAGGGCAAGAGTAATTTGGGGTCATCTAATACCTAGGTACACCATGTTATCCCTTTAGATAAGCTCAATATGTGAATCCAATTATAGTATTTCCACCATGGCGGCCTCATTGGGATGGGATATGATGCATAGCTTTAATGGTGTTTCGATGTTTACAGTGCAGAGTGGAGTGGAGTGGTGCACAGATGAGAGAGAACTGAACTATCGTAATTGACCTGCACGTAACGGTCGAATTCCTCATATCAGGGGCGATTATGCATGGTTCGAGAAGTCGAACCCATAATGAGATGATCAAACCCTCATAATCACGTCGAAGGGAGAGTCGTCGACGTGACTTTAAACTAGCTGAGCCGAAATGACCGTAGCCTGATCGGGAGAGCCCCTGAATTAGTGGCCTTTTTTGACTCGGAGGGCTTCCCGGACATCTGCGGATGCTCCTTCGACATCAAGTTATTATTCCAAAGCTCACGCTTCCATCTTACCATCAGGTCTATCCAAGACTATGAGGCTAACAGGAAAATATCCTGCTGGCCAGCACCTGGCACCTTTTTGGGGGGCTCCATCATCCGCACAAAAGTATGCCGCGTTCCAACCCCTATGTATAAGCAAGCAACGCTAATATCAGCGCAGTTTTTGTGAGGAGGTACAATAATTATCTTGATTTACACGAATGAGTTTGCAACTTATGCCTGGGTAGGACTATACCATCACGCCTTATATCGGAGAATTCGTCAATACTTTGACGAGTGTTACTTATGGTATGCTGTTCTCCCGGCGATGTTATAGATCACATGCTAAATCATTGAATTCACTCAGTCATTTATGCTTATTATGGACTCCGAAGACAGAAACAATTGTCACCACTGACCCCTTTGAGCATGAAATTGCCATACTACGGACTCGGTGCTGTAGGCGTTCTCTCTGGACTTTTTCATGCAATCCTTAACTTCCACTCTCAAATGGGTTCGTTTAACCAATCCTCTGCATAGTCAGCAACTAATCTTGGAAAGGCGATGATTTGAGCATGCACCTGGCTACATCGTGTATTTTCTTGCGCGCGATGACTTTTGACAAGAGTGAAACATACTCTCGAAATTTCGCAATAGCAGTTGTGACCCTTCTTACCCCATTTCTGGTTTTCCATGTCATCGCAGATGAAGTAGCCATGCATCAAATTGTTTGGGGGTGCATGGTTGTAGCTGTTGCTCTAAGAACAAGGAGTTTGAATAAGGCTAGAGTCAAGGACGAAGCATTGAAAAAGAAGCTTAACTATGTAGCTTGGGTCGGACAAAGTAAGTTATCCAGCTTGCACACCATTTATGTGACAAGAATCTTATATAACTATTCAGTAACATTCGTTTCGGGATATGCGCTTTGGCAAGTTGATGAGAATTTCTGCAATGCTTTGATGGATTTGCGAACGCGCGTTGGCCTACCATGGGCTTTCTTTCTGGAACTTCACGGAGTAAGTACTCTTGTTAGATCGTGAGCGATATACAGCTGACATGAATCCTAGTGGTGGCACATACTCACAGCAATTGGAGCTTACACGTTCATGGCTCTCATCGAGTTTCTGACTAGTAGGAATCCCAAAGGGGAGATTAACGGAGCGTTTGCGTGGCCAGTCGGAGACATTTTGTCGAACAAAGTAGATTAACCTTTAATATCGTTACTTTCGCTATACCCCGGATACAGGCCGTAGAAATGTAGATAGATTAGATTCCGCAGATTGGGTGTTGTGGAGACCTGCTTCGCATCGATATGGCGTTTAAATCGTAGACAGCATTGGGAAGGTAGCATTTTTCGATTCTCCCAGACTGTGTTCGTAATTATTAGAAGAATAATAATACTAGAGAATACCCTAGTCTTCCAGTCGATCATCGCACACAATTAGTATCGATGTGTTTTCAGTCTGTGGTGACATAAGCGTTCTGGAAGCATTGATGAACGTGGTTTCGCGATGATAAGAGCCCAACATCAAAAACTAGTGTACAGAAGTCAGCTCGCAAGAAAGGAATATTTTATCTTGTAGTCCTCACGAAGCTAATGCTAAGCTTTGCAGAGCCTTAACCTCGCAACACTAAATGCACTGCCGCGCGTGTATGTGCCTGCCGAGCTTCTTCATGGCCTTGGCTGGCAAACTCCATCATCATTTGAGTTTTGAAATCATGACTAGGCTCACAACAATTCCTTAAAACACAAGTGAGTGCTAAAAGTGAAAGATTATAGCTGTCGCCCATATTGAGGAAGAGGGACTGTTCAAGTTTAGACTCTTCGTTAAAATGGTGGAATCAAGCCCGTTGAGAGGTATTGTTGGAACAGCCAACCCTTTCTTTTCTGAATGCACGCAAAGAAACAAGCTCCACCGGGCGTATCAAATTCCTCTCTCTTGGATCAACGCGATTGGTGGCTTCTTTCTCACGGCGTTCGGAAGTTGACGAGCTCAAACAGAACGCGCCTCGGAGCCGTAGCCAAGATGCAGATATCATCCTGCAAACACACTTTGATCCATAAACTGTAGCCTACCGTGCTTCAAGAGGCAGTTATGTCGCCGACAAGTATACTGGGCAGTGAGAGCTTGGAACCCTAGTTTAGACTATTACGATCCATAATTGGTATAGGCACAACAAAACTGCTGGTTCTATCCTGCCTGCTCCTCTCTATCTCTCTGCTACTACAGACCACAGGCTTGGTTTTTTGAAGCGATCCTTTTTATTCTTCGTTTCTTTTCGAGTCCTTCATCTATAGCAGTGCTAATAACATCGCCTTGACGGCTTCCTAATTCTCAATTCAAAACGTAAGATGATTGGTGTTCAATCGATCGTGGGCGTTACTCTGCTATTGTCTTCGGCATTCGCGGCCCCTCAAAGACAGAATGGACAAACAGCTCAGCAAAGAGCTATGAAGATTCCACAAGTAAGGGTTCAGTCGTCCACATTGTACCAAAAGCTAATTCTTATTGTAGGGCGTCTCAGCCGCCACAGACGGCTCGATGATATTAGACACAACGGTCAACATCAAGTAATTGCCTCCAGCACTACAGCATGAGTAACGACTAACGGAGTATAGCGGCCTTCCCATCCGTTACAAGGTTTCTGGACCAGCTGCAATGTTCAAGGCAGCCTCTCAAGTTCCTGGTGCACAAGCAGGCCCAGACGCTCAAAGCGCAATGGGCGTGAATGTCCTGCTCCACGGTGACGGCGGCCAATCATTTTTCGATTTTCCCAACCAAGCTGTACAGAAAAACCTTATGGGTGTCGCAGTTCTCGCACCAGACCCAAACCTTTTCTGGGGTGGTGGCCAAGGTCTCCAACGCACTGATGGCGTTGCACACGCTCAAGCAGTGAATGACCTCATGAAGAACGAGCTTCCCAAGGTTATGGCATTCAACCAATCGCAAGTGTATTTCATGGGTGTGAGCGGCGGCAGTTTGATGATGAGTGGATTCTTCCTGCCAGCTCAGATGAAGAACTTTCCTGGAACGGGAATACTGCTTTCATGTGGTGGAATGGCTCCACAAGTCCCATTCCAGGACGCCGACAACGTCATGAGGAACACAAAAATCCATTATCAGACGACCGTTAATGAACTTACCTCTCTCCAAGGGTCGATCCCTCAAGCTATTGCGTCCAACGAGAAGTTAGCAATGACTGCTGGTTTGACACCCCAGCAAATTGGTGCAATGCAGACTGTCGACAACACCCCAGCTGGAGGACATTGTGCATTTGATGAGCAGTCGTTTGTCTCTGGTGTTCAACTTTTGGCTAATGGCTATTCCAACATTATGCAGCCTGGCGCAAGTGGCCAAGTACAGGGAATCAACGCACCGACTGTGCTCACAACTGTTGTGGGCAACGAGAATCCTACTTTTGGGCCTGAGGCGAGACAGAAACGTTCAGTCGAAACATTATGAGCGTTTTAAAACCAGTTGATCTGAATGAGAATGTAGTCTTGTCACCTTGAATCTAGAATTTTTTGACGTTTCTATCCTTTCGGGGTTTCCACCTATTGTCTTAGATCCTTACCTTAGTGGGCAAAGAACGTAGATTCATACATGACAAGTATACATTTGAAACAATAACTGCGATAGATATTTCATTCTGCTTTACGCGCTATGAAACTCTCCGAATAACTCTCCGAACATCTATTTCAGCCTTTGAAAACTTAGTCAGCTGGAAAATATTCACAAAGAGGTAGAAGGCAGAAAAAAAAGCAATACATCGCGTCACTTGGCTTAGAAGGGTCTTGCTAAAGTCTAGGAAATGTAATGTTTATTAGGTTAAGTGCTATAATCGAATCTCACGAGGTCTCTTCCGGACCACTGTTCTCAGATCCAATCACGCTTGTTGACGTCTCATGAACTAACAAATGATAGGGCGCATGAACTATCATTCTAGATTCTTTATTGATTCAAAGTAGCGACCTTCCCTTTGTCGATTTCGTCTATTCATTCCCTGAACTACTAGCTCTGTTCCGTAGCACGATCGCTATTTTAGCCGCACTGCGCCTGTAACACCACTAACACGAAAAATGTCGCTCGAAGAAATTACAAGAAAAGAGACATAACATATCTCAACAAGGGTGACACCTAGAAAGAGAACGAAGTTTGAACTTTGCCGACACGTGAATGAAACACGAACACGTTAGTGACCGCCAACCGCATACCTAGTGTTCTCAGTATGTCTAGGACATCTGTCTTCGGTGAGAAGCGAGGAGATGGCAGTAGGTGGTCCATTGTTGCCGTTCGTCCATGAACTGTGGCGTGAAAGACCTCCGAGGTTGGGAGCATGTGCGTATGAGTTGGCGAGAACTGGTGTAGGCATGGCATAGTTATACCTGTCAATTGGTGACGGTCCATTTGATGCTAAATGTATGGGAACATAGTCTTTCCGTGGCTGATGCATTGTCGTCGCGTAAGAAGGAAATGGTGAAGGCTGAAGGATGGGATACTGATTCATGCGACTATTGGGACTGTCTTCCGGTGTTGGAGGATGATGGCCAACCGGAGCCTGCCGCCATACCTCTTCGAGCTGACCGGCCGAAACATCGCTGCCATATTCCGAAGCAATGGCGCCCCAGAAAGAGTTTCGATGATTATCGTAGATCTGGCGCAATCGGTCAGTGTCTACAGAGCTTCCTTGAGGGCTAGATCCAGAAGTATTAATCCTCAGACCTTGCAGCCGCGTGGGGGAGTCGTCAGGAGTGATCGGTCGTGGTTTTGGTAAGAGTAATTTGTGCTGCGTTCGCCCTGGCGATGTGTTGCTTCCATAGGGTATTACGGAATTTAACGAACCATAATGGTTGGGGGATCCATGTAAGGCAGCGTGATTCGAGTAATCTATGTGGTGTTCCCCATTGAGATGGTATTGCGAGGGAGAGTGCCGAACTGATCCACCAGAGCTGGCAGACGACAATGAAGCTGTTCGCTTTCTCCTGTGGCTTCCGTGGGATAATTGATGATAATGAAGACGGCACGCCAGCTCTGTTTTCTTCAAATGCGCAGCAATGTCTATAATGTTATCAGTGCTGGTTCTCACTTCGAGCAACGTATGTAGAATATGGGCTGGAATCGTTTTTCGGCAATTATCAGTACATGGGGCATAATGGGAAGACCTTCCACGAACTACGCACTTGAGCTCTGTGGTTCGGTACGCAGAAATGGTACAAAGATAACCACTTACGTTTGTATGGCATTTTTTGTAGACGAGTCTGTAACAAGTAATTCTCCTGAAGACCTGTTAGTGATTAATCTTGGTGGAGAGATTGTCCTTCTGACCTCTTCCTCAGACCATGATCTATTCCCTCCAGTGGGAGCCATCTTCCTCCCTCTTGAGCTAAGTACGCCATGGCGATCAACCTCATTGGAGACCCGGTTTTGCATGTTAGATGTCCTACTGCTCGTGTTTCTGCGGTTCGTATTGTGAGGGCAGTCTACGTGAGGCTGCGAGTATACTAATCTGACGGAACCAAATCGGATTTTGACAAGCGATGATGTGGACAAGCTCAGCACCAGAGAAAGTGTGAATTAATTGGAACGAGAGATGGATGTAGAAAGATGTTCAGCAAAGGTAGTAAAGAATGTAAAGCAGCCCAACCAGTGGGTGTTGAAAGAAAGTGAGGAGGCTGCAGAAAGGGTATTGCTAGATGGAGCAATAACAAGGTGAGGTAATGCAACTAGAGTAGTCAAGAGGATAAGCTTATATTCCTCCCAATAATGAAATGAACAACTATAAGCGACATAGTGATTGGAGTGGCGCGCTCTGGTGTTAGTTAGGGACGTTTTCAAAACGCCGCGAACAAGGAAAGGAAACAGGTTCAAACGCGGAAAGTTGACATAGAAACTGAGAACTGCAAAGAGCGATTATGGGTCCTGGCACAGATCTCGTTCCCGCATGAATTTGGCTGACCTGAAGGGAACGTTTCTCAAACTTGTCCGGGTTTACGTCGAGCAGAAGAAAATATAGGAGATCCGGATAAGCATTCTTGACCTGCATGGCGGCTACTGAAATCCCAGGACTCTTCTGGCCATTCAGAAAGATGAATGCACGTATCTTTAACGATTATTTGTTTTCACGTCCTCGGGAACATTGACGTACAATGGTTGTCAGCCTCTCATGGCCAATCGAGGATCTCTCTGGCGCTTACCGACTCCCCTCGAATTTTTGGCCACGGAACACGATGTCGCCGGTTTCGAGGCCGGACCTTTTGTTTTCGTCTTGGAGCAAACAACAGTCGACCAATCCGCCACAGTCTCGAAGTTCAGTTTGGTAAGAGATGCTGTTGACACCCCAGAAACATCTGTGGTGTTGACGCCGTTTCACAAAACTTGGCAAAATCGTACGGCTAGGTGGAATTGCCTCCATAGACGACGGGCACGTGACAAGCACTCCGCTGGATTTACCACCACTTTCTGAAGTGAATGTTCATTGCCGTTGCCCCGCAAAGTGTTCTCTGTTTTATTTGATATGATTGTTGGTACGTGCCTCCCTTGTTGTTTGTTCGTGTTCACACCTCTGTAGACCCTACAGACGATTCCAGGCAAGGAGGGGAAAGCTGTTCCCCTGGCAAGATATTGTTAGCATAGTTCATAATATATCAGGAAAGGAGATGCAGTGATGGTCCATCGGCCACCGCTCAAAGCATTGACGAAGAAGTGTGTTACTATAATGGAAAGACAGATCGACGGCAGGCGGGAGCAGCCGGTCACGCCAGCGGCCTGCCCGTCATCCAGCCACCTAGTTTTCTACTCGTACTTGCGCCATCTGATCGCGTTAGCGTCGCCCTTCAATTGGAGGGATTCTAATGCCGTTGAAGTCACTGCCTTGCCTTGGACTGGCACGGGCTGGGAGATGTCTATAGCACCCCGCGTTGGGGTACCACAGATGATTATTGTTCTATATTACAGCCAGTGACTATTCCCTGCCAAAGCTGGAATTAGCGACGTCACCCTCCCGTAATTCCAGGCCTTCCTCTGTCAATTTCATTTCTCTCATTTCTCTCATTGACTCTTGTTTACGGAGATTCAATCAGACTCGAAAGTAGTTTGTCGCCCTAAGGGCAGGATGGATGAAATGTCATTGGAGGTGCAGGTGCATAATCCCAAGCCGACTTTGGTGGTATGCATCTAGATTTGCAGGGACATAGTTCGACCCCGCATTTGCAAGTAGTTGAGACTTTCATCTCGAGTTACTATAGCTGTACCTCCATGTACATATACAAACATCGGTCTCCGATATCTGCCTGCTGTGGTCTAGCCTGCAGATGCTCACAGCGAACCTAGTTATATGTTTTCTGGTCACCCATGGCTGCAGAGCATTGACCCTGCTCTCTTGTCATCGACAGCCATTCCGTACTTCCCTATGCGTACTTGATCTTTCCCGCACGCGATGCTCGGGGCATAACTCATGAACCCGGCCACGCCATTTCATCCTATACCAGCTTGAATGCTCCTTGCTTCGCAGCATGAAAGAGGAGTATTAAAAGTAAGGACATCCAAGATCACGCGCTGCTCTCCACTCGCTCGCTGTAGAGGACCCCACGTTTTGGGTATTCGCAGCCACTAGCATGTTGTGAGACTTATAACTCTTTGAATTTGCTTAGTCCACTCGCTGTTAATTGTTGAAGTACTTCACCCAACACTTCGCTAACCCCGGCACGTGGCGAATTACCTCAAACTGTCTTCAGCCTCGCCCGGGCAGCTCAACTTCACCACAACATGAATCAGCCCAGCGAGCCAGCGGGCGCATTTGGTGCGCAAAGTCCTACGAACTCGAGAAAGCGACGTGCTTCTGGTCAGACTGGTCCTGTTACACCCAGTCCAATTGCACCAGCGCCACCATCAGCCGCAAGCGCAAGCTTTGCTGAGCCTTCTGCTGGGCCGGCGACTGCGATCGAGCAACAATCCACAGCTCCGCCCCCTGCTAAAAAAGGGCGAACAAACACTCCATGGTCTCCAGCGGAAGAACTGAGGTTGAAACAGATGAGAGATGCAGGAAAAAGCTGGAGTGAGATAGCCAAGGTGTGCCTAAGAAGGATTGATTAGAGCAAAGAAGTTACTGACATGGCAATACGAAGTCATTCCCACAGAGAACCGAGGGCAGTGTAAAGAAGCACTGGTATAAAGTCAGTAAATCAACAGAATACAACCTACCTCTACCTTGTTGTGACTAATATTGTTAGGATATGCACTACGCTGAATTCGCGGAGGATGAGGTTGGTCCCTCGCATCTGATATGAAACTTGCGGATATCACTGACAGACACTGACGGACACACAGAGCGCTGCTCTACTCGCAGCCATCAAGGATTACGAGTCACAGAAATGGAAGGTCCGTGATTGCGCTGTATAAGCCACGTATTGCTATGTCGTTTGGCTTCCATCCTGTTACTACTCAGATATGTCATCTGATGAAACAAATATAACATGCCAGCGTGTGCGAACGCGTCTTTAAGGGTGTCGCTGATTCATGGTCCGCTTTAGGTCATAGGACAAAAAGTTGGCAAGCCAGCAAAGGTACACTTCGACCGCCAACGAATCCTGCATCTTTTGGGCCGTAACTAACCGGGAGAACACGCCTAGGCTTGTGAACAATATGCGAAAGAGCATTTTGGGGGTAAAATGTAGTTTTATTTCGTCTTTGGAATGAGGAGGAGCAACTTTCTTGCATGTTTTCGGTTTAGCGCATTGGCTTACAGATACCAGCTCTGATCAAACGGAGCATTTGCATCCGACAATCATGTCGGCTCCCGAGTTATGACTTATGATGCGTATTCAGGTGTTGCGACTTTGGGACATTGGCAACACGAAGAGCGTTATTTTCCGGGCAAAACACAAATGGTTGAGGGCGGACGGGGTCATTATCATCTCATTGCAATTCATTTGTCAGCGGTGGCTCCGAATTCAGCTATTCTCTCCTCGCAATTGCGGCAATCAGATGCAACGTGAAGGCAAAGTAGAATTTAAAGTCGACGCAGGCGGAACTCCTCATGTTCGGCCTGCTCAAGCGTTGGACCGATCCGGGCGATTAGGTATGCGTAAGGACCGGTGTGTTGGCTCCCAGCTCGAATCCGTGGCACAAAGCGGCCCGGAGAGTTACACAGCAGTTCTTCAGCGCTCTCCAACTCAAACTCTCCCATCCGTGACCTGCGGTGCGACCGACCACAGCATGTGGGATTCGAGGGCGGTCTGGGTGTTTCACGAGATTCGCGGAGATCTGAAGATGAATGCGAATGAGCACGAGCGTTGCGGTGTTAATTGGGTGCGATATGTGATATCAATCAATGCCAAACATATTGGCCATCTGCGGGCGTTGCAAGCCAGGTCAAATGTGTTGAGTTTGATTTTATGCTTTCACATCGTTTGGATCTTGGGAGATTGAGAAGTGTATGGCGTTAATATGCTGGATTGCCGTCGGTTGCTGTGCTCATGACAGTGGAAACAAGATGGAAACAAGAAGTCCAAGCGAGATCTAAAATCGCTCCTTTGAGAGGTCGTCGCGAGATGAGGTTTGAGGAGGAGGCCAAAAAATACGGTACTAAACAGCTGATAAGTCATGCCTGACGAGGGAACTTGCAGGCCATTTGATGCCTCAGGCTGAAAATGATGCTTTTGGGAGCTACCCACCTCACATAGCGCTATCCCACAATCAATTTTCCGGCGGCTCCAATCTATTTACCTTCGGAGGACCGTCCGAACCATACTCAACATCAGACGCATGGCCAGGTATAAGTGAACGATGGGTCCAACGCTGGCCACCAACGAGTCACCTAGATCAATAGTTCGAGATTTGATCTCGCTGGCTGTAAAGATCTTCGCAGGGCCATACCCACCGGGGATTTGAAACTGGTGCTGGGGCCGGCTCTGCATGAAGACCACTTTGATAACAAGTAGGCACCTGGTCGTAAATCTTCCTGGTAATGGGTTACCGGCTTGCTACATCTCTTGTTCTTGTTCAACGATTCCTTTCTTCTCCTAGCCAGTGGTATTGCTTGTACTGGCTTGCTTTCCTTGCGCCTCTTGCGCGTCTATGTCGCCTCAGCCCCAGTTTTGAGTTTCGCCGTTTTCTGTCGTGTCCCCGTACGAATGTATCCTCACGCTGTCTTCCTACTACTGGCAAAGTCAACAAAATGGTCCGTTTGTGCTGCGTCCGTGTAATATATCGCTTGAAAACTATCGGCTTGCGAGTCGTCATGCTTCACGTCCACTTGAATGTAATCCTCTAGCCAAGCTTTGTCCCATGTCGATGTCTGTAACATTTTAAATCAGCCCTTCTGTGCACGTTCTAAACTTCTAGAAACGCTGCTCGAGCACCGTTGGAAGGAGAAACTTCTAATTTGGCTAGGCAGCCACTCACAAGTCGAGCGCATCTGCCAGCGCCAGATCCCATGAGCTAAAGGTCAATCAAGCGAAGGCAGATCCTGGTAAGTTACCACCGCATTCATGCTTGCACCAGAATCAATCTGTCCGCTTTACCAGACTCAGCTAACCTTTCATGCTTTTAGGAACAAAGACCGTCTCGCGGAAAGGACGTTGTCATTACGCCTGGACTACCTTGTGTCCGTGTGGTATTCGCATTTGGGTTGCGCATCTTGATATGGGGCCAGGCCGTCATGCTTTGACGAATTGTCCTGGTCAAAAACCTATAATACCTACAACACCCGGCTCATAGCAACAAGACTTTGTTACTCCTATATCACATCCGAGTTAAACCCTTAACATGGTCGGCTAAGTGGTTTGACTTGTGGTAACTCCAAGCGCGGGTTTGTCAGGTCCACACCGGCAAGAGGATTCCAAAACCTCTATCTGCATCTGGGCTGCGATTTGCATCCTTGAACTCCTTCCGGCTCTGGTGCACCAGGTTATCTGCCAGAGTCACTTTAATTGACTCTGGTAGTCTCTATGCGAAAAAAAACTGGCGAGGTCATTTCGGGACTATCAGCTCGACTATGGCACAAGTGGTATACAAGAACACTCGGGAGAAGGGGAGTCGAGCGTCACGCATCCCACCAGCGTCGACAATCAACATTTACTACAACAATACGGACTAGCTGCAGGCCAGAACCCCTTCTTGCAGCAACCTCCACCACTCCAAACACACCAGCAACATGGGCTGCAGCACCATCCTCAATTGGTCCAAGTCAGCTCTGTAGAAGACAATTCACCCATACGTCAATCCCAAATGCTGCGCCACCAGCCTCAGATGTCCCATCATCAGCCCTCTTACGGCCCGGGTCCCTCTTCACATCTTCAATACACTCCCCATGGCCACAGTCACAGCCGGAAGCGGAGCCGCCCCCACGACGAGTTGCAACTCGACCTCCAAGGCCTCACCGGCCTTACCGATGTCGGAGACACCGGGCAAGACCTCGCAGTAGAACTCACCCCTCATGGTCGCCACGCGCAACCACAACAGAACATCTATCAACCACACCAGGTGCAGCAGCTCCCTCCACCTCAACATCACCATCATCGCTTGCCAAACCAGCCGCCGCCATCGAAGATGCGGCGTGTTGGCTATGGGGAGTCTCCACCCCCGCAACACCATGGTCCACCCAGCGTCGTCGGACAAGAGGGCATGCCGCCTCCAGCTCTAAGACCTCGAGGTCCAAAGCTTAAATTCACGCCGGAGGACGATCAGCTACTAGTTGACTTGAAAGAGAAGAAAAATTTAACGTGGAAACAAATTGCAGACTTCTTCCCCGGTCGCAGCTCTGGAACACTGCAGGTACGCTACTGCACGAAGCTCAAGGCCAAGACCACCATCTGGACCGATGAAATGGTAAGCAGTGATTCTGGTGCATGATTCGAGAGTCCTCTTCTGCAACGCCCTAACCACTATTTCCAACTATGACTCGTATACTAACCAACGCGACAGGTGCAAAAGCTCCAAAGCTCAATGCGCGAATACGAAAACGATCGGTGGCGCATCATTTCGACCAAAGTGGGTAGCGGCTTTTCACCTGCGGCGTGCAAAGAGAAGGCGGCGGAACTCGAGTCAGGCGAACATATCGAGGGTGAGCGCGAACCGACAGAAGAGGAAAGTAGTTTCGAGTGAGGGCACACAGATCAGCCGGGATCTGCATCCTCTGAAGCACCCCCGGCATATCACTGAATGCCGTTGCACACCGGGACATTGTGTGGCGGGCCACACGACAAAACATACTACAACAAAGTTTGATGGGCGGCGTACGCCGCGCTGTACTTTTCATACAATCCCCTAGATCTTACACTCATCTACAGAGTATTGGGCATGAATGAGCAAGATTGAGGTTGGCTTGGTTGCACGGCCATCGGGTTTTTGGGCATGGTTTCCAGGGTGTAGTAATGGCGTTAGGGGAACACTTGGGATAAAGGCATTACGAAGCGCGGTGTTGGTGGGAATGAATAACGGCTTGAAATGAATATGGATGGGAAAGGAAAAACCACGATACGATTTACACCAGGGCACGATTTTTCTTCTTCTTTTCTTCTTTTCCTTTTTCTTTGCAGAGATACCCCCAAATAGTCCTTCGCTACAGGATAGAGGCACCTGCTTGTTGTTCTCCACGACTCTCGTTCCAACGTTTGATGAACTGCATACTTTATTTTCGTTTCTTGTCCATAGAGTTAAGGTTCACAATGGTGGTCATTAAATATTATCTGTTAGTGCTTAGAAGATTCTTACTAAATAAGGTGCGCTCACTTGATGAGCTGATCTTTACACCCTTCAGATCGCATCTCGGACGGCTGAGGAGCGCAAGGTTTTCGATTCCGGGCACAGCATCTGGGGCATCGCGAACACCCTGAATCATAGTGAGTTCCCCCGCTCTATGCTGGCTCTACGCATGAAGGCGGTTCATGCCCTAGTGTGATGGTTGTTTACTGCTTCATTTGGACAAATCTGTTTATTAAATTGCTGGAATTATGTGACTAGGGTTGGGAAGATCATAAGGCATTCTTAAACTCTGGTGCATTTGCGTCATGCATATCACCCGCTCTATGCCCTGACCCCACCCGCTCATGGCCAGAGGTAGCTAACCCCGCCGAACGCCTCGTCGATGAGACGGATGTGCGAAGGTCTGCCTCCTCTAGTAAAGAGTCCCAGCCTTCCCAGCCGGTGTTTTAGTTTCCACGGCTATGTATCCAACAAGCGCTCGTGCAATGTGGGGTTCTTTGAAGGCTCACCGGTCCCAGCCATGGAGAGCCCATCCGGTCGGGCCGTTGTCGGGAGCTCAGAAAACTTATATGAATCTAATGTGGCTCAGATAGCCGGGAGTTCTGACTCGGTCCGCTTCCTATCCCGTGCTTGCGCTCGCGCTCGGATAGCTATACCATGGCCGGGGCATAGGGCATGGGGCCCGAAGCCCAGGCACCCGGGGTAGCATTGGTCTCTTGGTGGCTGATCTATAACATGTTCGATATAAATATTTAGTTCTTTGCGGAAGACAAGTCCTCGCGATGGTGGCGTGATGGCGGTGCCTTTTAATATAGAGCTACGAGATATATAGCACTATTGTAATAGAATTGCACAATGGGACTGAAAAGAAAGATAAAGGCGAGGAATTGAGACAATCCAGAAAATGCTACGCAGAGTACAATTTGCAGGTATTAGAAAGGTGAGATGGGAAGTAAACACACGGTGCACGAAACGATCAGCTTGCCGTGACGGCTACCGTTTGGAAGCTCTCAGAGCCGCAGCATTGATCCTTGGCGCCCATCGTTCTTCGTGGCTCATCTTCCGCTCTGAGCCGATTCGGTTTCATCTACAGCAAGCTGGCGCTGAGAAGCCCCAAAAGTATTCCTGTGATTCATGCCTTGCAATAACAAACTCTTGCAACAGCGGGGAAGCAGGGCAGCAAAGGTGGTGTTAGTGCAAAACTGCTGGGGTGATTTTATTCTTTTTGAACGGCAAAGTCATGGCAATGGTCTTATGCAGTCCGTATGCTTGTTCCACGAAATTTGAAGGGCGTGAATGAAGATATGGTGCGTTGAGCAGCAAGACCACGACGAGATGTCGTCCATTAATACAAGGTATGTCGGATATAAGATAGTCACGTGCTGGCTCAAGCGCCACAGTGGCTGACAGCACTAGCGCCGAAATCTGCACACTTCAATTCTTTCAATATTCACAAAATTGACGACAACCTAACTCCACCACGCAACAATTAGCATAATCTCCTAATTCAATTGCTTCAACATGTCCGGAAAAAGGGGGTAAGTTCGACCCGCATTCTTCTGCGGCCATTTTGCACTAGTAGCACCTGTTGCGATATATTTACTGACATATTTCCATCGCAGTCGAGGTTCCACCTCCGGTAACAAGCTAAAGATGACTCTCGGTCTACCAGTGTACGCTCTCCTTTCTCCTCTCGCGATTATACTATATCGCGGCAAGTGGCGATGTTAAGGAAGGATTTTGGAAACTGACATTTCCCTTCTAGCGGAGCCGTCATGAATTGCTGCGACAACTCCGGTGCTCGCAATCTCTACATCATCTCCGTTAAGGGAATTGGCGCGCGATTGAATAGACTCCCAGCAGCAGGTGTTGGCGATATGGTCATGGCGACTGTCAAGAAGGGAAAGCCAGAGTTGAGGAAGAAGGTCATGCCCGCGGTTGTGGTTAGGCAGAGTAAACCATGGAGGAGAGCTGATGGTATCTACCTGTATTTTGAGGATAATGCTGGTGTGGTGAGTGGAAATTCTCTCAATTTCGAAAATCGTTGCGGATCCCAGTGCGAAGAGGGACATGAAAGCAAGATGTGAAGAATTTGGCTAACAAATGTTGATCTTAGATCGTCAATCCCAAGGGTGAGATGAAGGGTTCCGCAATCACAGGCCCAGTCGGCAAAGAGGCAGCAGAACTCTGGCCTCGTATCGCTAGCAATTCCGGTGTCGTGATGTAAAGGAAGGGGGTTCTTCATGCGTCTACATTCTCCTTTTGCTGCTACAATGATAGTCCGGACGGCATACCTCACTATGGGGTGCATTGTTTCGAGCATAAGAAGATCCTGCTACGAAAAGGTACTCGGCGTTTGATCGATGGGCTGAAAATGAAATTATTGAACCATTTTCCGACGCAAGAACGAGTGACACATAATTTCCTGTTCTACTTTTTTAACTTGACAGCTGGTTTGCGATGCGAAGTGTTGTGGCGAACAGTTCCATTTCCTTTACCATTCAACCATTCCATTACCTCCTCTTTCGAACTCCCGTGCGCTCTCTTTTCTCTTAAGTTTCGTTTCGACCGCTTCTTCTTTTCCCTCTGCTTCTTACCGCCTCTGATTTCAAATGCATACGCCACCCCAGCAGCACCCGCAATCAACACAACCAACAAATCCAGTACATGCACCGCCCACCAAATATGCTGCACCCCCGCACTACAAGTACTAACCTCAATCCTCCACCTCCCAACATCACCATCCCACCAGGCAGACACTAACCCAGCATTCCCACCAAACTCACCCATCATACTCCTTAACGTAACTTCCCTCAATCCAGGAGTATCTTCCTCCCTCGCCACCACCTGAGCTTCCTCACTTGTCCAAACCTTAGCATTCCACGTCCCATTCTCCCTATCAGCGTAGTGATAAACATCACACCCCACATGATCATGTCCAGTAAGAACAATACCAGCCCTCCCCAATCCTCTCATTACAGCATTGCTCTCAGGGCTCATACCATATATCCCTTGTAATATGGCGGATTTACTCAAGTCTGCGGAAATCATGTTTTGTTCTTTTATGCCGCTACCTTCTTGGGAGGGGAAGAAGGCGAAGAAGGGGGAGTCGGCGCAGGTTCCTGCTTCTTTGTGGAGGGGGATGTGCGTGAGGAGGATTGTGGAGGTGGTGTGGGTTTCTACTGGGGAGGAATGCGACATTAGGTTGTTGATGAAGGTGTAGGTGTTGCTTTGGAGGGTGGGTGTCAAGGCTGGGACGTCGAGGTTCATGGAGTTGAGGACTATGAGGCGGAGGGTTGGTGTGTCGGTGGTGTCGTTGTTGGGGTTGTTGTTGGGGGAGGAGGCTGGAGCATTGCAGAGGCCGGCTGATGGCAGTGTAAAATGTATATCTCCATTTACAGGTCCAAAGGCAGCTTCAAATCTTGCAATGCGCGATTCGTCAATGTCTCCCGCGTAGCCAATGTCATGATTTCCAGCCAAATTGATGATACGTCTCGTCCAGTCCTCTTGACCTAATGTCTCCACTGTCGGTATGGGCTTCTCTTCCCCCTCCCCTTCCTCATCGACCTTATAATCCACCAACTTCCCTTTCTCTGGTAAAGACGACCCTCTAAAGACCCGATTCCAAAACCTCCACCTCCTAATCTCAAATTCCTCATCCCCGATCCACTGACTCCCCAGTAAATCACCCAGAACGGTTACGTGCGTGGGTTTAGTATACCAGTGCAACGTGCGATAGATATGGGCGAGATAGTAATCATTTCCCACGAGATCGACTTGTTTTCTCATGTACTTGAGCACGCTACCCAAATCCGCAATGATATCCTCCACCCCTACCACCAGTGCATCTTTGATACCTTCCCAGTCGCCACCTCTCAAGTCCCAGAGTATCTTTTTGAGACCGGGGAACTCATACTCCACAGGTTCTGGTAGAGAAGTATCGCCTTCTAATTGCGGATCTGCTAATGCGAGCAGTCGAAACGGTGCTGAACTTCCGTCTTTATAATATTCTTTCAAGCTCTCATTTTGAAATTCACATTGATCAAACCCATGACTGTTATTACGCGGTGGCGCTGGAAATCCACAGCGATGAAATAAAGGATAAAGATAAAGGTATGTTGTGCTTAATATAGCTAACGGTAGGAGGACGCTTGATATGCGGAGGAGAAACAGGGAGAGGCGCATGGAGACATACGGGGTGGAAGGGCGACGCGTGAGGAGAAGATGAATATCAACAAAAAGAGGAGATTTGTTTTTGAAGGGGAGGAATTGTGTTTAAATGTTTTGTTTGGACAATGTTTTCGAGTTGGGATGGTAAACGTGGATCTCGTGGTGGAAACTATTCTTAGCGTCCCCTATTAGGGGCGCCATCACGTGGGAATCTTTGATCTGGCCAACATAAGTGGGTATGGGCAAAGAATGTAGTACAGTCTTCCAGGTTAGTTGCAAGGAAGAGTTGGGTACGCTATTAGACAATGATCCTTAGCCTAGGAGTTTAAGGTGCAACTATCACGATATAGTCATTCATGCATTGGTGATTGCCTTTGCAACACAAATTATTTTGTTTAGTAGTCGAATCTTCACCCAAAACAAAGATTTTAATCTAGTTCATTTTCATTGCGCGCAATGCGAAATATTGATTCCCCGTATGAGGCATTCCTAGCGCCACGCAAATGCCTATTTCCCACTCCTAGTATTAGGAGTATATAATACAATTACGCGGGCCTACGCCGACCTCTCGATATCGCCATACGCCCTTCTCACGCTCAGTCATCAAGCTCCATAGCCCCATTCGAATGACCATTCGTCTGCGAGTTCTCCTTCTTCGTTGGCACCGATGCTTCCTTATCGATCATCTGTCGCGAGACGGAGACGATGTTGTCTTCGAGGAGCTGCTGTCCGATATCTTGGATATCTATTGCGCATTCTATTAGCATATCCTGGATGAGACGGGACCAAATAATGAACTTACGCTTCTTGGGATCAATCTTGCCAACATATCTTGTCTTGAGTTGGTCCTTAGTGAGCTCTGACTCCTCCTTCACTCTCTTCTCATAACCTTCAGCCAAATGGACAAGCTTCTTAAGCTTTTCTCCGTTCCTCTCACCCTCTGTCCTGAAATCGTTCATCTCCAGCGCTTCTGTCCATACGTGCTTGTGTAGATTCATAAGCATATTCTCCTCCAACCCTGTCTTCCTGTAGTTGATACCTATGCTGTAGTAATGTCTATTCAGGCCATGGATGAGAGCTTGGATGGATGGTTTGTTGAGATGGCCGAGATTGGATGTGGTTTGGCGGGGTTCATGGCCCATCATGAGAGTTTGAGGATTGATTAGTCGGAAAGCATCGATGACGACTTTGCCCTTTACGGATTGAATGGGATCGACTACAACGGCGACGGCGCGTGGTGTGAGCTGTTCGAAAGATTGTTGAGTGTTGATATCGACGGAAGAGAGCCAGCAGCCGAAACCTGGATGTGAATGATACCAGCCTACTACAGTCTCTGGTCTGGCATTTGTTAGCAAAAGCCGTGCCAAACATGTTCGTAGGATTACATACCGTCCAGTTTGCCGTAACATGTCCATCATCTTTGTCTGAAATACGGGGTCTACAGCCTCTACACTCACTCCAGTACCACTCTGCGGCATGGCGAAAACATCCACCACGCGTACTGTGTAATCATCCACAAACTCCCCCAACATGAGACCCATGACTTCCATCGGCACGCCAGCTCGGCCGTGCCTCAGCATTTTTAGTAGAGCAAGAGAGGATATGTAAACTGTTTCTGAATTGTCGATGAGATTGGTGTCCTGCATTTGATTGTTAGATCTGTTATACATTTGTCATATATAAATAGCTATTGATAGAGATGGTTTTGCTGTTGTCCAAGGTTGTAAACTTTACGTGGGTGAACATCAAAGCCGCCTCCATCGTTGCTGGCCAATACCAACTTACACCGCCGGAAGCTCCACCAGCGCCGCCCATACCTTGGGCGGCGGCGAGCATACGGTTTAACCGCTCCATTCTTGAAGCTGTGAAGTGGGTATGTTGAGATCTGGATGCGGTCGCCGGCTGATCTTATATATCAAAGTTTGAACAAGTGGGTAGTGGGTAGGGAGAAGAAAGTGAGGTTTTATGGTTGAAGGTGGATGTGTTGATGATGCACAAGATGGAGGCAGCTCAGAACGCGCAAGAGCAGAGCTCCATCGTCGCTAAACGTTGTTCCGATGCGGAATAGGGTGACGATCACGTGGGCGATGGACCAGGGGTGGTCATTCTAAAGTCCACCCATAAGCTCATAGCTCCACCATTGAACAACTTCTTCCGCCAGCCCTCCCCGCCAAAAGTTTCCTCACCTTTTAGACTTACTGCCACTCCAAGATTGTTTAACATAACTTTGTTTTACTCTATTTCATCATGGCAGAGATTGGAGAACCTCTGGACGATCGTCCAAACGGAACTACTTCTACACGCGCGCAACGAGTCGCATACTTTTACGACTCTGATGTGGGGAACTATGCCTACGTTGCTGGACATCCCATGAAGCCTCACAGAATTCGAGTTGCCCACAGCTTGATCATGAATTACGGCTGTTATAAGAAAATGGAGATATATGTCAGTACAACATCATTGCTCAGTGCTGCTTTTCCCCTCAGTGATGTACTCTCTTATCGCCTGTGCTGGTGTCTCTCACCCACTCTATTATGGTCTTTCTGATTATTGCATAAATTCTTGTCTGAGAAATAGAGCTAACACCATCTATAGCGAGCAAAACCTGCGACGAAAAACGAGATGGCTCAATTCCATACAGACGAATACGTCGAGTTTTTGCAGAAAGTCACGCCAGATAACATGGATAACTATCAGAAAGAGCAAAATAAATACAACGTGGGAGATGATTGTCCAGTGTTCGACGGCCTTTTCGAGTTCTGCGGCATCAGTGCGGGAGGCAGCATGGAGGGGGCTGCGAGATTGAATCGCGAAAAGTGTGACATTGCTGTCAACTGGGCCGGAGGGTTACATCACGCGAAGAAGAGTGAAGCCAGTGGCTTTTGTTACGTCAACGGTAAGTTGTTTCTGATTTCCCGATAAGAGACAAGTAGAGCTAATCTTGCTGTTTGCGCAGACATCGTGCTCGGCATTATTGAGCTACTTCGATTTCACAAGCGCGTCCTCTACATCGATATCGATGTCCACCACGGCGACGGTGTTGAGGAGGCCTTTTACACCACGGACCGCGTCATGACCGTTTCGTTCCACAAATACGGAGAGTACTTCCCAGGTACTGGAGAATTGCGCGATATCGGCGTTGGCAATGGCAAATACTACTCTGTAAATTTCCCACTTCGCGACGGCATCACAGATCGCACTTATAAGAGCGCGTTCGAGCCCGTCATTGGCGCAGTTATGGATTACTACAAGCCAGATGCGATTGTGCTACAATGCGGAGGTGATAGTTTGTCTGGAGATAGGCTTGGATGCTTCAACCTGTCCATGCAGGGCCACGCAAATTGCGTCAAATTTGTAAAATCTTTCAACAAACCAACTCTCGTACTCGGAGGGGGCGGATACACGATGCGGAACGTTGCGCGGACGTGGGCTTACGAGACTGGTGCCTTGATTGGCATGGATCTGGGTACTCAGCTTCCGTTCAACGACTATTACGAGGTAAGACATTGTTTACGCTCCTAGTGCCGATTTCTGCTAACAGAATGTGCAGTACTTTGCTCCCGACTACGAACTCAACGTCCTACCCTCTAATATGGACAACGCAAACTCCCCCGAATATCTAAAGCGAATAACGGAGGAGCTCATTAGCAATCTCCGACACACCGGCACACCCTCAGTACAAATGACCGATGTCCCGCGGACGTCTTTGCTAAATGGCATGGATAGCGAAAACGAAGACGAAGCCGATGATCTAGACGCAGATGAAAACCCTGACGTCCGAAATACACAGCGAAGAGCAGACGCACGGGTAGAACGGGACGAGGAGTTCGAGGACAGCGACGATGAGGAAATGGATGAAGCGAATGGTATCCGACGACAACCAGGTGCAATACGGCAACGGAACATTGGCATCATGGATTATAAGAATCCACACGCACAATCAGATATCGACATTGATGATGATGGGGAAGCGATTTTAGTGCATCCACTGGAAGGAAGAAATGGCGATACTATAATGGGGGACGGATCACGGGAAGAAAACCAGCGCATCGCAAGCGCAAAAGCAGACGTGGCACTCTCACCAAGTCCAAGTCCAGAATCCAGCGCAGCAGGCTCGCCGGCACGAGTAGGTGCTGTGAATGGCAACGGAATCAGTATTCTGGGTCAGGACGCCGAAGAAGCAGACATCGAGGACATGGATATCGATGATGATGAGGTTGTAGATATGGATGAGGACGATTCACACGCGTCAGACGAATCAGATGAGGATGTCGCACCACCAGTGGTTACGACAACGCAAGCGACCACTACAACACGATCTTCGCCGTCGCGAAGAGGAGAGATTACACCACCTGAGTCGCCTCCGCCTGTTACTGCTCAACCTACATTGGCGGATACAACAGCTTTAAATGTTGAAGATGTAGAAATGGGCGAGGTGGCTTCGCCGGGCGTAAAAGTGGCAAACGAGCAGGAAGAGGTTGCGAAGGAACAAGTGGAGGAGAGGAGAAGTACGGAACCAGGCCCAAAAGAGGAGGACGGTCCATAAAGTTTTTATGAGTGGATATCCAAGTTCGGTCTCTCAATCATCGGTTCAGCATGGCGTATATTGGGTTAGGAGTTCCTTTTATTAAAAGAAATGTTCAATTAGCTCTGCAAGTATAGTGCGTTCTTCGCCCATTGCTGCGAAAGAACACTTAATGAAATATTAGTGGACTTTAGCGTCTAGCAATTCAATCTGTGTTGCCACTAACTGAACGTAACGCTGCAGCAAGTTGTGAAGTACGAATAGAGTGTGGAAAGGGCTCGGAAGTCCGAAATTAGCAATGAAATTTGCGCAAGAAATTGATTTCACCTGAGGTAAAATCGCTGAGACCTTAACAACTGTGTATTCCATTTCAACACAGTAAAATCTATTATGAAGCCACAACCGCGCCACAATCCTTCAGAATGCGGATGTTCATCATAAAACCACCTCGCGTAAATGACACAAGCACAATCAATAAAACGCAACTTATCACCATGACTAGCAATCGCACTTGGGTCCTCGAGGATTCACCTCAATATGAGATACTTCGCAATGCCGCTCTTACTGGGGATATTGGCCAGTTAGCGTCCCTGCTCACCCCGAATATTGACCTTGGTGCCATGTACGGCAACGGCTCCTCTGGTCGCTCTCTGCTTCACTTGGCTGCAAGCGAAGGCCGCGTCGAAGCTGTGCGGCTTCTCCTTGAACGTGGCACTGATGTGAATATTCTAGACGTTAATCCATACGGTGAAGTCATCCCCTTAGTGGACGCCGCAGCGGCTGCAGATCTCGATTCGCTACGTCTTCTAGTCAAAGCTCGTGCAAACATCAGCTTCAAGGATGCTGAGAATGCATCGCCGCTGAATCTCGTTCTCGCTGGGGTGGGCTGGAAGACGAAGCTAGAGAAGAAACATTCCGACTGTATCCGGTATTTCTTGGATCCTGGCCTGGATATCAACAACGAAGAGTCTTTACTTGACACTGGTGGCATGACAATTGTAAGGCCACTTAGCTCTTTTAATCCACACGCGGCTGACCTCTGTTCAGCTTCGAAAAGCGGTACAACTTGACAATATCGACTTGGTTGCTGAGCTTATTGACCTTGGTGCTTCTGTGAAGGGCTCACTTCCGTTTAGCAGAACTGGTCCAACGGCAGCATTTCTCGTCGATCGGGGAGCGGGAGACGACGACGGTCAAGGTCTCTGGTATGCCTGCTATTCTGGAAAAAACCGAGGTTGTTAAGATACTCATATCTCATCCAACGTTATCGTATGGCCCTGCCGATCTAGATGCTGCATTATTCTTAGCCGCATACAAAGCAAACGTTAAATTGCTAGAAGCGGTCCTCAAATCTGGTGTGGACGTCAATGTAATTGATACTAAGGGTCGAACAGCACTGATTCTCGCTTGCGAGTCACAGAACCCGTTTGGTTCAGCCAATGCTGTAAAATACCTGTTGGAAAGGGGGGCGAATATCTTCACGACTTTGGACCCTACGCAAAGTGATAGGTATTACTCAACAAGTACGTGTGCTGTCTTTAAGCTACTTTAGTCAAATATTTTCTTTCTTGTGCTTGACCTTTGCTAATAGAGCCCTAAGTACATGCTGCTGCTAAAAGAAGTAATCCGGACGTCATTCGTCAACTACTCCTCAACGGTGCAGATGTCAACGCTAGAGATGAATCTGGAAATACAACTCTCATAGCTGTGGTATCGTGCTTTCGCCACGGCACATTCACTCTTCCATCCGACAGTGACACCCGAATGACAACTCTTCGCTTGATACTAGATGCAGGCGTGCAGGTCAATACCAGGAATGCAGAGGGGAGAACAGCACTTCACACTTTAGCCGCACAGTATGGCGACACATCAGTACCTACAGAACGTAAACCACAGATACTGGAGGCGACTCAACTGTTAATCACTATGGGAATCGACACAAGCCTTATAGATCACAACGGAAATGTAGCAGCCGATCTGAGCCCTAAAGAGGGCTTGTTTGGAGAACCATCGACTTCATTGAATATCTAAACACTCATCATCGCCACTGGAAGGCAATTACATGGATTTTTCGTACTAAGATCTACGTTTGGCTGAAAATGGTTATTTGCCCAACAGCGTGGCTAAACTGCTTCAGGACGAAAATATCACTACGTTTTGCAGGTTCGAGGATTCTGTTCGTGCTCAAACACCCAGTCATCCTGCCCATCTGCATCTGGTGGTACATCCCTGGTAGGCACCAGTCCATATGTTCGAGCCATGCGGTGACACCCGTACCTCTTTCTGCTATCTGCGCATGGCTCGAAATAACTCCCACCACCCACTACGGGCGGTCCATCCGTTCTTCCCCAGACGGCCATCCTAGGGCTGCCTGGACTTCTGGACGGTGACTGGCAATAAGGTTGGGGAGGGTCTGTTGGCTGCCAGTGAACAGTGGTATGTCCATCGCAGAAGAGCTGAAGCCTGTTGGGCTCCGCGCACATTCTATTGTGGGAATGATCCCCAAGAGTCCCTTGAAGACAGGTATTGAAATACCAGCTCACAGTGCCGGCTACCATCGCGGCATCTTCGTCGTTGTAGATTGGCTTCAAGGGGGTCCGCACTGATGATGCAAAATACATTTTTCCGTCCGATTCGAATGCTCTCATTGCACCTGGGCCGCCTGCCTCGTTCAAACCTGAACGCATCCACAGCGTTATCATCTCGTCATATGCGACCTTGACTAGATTGATGAACTGTCCATCAGACATCTTGTTACCATCTCCAGGGATAGATGCGTCCGAGAACTTGATAATTGCGGAGTAACTTTGCCACCCATCACGAGGAATTTTTTGAGGTCGGGGGTTTCCTCCTTCTGGATGCCAATTTGGGGAATGGCTGAGACCAGAATAGAACAAAGCAGCGCAGTTGTAATCTGGAGAATCTGGATTACAAAACGTGGTTTCATTCTCGTAAAGATGAGTTGACACGAGTGAAAAGGACAAGAACGATATTGTGGCTCTAAGTAAAACGAACGACTTTGAAGGTTATAGCAGATGGCCTTTTTCAGACGGAATTCAAAATGTCTATATATTTGAATCAAACGTATTCGGTCTATTAGCAAGATTGTACTGCTGCCATCCTCAGCATGGAGTAGCCACTAATATCAGCAAGGCTGTGCATACCAACATCATGGCGTAGTCTGAACAACATATGCACGAGCCAACATTGCAGCCAATCCAATATGACGCCGCACCATGGTACCTGTTCTTATTCCTCTATAAGCGCTTAGTACAAAATCCTTATCTTACCATGGGCTGAAATTTGATGTCGCAAGTTGCTCCTTAGCCGCGGCGACGGACAAGAACTTTTACTCCTGGGCGACACACTCCAAGGAAAGAGACCTTTCCGCACATATCGGCATACACTACCTTCGCCCAAATTACACCAACATACAGCGGCGTTACACCAACATATACCAACATATACCAACATATACCAACATATACCAACATACACCAACATGCAGCATCATCCACTAAAACGCTCTACCATTCTCCATCATACTCCTCCTTGAAACATAATAACACGATGGGAGACTTCGCACAGCCCCGGCTCTACTACGCCGTACCTGAGGTGCCCATTCTATTGGACTGAGCAGCTGCTGTGCCTTGTCTGATGCCAATATACAATATTAGGCGTTTTTGGAAGCTCCAGAATTATTCAAGAAATAGAAGTCTACCATGATCATGGATTGGTACCTGCAGGATATTTACACTGCTATGTCTTCCCTCCAATCCTTATAACCTAATCATCATAAACATTCCAGCAGCCCACCCCCAAAGACCCAAAGTCTATAGCATCATCACGAATACTCGGTTCTCACTTCTATTCTCGAACTGCTTTTCTTTCTTTCATATCTACATTTCGTATTTTGCTTGCAAATCAAACACAGAGGCAGTCATGGGTTTGATTGTGCTTTCTTTTACTTTGCTTCTGCTTTCGAATTTCACTGTGGCACATCCCTTCTCCCAGTGGGATGCACTGCTGGATCGGCGAGGTGTCGGACCGACAGATCCATTCGACTTCGGCTGGATATCATCCTACGCTGCCCTCGGCGATTCTTATGCAACTGGGTTAGGGGCAGGACATGTCATCAAGGCTTCTCAGAATGTATGTACTAATAATAACGATTCAATTCGAATCCGCTAACGAACTTAGGCTGATTTGCACAAAGACTGCGACCAGTACTCTTATGGGTTTCCCAACATTCTGAACTCTAATGACGCTCTTGGGTTTAACTCCAATCGCCGCGCCCAAGTTCTCTCCTGCTCCAGCGGCACTTTATCTTCAATTCTGTCAGACCAAGTCTTGAAGATACAGAAGTCGCAACTTGTCACACCATCTGCTGGAATTAACAACGCGAACTTTGTCAATGTTCTAAACTATTGTATTTACCAATGGTTTACGCAGTAGGGTTGGAGCTGCACTGGAGAATTGCAGAGAGCAAAGGACTTGATAAACGCCCCGATATTCACTGATGATCTTAAGGCGCTATTGGCCGGTATCAATGATAAGCTAGTAGACGATCAGAGCCGAGTATTCTGGGTTGGCTATGAGCGATTTTGGAATCCTGATACAGATGCTTGCAATGATGTAAGCTGGGCCTATTCAAGTGCATTGCGTTCCCGCAAATACTTGACCAAGGACAAGAGGTAAGCATAAAAGCATTAGAATCAATGCATTGCACTATACTGCCATAACGTTTCGAAGCTTACTCCTTAGGTAGGAAACAAATGAACGATATCACTGATGCCCTTAACGACAAAATAAAAACGATTTGCGGGACAAATTCTCGATGCGTGTTCGTGGACACGAACGGGAGGGTAGATCACTTAAAGGGCCGGTTCTGTGAGGACGGCGTCAAGGAGAACGACTCATTTGCTGCTAACCCGACTGATGGAGCCAACAGGTATGCATTCATACCATTAGACTTGTAAATGCTGGTTCGTACGATGCTGATACTACTCAGAGAGGAGACCTGATTCTATGAATGGAGTACCTACAAAGACTCTGACCTAGACGGCGACAAAAGCCGTGATAGTTTTGCCGCTCGCATAAAACGACAAGCTGGATCACAAACGCATGACAACAGTACCTTTGAAGGCGCAGTTGCCAATTGGGTCGAGCTAGGATTAGCTCGAGGAGAAGTTAATTCGACACAAGTTTGGGCCAATCAAAGTTCCTGATAAGTAAGCTCATATAGTCCTAACTTTCCGACATCGACATGAGCTAAATAGTAAAGTTACTTCCGAGTTTTCCATCGGATCAAATACTCCAATATTGTCATAACCCGACTCATAATGGATAAGATGGTTGACGAGCAGTCCAAAATGCTCAAACAGCCAACCACTAAGTTTAACATTATGCCAACGTGCGCAAAGCCGGCGCCTACAGCCATAGCAACCGAACCTCCAAAACCCCCAAGTCCCTCTCAGCCTTATAGCTCAAGCGGAAGTCAGGGCCCTGGGCAGACCAATCGATGCCATATCCACGTCTGGGAACATCAAAATTGCAACACTGACGCCCTTAATCTCAAGGCTAAAATACAGATGTGGGACGCCGCAGGCCAACAAATACTTGCAAAGAGCGACCTGAAAGGTATCAATGCTGGGGCTTCTGGGTTGTGGACGAGCAAACTGGAGGACGTGATGATCCTCACTGGTGAACACAAAGGAGACTATATACAGTTTGCTCTAGGTTCCCAGTCGTGGTCGTCCAAGGACTCGGATGAAAAGAAAGATAACTGGTGCAATGCTCCCGGGTCGTGGAGTCCCAAGAATGGACCTTCTTGCGGAGGACTATTTGACGAGAAGAATGGAGCGGAGTCGGTAAGGGTAGACGCAACAATACATTTCTGTTCTGTGCTAATATATGTGCAGGTTAGGCAAATGGACTGTTTTTTCCAGTGTCCTTATCATGGAGGTAAGCCTTCGGATAGGTCGTAATTTGTAGAGAGACAGGATAGGCATGTTCAGCCAAATCAGTACAGGGTTATTTGCTATTTGCTGGTTTTAGACCATGTGTTGACACCACCGATTCTACTATACATTTGGTCCTGTGGAAGCAGGATTTCAAGAAAGTGGGAACTTAGGCATGAATGAGTCGGGTAATATAGCGAATTGGATATCGAACTCTCAGGTATCACACCGTATCTGCAGTGTCGAGACTCTAAGAAAAGTGACCAAAATCTACTATCCTATGTTGAATTTTTTTCAACGGTATGTAAGGTGGAAGTGTGGATGCAGCCCTTAAGCAATGGAGATATTGCGCAAGACGGGAATGGCTCATAACTAGAAAAGTTTCTGGGCGAATAATGTCGTCGACTGTTCTGTGCAGTAGCGAGTAGGACACAACGTGAAAGCTCAAATGTTAGCTCTTCGATCAGTTATCCCTTTAGTTGCCTGCTTTTTTAATGTGACACCACTCATTTCCCGCATCCGAAATTTTGTAAGGCTGAAGTTTGGACACGTACGCTCTTCAATGTGGCGATGGAAAGGTTTGATGGCTGATTAGAGTTTAGTCGTTGGGATCGAGGCGTATCTACGGAAGCATGTTTACGAAACTGGTATAAATAATTCTGAGGCTGACTCTGGACAACTGTAATTCATACTACAGTACGAACATGATGGCCAACGTCCGGGAGCGAAAGGGACATGGGCGAATATCTCAGCACGGCACAATGCTGGAGTGCAAAGCCCAGTTAAAAGCCACCGGACAGTCGGCCGCCTTGAAATACCGACATCGTATTCTACAAAAACCATCAGAAAAGGCCTACGAATACTGCGTCTCGTTTCTGTATCAAACCAAGCTGCACCCAACTTCAAATGCACCGGCCGTTGCGAGGGATATGCGCCATCCCAGCTTTCTTGGCACACACTGCGTAAGAAGGAAAAAGGGAACCTAACCTTAACCTCTGCCGAGTGCCGTCACTGCAGTGCTTGAGGCACTTCTTGTTTTTCGCCGCAACCTGTCAGCCTCTGTCCACGACGATCTGCCGGGCTGTGCTCCACTCCGCGGTTTTCCTTTCTGCCGTCGTGGCGTGGTTGGCTGATGAGGTTCTCTTCCCGTAAAAATGATGGAGAGCCGGTGGTTTGAGCCTCCCTGTTGTCCCTGACATTGGCGATCCTGGATGGGTCCTGCATCTGCCGATGGGGAGAATGAGTGACATTGGTTTGGAAACGAATAATGTCCATTCAATGTCCGGCTATGATATATATATAGTAACCTAATACTGGGAGGCTGAACTAACTATTAAGATCATCTGCGTTATATCTGTGCTTTGTCCAAATCATTTCTGATTAACATTCAACTTCTACTCATCACACCTTCTCCATCCTATCAATCATTCAACAGCAGTAGCTCTATCCTTCCTCCATCACCCTCTCAAAAATGCGGCCCTCCACAATCATCTTCAGCCTCCTACCGGCATTAGCACTATCATCAGCCCTGCCAAACCCTTCACCCCAAAACCCAGGAATACTCGAAAACGACATACCAGAAGCGTGCAAAACCATATGCCGACCACTAACCCAACTCTCACAAGCCTGCCAAGTCGGATCCACAGACTCGAAGGCAGGAGCAAATTGCATCTGCAAGAACACATCCTTTGACGTCAAGCAACTTGGTAGTTTATGTACCATTTGCTTGACACAAACAAACGCCCTTACAGACAGTATGTTCGAATGCTCTTAATCGAGACTGAAACCATAAGCTAACTATCTTGCCCTATAGACATCAAATCAATCTCCTCAGAATGCGGTTTCGTCAATACGGCATACAATCAAGCCTCCGCATCAAGTCTAGCAGCCACCATCCTTGTTACTGCCACTAAAGCCGGGTCAACGCAAGTCGTTACTGGATCAGCGTCTCCTTCGAACACAGCACTCGGTGCCTCTTCCTCAACAAGCAAAGCTATCGCACCCGCACAAACGATAGCTATGGGTATCATGGTTGCAGCTTTAGCGGCGCCAATCTTCCAGATGTAGTGTCTATTCATGACGAGGAAGCAGTTGGAGAATGTGATGTTAACAACAAAAAATGATTGGGAATTTTGTCTTCCAAGCATTGCGAATGGTGTAGACTGGTCATGTGTTTGGTAGCATCAGTTCTAGGTCATATGTTCGGAGTTATAGCGGCGCAGGTTGACTTTCAGAAACCATGCCTGTGGTCGACAAGGTACACAATTTCGAGTTTAGGATTGAGCTCGTCGAAGCAAGTATTAAATGCTGTCCCATTTACGCATCATTACCTGGGCAAATTTCAAGCCAACAAAGAGGTTGTTCAGTTATACTAAGTTGGCATTACCGTGTGATTGCCAAAGCCCACCTGGCTGACTTGATGACTTCCGCAAAGAAGTCCACCTTGGAGGCTCACGTCGACTACCATCCTTCATTGTGATCAACAGCTTTGTGTTCAAGCCTAAGAGCCTTCACAATCTGTTCATTCTTGCGGCTAACCTCGAACGATAACGTAGTTGAATGAGTCAGCAACCTCGACAGAGCAGTACGCATGCCAATGGCCTTTCCTTATCCATCATCATCTCTCACCCCTTGACTGACCAGACACCAAAAATACAAAAACATAGAGGAACGGGGATTCGCTAGTGGTCACCCACCTAACTACTAATCCGTCGGTTGGCAGCTTAACCTAATTGTTGTGTTCTCTGCCACCCATGGCCGTATGTGATAGATATCTCGTTCTATTCTTTGAAAAAGGAAAACTTCACACGCTAGTACCTCTCCCAGAAGGCAAAACTAATATCTTGGACAGGACGTTGAACATTGATAAATCTTGAGCAGGCATGCGCATTCATGTTGCGAGAAGCCTCCTGTTCTAGATGGAACGTAAGATAGGTGGAGGCAAAAATTGAATAGCAGTGAACTGAATATCGGGCCCATGTGAAAGTACTAACCATAAGCAGGGAATAACCACCAGATTATGCCACTTATCATTTAGCAAGACTGCATTTCTGATTGAATGCAATGCATCTAGCTGAGTCTGGATTCATCATAGCATTGTCGAATGCTCGATAGTTCGTGTTCTTCGCGAACACGACATAATCTGGAAGAGCCAAGCCTTGTGGCGCAAGGTGAACCTCGTAAGCGTAGATGCAGATGTCGATTCTAATGCTTGTAATAACTCCCTCGACCACGAATCCGCCCCCTCTTCAAGCAGAATCCTTCGATCCTGTTGATAAGATAGAAGCGTATCCCCCGCGCTCTTCAATGTTCACCTAAGCGTCATCTCACGGCCTTTGCTACATTGCGCTGGGCTGCGAAACGAAACAATCATACCCCCACGAACTTACCTCTTAAGTACAAAATGTCGCACCATCGCTTTGCGGCGGCGCGGATTCCTTTGGCATCTCTCGTCATAGCTATATGTGCATTTTCGAGCCTTGCGCAAGGCCATGAACACCATACGAATATGATAGCAGACGGCGCTGGTGTGTCGGAAGACCCCATAGTAAGTTTGATAGCGGCGGGGATGAGATGGTATATGCCGGAACCAGCTAACAAGCTATGCAGGATACAATACTATGGATGCACATTTTAATACAGACTTTGGCTTGGGGAATTTTATTCCCCACGGGCATGGTGCTTGGAGTATGTGTTTGAATTACTCTTTTGACCAGATTGGATCTAACAAACATTAGATAGTAAGATCGAGATGGCATGTTCCTGTGCAAATTGTTGCTACAGGCCTCGCAGTTGGGGGATATTTTCTTGGACACGCACACAAGGGTCGCCAGTTTTCAGCAAACGCCCACTCGTCTTTTGCTTCATGGCTCATGCTTATGATGATCGTTCAAGGGTCTCTCGGTGGTTATCTGAAATTGCACCTTGAACGCGGATATCAGGGAAAGATTCGAAAGTACGTAGTGATGGCACACGGACTCACAGGCAAGGCCCTTCCAATCGCGGCTTGGGTACAAATGCTGCTGGGAGGCATCGCGTCTCTTGGATTCTGTCGTGGTGACCACCTTGGTCAATGTCTCGCTCATTTCATAATGGGCAGTGCATTCATCGCCTATGGAATCATCCTCACCATATTACTCTTAGTGGGCCAGGCATGGCTTAGAAGAACTGGTCGGAGCCAGGAGTTCTTCGACTCTCTTGTTATTGCTGCATGGGGTTGCGTCAACACCTTTACCGAACACCGTTGGGGACAAGCTTGGGCCCATAACGATATTCAGCATACAACTATGGGAGTCATCTGGTGGTGCGCGGGTTTGGTTGGAGTATGGCTCAGCAGGAAGAGAGATGGACGGCCAAAGCGGAATATCATTCCGGCCATTGTCATCCTGTTGACCGGCTATGCCATGTCTGCTCATCCGCAAAGCTTGATGATATCTACCATGATCCACTCCATTTTCGGATATACTCTTATGGGTGCTGGCTTGGTCCGAATTATTGAGATCAGTTTCGTGCTAAAAGACAAGGCAACACTCTCCGAGGATGGCACAGATCCAAATAGCTTCCAGTACCTTACTCCCTTTGTTAGTACTTCTTACTCGTTCATCCAACAAATTGCTAATGTTGTGAAGCTACTCTACGCCTCTGGCTTTCTCTTCATGGGTGCCACTGAGGAACAAATGCAACTGCTTGATGCCAAAGGCGTTGACCATGTTTCATACATCTTAATTCTATACAGCATTTCTTTCTTAATGTTTTTATGTATGTACTTACGTTCCCTTGTATCATGATATGGTTGGACTAACAGCGAATAGTTACCAACATGCTTATTCATGTATATGCTGTTGGCGCACAGTCAAAATCAATAAAATTAGACAGCGAAAGTGGCCAACGAAATGGTCATGTCCGGTTGCCGAACGGTCACCCTCAGGAGAATGGCCACATTGTGCGAGACGCAGAAGAGTTCGAGCTCCATGGATTGACATCGGATGATGATGAGGAGGGCGCTGGTGATACTTATCCCTTGGTCGCTAAAGAAGGTCGACGCACAAACTGACCTACTCTTGTTATTGAGGGAAAATGGCGTTTTGATAATTGCAAGCGTTTATACTTTGGTCGCACATCGGGAACATCACGGCGTCACGCTAGTAAGGCTGAAAGGTATCTATTTATCAAAGATCTCAAGGCTTTAGTGGTTGGCTTAAGTCATTTACTTCGTTCATACGACCTATGTAGAAGTCACGAATTTCAGTGGTAATAGTAAGCTCCAAATGTGTCGCACGCCGGAGACTCTCAAACATCAGAAGATGAATGATGGAGACCATTGTTTGATGAGCCAGTCTTGTACTCTTGTACCGAATACCAGGTCGTACCTCGATTAACTCGAACCCTCCATGGTGTGCCACATCTTCGACCCAACAGGGCTTCATCTCCGCATCATCTGCTCCAGGTCTTAACCATATTCGTATTTCCCCATCTCTATACTACCTCGTTTGTCATATTTACCAGCTCATGTGAATCAATGAACAGGGTCTCCGCTACAGGCCTAAGGGTCTCTATGCGGTTTAGCCGCCTTCGCAATTACCCGCTCATTTCGCTGGCCAGCCCCCAGCGAATCCCAGGGGGCAACCACAAACCTTACGACCCGCTTCGCGACAAGTCACCCATGGAAAATTACAGTAATTGCTGTGCTGATGATGTCAGAAGACAATGTGCCATCCATCCTTATTTTCCACTCTCCGATTTACTGCAGGGAAATGGGAGGAGAACATGCCGTTTGGTGTTTTGCCACTGTCTTGCTGTCTGGTCCACTTCTTTGCAACTCGACACCTGCCTTTGCGAACCTCTCACAATACCGCTTTTCATTTGGCCGCGTGTTCCCTTCCTTCTGGAGTAATGAAGCACGAGGCATGAGCATGAGGCGCCTTGGCTGAATGAGGTTTCGCTCTTTCCTTGGACGGACACGATCTTGGAACGATTTCTTTGTTCTTCACCTCATGCCTCTTACGATGATATCTATGGCTTTTTCTAGGAGTTCGAGCCATCATATTGGATTTATTGGCAAATTCAATCTTACTTATTCTGCTCACAGCCTCTACCAGCGGTTGGACGGATTAGTGTCGAGATCTTTTGGTGTATTGAATGGAAGCTGAGGTCTTACGATTAGTTCCTATACTTTGAATCCCCTGTGAAAATTGTCTCATAGTTGGGAAAGAGCTGGCGCAGACCAATTTTCTCTCATCTGTTTACTTCTACCTTCATCCCTACCATCGCCCACCTCCGCGAATCTACTTTCATCACCATTTAGAACCCTCTTCCCTGCTTTAGGCTGCGTATTCTTCTGCCTTTCTTTTCCCTCTATTAAACATCCTTCGCATCTTCCACTAAGCATCATGTCGGCCGTAAAACGATTCTTTGACTACGCGAAGCGCGGCTTCAAGCCCAAGAACCCAAAGGACGACAAAAACCCTGCTGCTGCTGCGCCAGTTCAGCACAATGTAGTCCAACCTCAGCAAAGCGTAAATGATGATAATATCCACACTCTTCCTGTGAATTCTCCACCTGCAAACCAGTGGCAGGATCCAGCTATACCTCCGGCTCAAGTTCCCATCCAACGTAGCGTCCAAACGGACCTTGCAGGCCCTCCGCCACCCTTATCAACAACAGCTACCAATCCGACACTAGATATTGAGCTGGTGAATCGCTCAAATTCAAGCAACGTGTGGGCATACATTACTGGGCTTGCAAGCAACCAAAATAATGCGCTCTTTCTGCTCTCAGCGGATGGGACTACTCCATACTATCCGACACAGCCACCTGCAACGGGTACAGCGCTGAGAGCGGACTGCGCGATTAAACTCGGTGGGCCAGGGGCGAGCAGAACAGTAACGATTCCTCAGATTGCTGGTGGTCGTATCTGGTTCTCCATCGACGGTACATTGACGTTCCTCCTCAACCCGGGCCCAGCATTGGTTGAACCATCAGTCACAAACCAAGCGGACCCAAACATCAACATCAACTGGGGATTCGCTGAGTTCACCTACAACTCTACCCAAATCTATGCCAACATCAGTTACGTCGATTTCGTCTCGATACCCATCTCGTTGACCTTGACAGATGGCAACAATAACAAAAAAACGGTGACCGGCATGCCTGCCAACGGCTTTGACAAAGTGTGTTCAGAGATGCTGGCGCAAACCCAAAGGGACAAGGTTCCTGGCTGGGCAAACTGCATAGTCAAATCCAACGGGAGGAATCTGCGTGTACTCAGTCCGAATAACCACATCCTACTATCGCCAAACGACTTCCAAGGATACTGGGAACCATACGTCGAGCAAGTGTGGCAGAAATACAGTCAAGCCAACACCAATTTGACTGTACGAGCGGAAAACGTAAACGCGATAGGCCGAATTCAAGACGGCCAATTCAACCTTAGCAACGAGCTTTTCGCCCGCCCTTCGACTATAGATGTCTTCTCCGCAAACACTGGTCCATTTACCACGGGCTCAAGCGGGCGGCGCAATCAACTTATTCCGCAGCTTGCCGCAGCGTTCAACCGCAGCACCTTGCTCAGCGACGCGCAGACACCCGCGACCAAAGAACAATTCTATAAAGACCCTATTACGAATCATTATTCGAGGATTGTGCATGCGGCTAATGTCGATGGTATTGGGTATGGCTTTCCTTATGATGATGTCGAGCCTCCAGGTGGTGGTGATCAGAGTGGCTATGTCAGTGGTGTCAATCCCAAGGTATTGACTGTCACTGTTGGTGGTGGGCAGTGGCTAAATTTGTAGGCTTCCTTTATGTGGTTGGAACGTATATTGATACTCCTGGATCGGAACTCCTTGGTTATTTTCAGATTGTCCTGGATTCTGTAAATCCTACTATTTTGTACCTATTAGCTTGAAAAATGATTAACGATGATTGTCCTTCTACTTGTCAATGCCAGCTTCGTTATTGGGAGACAACAAGTGAGATCCGGCTGATATAAGTGCTCAGCCTTGATAGAGTTGTGAAACCGGCAGATTATTACCGTTATCATTCATGCCGATCTTTTCGGCTCTAGCGGCGTTGAAATTCTGGTAACGTTCCCGATTGACAGTTTTACTCAACCTCCTCATATTCTAAAAGTCGATATCAACACGCTTCTAGTGATGCTATACATACAGCTCGTCCTTCTCCAGAAGGATGCCGACACTCTGCAGCCCTTCCACCAAAACATCACCCACTGAGCATCAGCAAATGGCGTCACTCGAAATGGGGTCAATTGTGGCTTCCCACTAAAGAAACAAGCCGTTAGCCTACCATGCTTCTTGCTAAAAATAGGCGACCCTCCCCACGCCCCCGGTTTACCCCCTTGATGAGGCTGAGGGGTGTCAAAAGGGTCTTGGAAGCATACAAAACCCAGTTGTTGGTTAACAGTGGGGCACGCTGCACAACCGGGCCTTACCTTGAATCTGATCAAAAAGCTGGTCCAAACGACTTTACTTTCGTTGCTGATGCATTGGAACAAGTTCTCCGGAGAATACATACGACCGAGTAATATGTCGTTTTCGTCTGTTACTTTAGGAACGGGGACGGACTTTCCAGGCGTTGCGCTCGTTACTGGAGCGGCTTCGGGTGAGGACCTTCCATTGGACCCTTTCACCGTTCTTCTTCAATTCTACGTTTTGACTGCAGATTTGTGCGACGTGTACTAACGGAGCCGGTCTATTCTTCTAGGTATTGGTGCTGCTATTGCAAAGTCATTCGCGGAGGCTGGATGCAGATGTATTGCTATTACCGATGTAATCGCTGGAAAGTTAGAAGAGACGAGGGAGGAAATCATCAATGTTAGCCCTGATGTAGTTGTATTAACTGCTACTGGTGATATTTCGGATGAACGATTTGTCAATGCTTTCATAAATAGCGTTATCGCGGAGACAGGGAGAATTGATTATGCTGTAAGTCAAGGTGCAAACTCTGTGGAGATCTTCATCATGGACTACCCATGGAAGACGATAATATACACAAACTGACGCAGATAGGTCAATTGTGCTGGAATACTGGGAAATAATCAATCCTCGACCAATACTTCACTCCCGGAATTCGATCGTATCAACGATATAAATTATCGAGGATGCTGGCTATCCTCACGTGCAGAATTACGAGCGATGCTCAAGCAAGAACCATCACCGAATATTATTGGTGATGCGAATAGACCACCCGCGAGAGGCACCATTGTCAACGTTGCAAGCCAACTAGGGATCGTGGGCCGGCCGCGCTGTAGTAAGTAGTTCTACCTCTCCTCCAGGCTTCGGAGCACTTACATTATTCACCAGCTGCATATTCTGCTTCCAAGGCGGCGGTTATAGCAATGACGCGGGGAGATGCCATTGACTACGCAGAATTTGGAATCCGTGTCAATTGTATATGTCCAGGAATCATTGACACGCCAATGACGAATAGCGATCATAGAGTATCAGCTATGCTTGATGCTAGTGTTGCAATTGCTCCTATGAGGCGGAAGGGTAGACCTGAGGAAGTGGCTGATTGTGCTTTGTTTTTGTGCTCTCATAAGGCTAGCTTTGTGACTGGAGCAGAATTGGTCTGCGATGGTGGCTATGTTATCAATTGAGTTTAATTTGAGGTGTTTGGCCTTTTAGAACAACGGAGTAACTGCTTCGTAAGGATATATCCCAATTGTCATATAGGTCTGATGGAATAAAATCGTGTTAGGTTTTGTCGATTGAACAGGAGATTTAAGAAAGTGTTAATCTGATAGAGCGGACTGCTTTTGTTTTGCGTACATGCTATTTCTATTCCATGCTTTGAGAGCGACACGAATTCTTAAACGAAAGAACCCCAACGCCTCAGTCTTCGTAAATGTGTCATTCCCATACTCCTTCCACCCTTCTCATCATGTCATGCAGGCTTCTTGTCTCTGATACACTTGCAATCAAAGGTCGATCTTCCTGTCTTCCTCTTTCTGCTCTTCACCTTCAACAAATCGACCTAATCTATCCTTGAACTCCTCTACGCTCATTTCCTCCCCATTCCAAAAGTCGAGATCTTTCGCTCCCGCTGAACCTCCTGGAGACTTTGGTGGAATGAGAACCGAGCTAACTGCTTGGATAACACCATCTTTAGCAATGCCATCCTGAACAGAGACACGGGTGAATCCGTTGATCTTGATTTCAATGAATGGTCCATACCTGGCCACATCAACGGCGAGGTTCTTATCTTCCAATAATGTAGGAAGATCTAGGTGGATGTATCCTGGACTCTTGACGTTTACATCGTTGTTTTCTAAAGAGTCAATCGACTCGGAAGACGGAGGTGGGTAGTATGTGTTAGAATAAAGAGTCTGATTTGAGACAACATGATACTCTAGCAAGGCTTTCAGGTATTTTTCACCAATTGGCGAGAACAAGAAGCCGTTGATCCTTGGGCCGAGCTTTTTGAACGCGAAGTTACTTGGAGCAAAGAAGGTGCCCCCTTCATGCGCAGTGCTGTTAAGAGTTTCGAGAAGACCAGTCTTGATGAGGCCCAGGTTTAAGGTGCTGAATTCGGTTGGAAGAAGGGAGATTATCTTCAGAGTCTTGGGTGGTGGAATAAGGAGGCTATCGACTCCATGAATCACGCCATTTGATGCGCCCTGTTGTAGTCAGCTCAGGAACAACAGAATAACATGGGCCGTCTTAGTTAGCCTCTAGGGGGTGCTACGTACAATGTTGACAGCCACAACCTTGCTATAAAAATTGATAAGTACGCCTCTGAATCCAAGTCTCGCAGAGAGTCGCTGGGGGTTATCGCCTAGTAGTGTCTCGTTCAACAGAGTCGGAACAGTATGGCTATACAGAAGTCGACCAGCGGGATACAAGCCAGGTGAGACATGATAGAGAATAACTTTCTTGATAAACTCCTTGTCAGGCTTTGGTGCGTGTTCTGGTATTTTATCAAAGGCGTAATCCGTCGGTGCGAAGAGGGTGAAGTTAGCCTCTGTGCTGTTTAGTAGTTTGACCAGATCTTCATCTTCATCAACGATCTTTGCAAGCTTGGTGGTATATTTGGATTCAGAGATCAGCTCATAGATGGTGAGATTGGATTTATGATGATGAGGAGGGCCATGGTGAGGAGGGCCATGGTGAGGTGGGTCGTGATGTGGCTTTTTGCCGGGCGGTCCATGTCCAGGTGGGCCATGACCTGGAGGTCCATGGTGTGGAGGATGGTCGTGAGGTGGGCCATGAGGATCGTCTTCGACACCACTAGCCAGCCATGATTCCATATCAAAACCATCCTCGAAGAATCTGCTTTGAACAGACGAACTCTTCTCTTCGACAAATGAGAGAGCATCATTCAAAGCGTTCTTAGACGCCTTCCACGCACCCCTTGCATTGTCTAGCATATGATGTGGGCATGGCAATTTCTTTTCATGTGAATCCGCCTTCTTGCGAGATTCAATTGGGATCTCAGCAAGGATGCGCTCTTCTGGAACGACAAAAGCTGTTCCCAGCACAGCTAGGGGTAAAATGTTGATGAACCTCATGTTGCAATATAAAAACAACAAATATATCTTTCATTCGACGAAGTGGAACAGAAGAAGCAAGAGTTATTAGATGTGGAGGACGCGCGTAGCTTGTATAGGCAACCAAAATCGATGACGAATGAGAAAGTCACAAATACTCCACCACGATCGCGGTCCGTCGCGGGACGGATGGTTTCGAATGAAACAATAAGACGGCAACAGCGAAGAACACTTGTATATGTTCGGAAAGATCTAGAAATTACTTAAGTGGACTGATATTGTAACAGCAATTGTTACAAATAATCGATGGTCAGTCTCTTGTAGAGTATTGATGCAACTTTATTCTGTAGTGACGCCTTGCAATTCTCCCCACCTCTGTCGGACTTCTATCATCCCGACTTTGTGGCGTTAGGAAAGGAAGCAGATCAGCTTGGCTTTCCATCTTGGCGAGTTGTGCTTGTGAACTACATTCGACTTCTGCCCATACACATTATGAAAGGGTTTATTACTCTGTGCTGAATTGAAGTCTTTGATGATCGAAGGTTTGACGTTCCAATCTAGATGTTATAAGGCAAGGTCGAAAACCACTACCTAACGCATTTGACAAGGTTGGACATCAGTCCAAATCCTTTGTCATCACTTGTCAGAATGCCATTTACATCTCTAGGTAGCATGAATTCTCTTTCGACAAGATTATTGTTCATTCTCAAGTAGCTCTGGGTTATATGAGAAGTCAAGCTTCTATACCCTGCTTTCGGGCTAGCTGGTGATCCGTACCTGCACACGCAGGAGCTACCCACGTAATGATTGTGGAATACTTGAGAACCTACGCACGACCTTTGTGCAGAACTTCCCCTCCTTCATCCTTCCGAAAATCACAGTGACTAATTCAATTGACCTCTTCTACTCTACAGCTTCAGGAATTCTGCTTCAAAATGGCGAGCCTTGCAAGACATGTTTGACATCATTAATCCTCAAATGGATTCAAGGTTATTAACATTAGTGTAGATTGATACTGATGAACTCGTAGCTACATTGAAAGATGCACCTCATTCGCACCGAGGCAGGCTTACAGGAGGAAGCCACAGGACACCGTACTCAACTCGCTACAATGCGGTCACGGAACTTTCGAAGCACAGAATTCCCCAGGACGGTGCCCCTGCGGACGCTGTGCATCAACTGTTGAAGGACGAGCTTGATTTTCACGGACGCCCGAATTGAACCTTGTCAGTTTTGTTGGTACTTATATGGAGAAAGAAGCTGAACATCTGATGATCGTGAATTTTCCAAATTAAGATTACCCACTCCCTCCCAATGAGGAGATGTCTGAGATTCTACGCGTTGTCGTCGGGGAATCTATGAGCTTGGATCTCTTGGATCGTCTCATTGCAGATATTTGTTCCGTCATGGAAGGTTTGATGAACACGGAGGAAATAGATTTAGCAGCGTGGCAACCATTTTCGGAAATTGTGGAGAAGTAGCACTCGTGTGCGGCTGTTGATCACAAGCATCGCAGCAAGGCCAAGCATCCTATGCATGAGGGCATCCATAGGAGCGTGTGCTAGTTTGTACGTAGACGGCAAGCTCATCGAATGAAGCTTGAGAGTAGACCCTTTTCTGCGCGTATGATTTCAAGCTGGCCAGGCCGCCAGAATTCCTTTCCAACCACTGTACCTGGGTCTTCCTACGCATTTTAGCATATGTCAATTCACGACTTCCAGAAGACGTCAGAGCTCATACGTCCTCAGGTTTGAATTCGTTAATCGTAGTTTCCTTCCGTAAGTTGTGTACCCTGGCTGATTTGAATCTTCTTGCTGTAGTAGTTTGCCGCCGTTAAGCATAGCTGTTACGAGATACGTAAACCTTAACAAACATTAACGACAAGTAAGGACTGTTCCAACACCTACGAGAGCATCAAGCTAAAGTTAGCAATGATTACTGCTTCCTTCCATTATCGTGCGAACCTTTGTTCAGGGAGACATATTGACCACCTCTTCGATGTAGAGCGGTGGGTGTTTGTGCTTACTACAGAAGCCTTCTGTTGTGCAACTCCAGCTGCAACCAAGAATGGCCTATCCAGAATTTTGGTCGGAAAGATGATCAAGCTTACAGCACACGCTTGTTCTTTTCTTTTTGCAGCCATGATTTTGGGTCCAATTCTTTTTCAGGCTTGTTTATAAAAGTTGAATGTAGGGACCATTTAATTCCTGTTCTTACAACCTTTCATTCCAATACTTTCACAAGAGTTAAGGATTTTGAGCCATCAACATGCGTTTCGCTATCAACGCTATGGCTGTTTTGCTTGCTACCGCCGTTGCTTCCCTCCCCACCGGCAACGAGACTGATCTTGAGCTCACGAAGCGTGACTGCGTAAGCAAAAGCCCCTTCAATCTCACCAAGTACTGAATCATTCGAGGGTGGGTGGTGCCCTGGAACTTGTCAGGGTTACGGGCCAAATAACCAATTCTATGGATGCTGTATCGTAAGTGTTGAGGAATCCTCCACCAAGCTTTTGTATTGCCCCATGGTAGCTTAGACTAATGATGTTTCGATATCAGGTTATTGTACGTTTACGTCCTGTTGCATCGAAATATCAAAGGGCTGAGTCTTTTTCTTAGCAAGATTGCAGTGGGTGTTTGGGACATAATCCGTATTGCTATGTAAGTTATTTTGGATTCTGAAGATCTAACCGGAAGATGAACTGACTAGCGTAAAGTATGCTCAAGGTAAATATGGGAATAATGTAAGTTTGACGAGTTGTTTATATGCAGTTTATTTCGAGCATGCACTGACAAGCTCTTTTTCTTATAAGATCTGTTGTAATGATTAAGTGTGAAGACTGTTAGAAGAGGAGAAAGGGAATAGAAAATGTAAAGATGATGACTTGGGATCGGGACAGTTTGAGTAAGAAGCTGAGCTGGGAGATACTAAAGGATATTTATACAGGCCACTCATTCAATAGACAGAACGTCTCGTACGCAGTCATTTCTCCAGTGCTTTCAGGTGATGCATTTGCCTGTGATAATACGAGGCCTCCTACACTGTTGAGCGCATTCTCTACTTGACCCCATTTTTCGCCCCCATTGTAATTGCTAAGTATGGAGTTGATTTGGTATATTGAGTGTTTGAAGCGTTTCGCTCGGGTTTATTTGTCTTTCAAAAGATACAATCGAGTATTGGTGGAGGTAGTTTCGAATAGCGCCATTCGGCGGAGCCTGAACAGAAACATAGGCACCTGTATATGGATGCCAAGGGACTGACCGATAGCTAATGGCTTGAAAGTAGAAAACAGATTGGAATATTACTGAGTACTACTGGCCGATTTGAGCAACAGTCGAAGGAGTTGAGAGAGTTGCAGGCTTGAAGCGGCGAGACATCATGAGTGCCATTTATCATCATACCAATTGAATTGATGGTCGAAAGTTCTAAATTTTGGTTGAGCGATCAGGTGTTCTGTTACCTTTACCTTCTGACAATAGCCTACTGGAATAAGAACAGGACTTTTATGCTCGAACGAAAAGGTTTTCTGGCCACTGTTCCCAAGTAATCAAAATCTATAGATAGGAATGATATACTTGCATTGTTTGAAAATCAAATCCATACGTAATCGCCAAACGATCTCATCTTTTGTACAGTCAGTCTCTCCGCAATCCATTTCATACGCATACGTCCGAGGTCAAATTCTATTCCTTCCACAACCTACCGCACAGTCTTCTCCACAAACGCCCTCTCCAACCGGCCAACCTCCCTCTTAAAATCCTCCTTCTCCTTCCAACAATCCAGTGGCCGTCTATCATTAATCCGCAAACACTGCACAAGCGCCTCCTTCGCCTTCTCCACCCCCGGATCCGCAGCCTCGACCTTCTTCCTTTTTTCTAGCTTCTCCTTCAGGGATGCAATTTCCTTTTTCACGCTGCTGTTACTTAACGCTGCGTTCTTCTCTTTTGCGGCTGCATCACCTGCAAGTCGGTCCATGAGGGTAGGGGTTTCGGATGATAAGGGTTTTCCATCTTCTTCTTGTTGTTGTGAGGTTGATGAGGTGAGGTCTTTTAGTTTTGTGGCTTCTTCGTTGGCGAGGCGCTCGAGTTCTGATGTTACGCGTGATTGGATTTTTAGTTCTGTAAGGGCGGAGCGGGTTGTGTCGCTCTGCATCATATCGTTTAGCTTTTTCCTTCCGTGTGGAATGCTCACGTACCTGCGTGCTATCTTGTAATGCTCCAACAAATCCTCCAGAGTACCGTGTTGGTGTATCGCTACCTCACCTATTAGTTCTGCCATTAGAAGCTCAATTGATATACAGAAGAGACATACGCAGTGAAGACATGCTGAGACAGCTCGGGAGCTGGTTTTGAATTGTTGCCGCCCATGATTGCGGTATATATGGAATTATTTGGAGAGGTCGGTTGTCCGTCGGAGGGGGTTTAATATTTCGGAAGAGAAGCAGCGAGACGGGAAGCTCCGTTGACGTGCATTCAAAAGTTTATAGAGGACTATCTCCAGGAGTTCTATTACCACACCACTCTTTAATCACTTTTGTTCAGATATGCGCAGTGGGTATTCGCTATATACCGGTACAGGAATATACTCACAATTATGTTTCAATTGCATTCGCAAGCAAAGGGCGAGGGTTGCGACGGGTAGCGCATATGTGAAGACGAAGCGAAGTGGATTTGAGCATACGCAAAGAAGAACGTTTCAGAACTCTACATCTCGTGTAAATTCAACTGATATATTCGTATGGAATCATTTGCTAACACTATACAATAGCTTCGAGCCTCAAGTCTTGCCAAATACACTTACTCATCCTTTGATACCGGTCCGCCACCGCCCCCTCCTCTTGCGCCCAAAGGACCCAAGATACGGGAAAGACTGGAAAAATGGCAGGAAGAGCATGGAAATCCCCTGACCGATCTGATAGCATTAGACTTCATAGGCAGGTCAAATATACCGATGCCAGATGATTATCGGAGCACAAAAGTCCCCGAGGATGAGCAGGAACCTGACTTGAATGATGTTGCTGAAAGTGCAGGTGATGAAAAGGATGCTGTTGATTTGAGTGTTATCAAGGGCTTTTGGTTTAATCCTGGCGACTTGGTCGAGCTCTCCGCTGCCGACAGAGGTGTTGGCTTGAATCTCGCTGTCTACGTTGGTTCTGCTGGCGATAGACAAGCTCAACTCATTACTCCCCGTGGAAAGTGGTTGGTAACTACCGAAGCTGAATTTCAGTATGCCATCCCCGATTTTGTCTCCAAGAGCGTGGCCGAATCCGTTGCGCGATACTTCCCTAGCGAAGAGCTGCTTGATGAGCTGAAAGACCGGCCAATGGTTTTTGACACATCCGTTCCTCGATCCATTACCGGCCCTGTAGTCACTGCCCTCAATGATTTCATCGCTGCAAGTGAGGAAGTGTATCGCAAGCATGCAGCGCGGCTGGATAATGCCCATAACATTATTTCTCATGCTACCGATCTTCGCTCTGGATCTCTGGAACAGATTGCGGCGAAATTACTTGGGACCACAAAGCTAACCAACCCTGCCCTTTATGCTGTTCGAAGGGCGATCATGCGCGATAGTATGGGATTTGGTATAGATTTCAAAAACCACGTCAACACTGGAAAATTTCAAATACGGTCACAAGAGCAACTCAAACTCACCAAGACCGTTCAAGTCTGGCTCCGCGAGTACCAAGAGGCCAAAGTTCAGCGGCAAATGGCTGGACGACTTTCGCCTGACATGCTCAGGATGGGTCAATATGATAATAGCAGTACCCCGGCAGATTCAAAACCAGGCGTGGCCATAATCAGTGGCTTCATCGACAAGTGTATTCCAACCATCGTCCAGTCACGTCGATCACGCGACATCACCAAAATAGGCCACATTGGTCCGTCTAAATATCGCTATCCCATGACCGAAGAGAACAGCTGCATACGACAAACTGAGGGACCCGAATTCAATCCTTCCGAACGACTCGTCATCCGCTTCATGGAGTATTGGTGTCTCCAACAACTTTTTGCGTCCGATAGCTCCTTCCTCGCATTGGCCACAATCTTACCACACGATACAGGCATGTACAACGAATTGACCGCCACTAGATCTACTGGATTTTTGATGTTGCAGGAAATTGGGGTGTTAGAACCGTGGGCGAGCAGGTCTCTGTATGATGTCGATTTGTTATTGCCAACTTCGCAGCATTCGAAACCACTCCAGCAGCTTGTCACATCCTTGGAAAAATACACACCAGAGGAAGCCAACTTGCAAGATTCGATGGCGGACCTGAGATATGATTTCGAAGATCTCCCTGTATTTTGTATTGATGGTGCAGGGGCGATGGAAATTGACGATGGCTTGTCCGTGGAGAAGTGCAAAGACTCGCCCGAAGGTCAGGAAGAACACTGGATACATGTGCATGTTGCCAACCCGACCGCTTTCATCAAGCGAGACAGCATATTTTCCAAGTTAGCAGCCCACCTTACAGAAACCTTCTACAGTCCTGAGGTCACATACCCCATGTTACCGAAATGGATATCTGAACAGATTTGCTCCCTCAAGGCCGACAGACCAACACTCACCTTTTCCGCGCGAGTCGACACTGCTGGCAACATTAAAGATATTGATGTCCGTAATGGCATCGTCCGTAAGGTCATCACATTGACTTACGATGACCTCCCCAAACTACTCAACCTACCAATCCCACCGCCAACCAAGTCTTATATAATCGGCACCGACAAGCCTATCAAAAGGAATGCTCGCGTGACGCCCACTCTTACTGAATTAGAACTGGAACATTTGCGCAGCTTGCACAAACTTGCCATGGCACGTCTCGCCATCCGTCGCGAGGCTGGCGCCCTCCACTTCGACCCCCACTGGGCCGAAGTCAGCGTTCACAGCCGCCTGGGCCGATCCGGCCTACCGCCCTCGTACTCCCGTAGGAAACTCCCCGTCTTTACTCATGGCGACCCCATCATCGAAGTCTCAACCCATGCATTCACGAATTGGTGCGCCTTGCCCGAGGACACGACAAAGCACTTCGTGAGAGAAATGATGGGCACAGCCTGCGAAGTGGCCGGACGTTTCGCCGAAAAGAAGGGCATCCCCATCATTTTCAGGGGCACGGCTCAGAATCCGCAGGCGGAAATGACGCCGGCGGAATATGCCGATAGGTTTATGCGGCCGATGGTGGAAAGGGGGGAGACGATACCTTATTCCATGGAGGCGACGTTGATTCATATGCACGGGAGGAGTGTGCTTGACACGAAGCCGACTAGGCATACTATCATGGGGGTGGGGCATTATGCCAAGGTTACTTCTCCGTTGAGGAGGTATGGGGATATGATTACGCATTGGCAGATTGAGTCGCTGTTGAGGGCGGAGGCTAAGGCGGCGAAGGGAAAGGCGAAGGACAAGAAGAGGAAGTCTGATATGAAGGGTATGGTGAAGGATGGGGCAAATGAAAAGGAGCAAGAGATTGGTTCCGCGCCAGCTGTCATACCCAAAATCAACCCTAAGGATCTCGCTTTCACGGAAGAACAGCTGAAGGGGATGTGTGGGTACTTGCACGTTCGGGAACGGGTCATCATGAAGGGACGCAAAGATTGTTCCCACCACTGGATACTGCAATTTCTCCACCGCGCCTACATCTTTTCGGAGAAAATCATCACCGTTTACACGGGAGGCGACGGCCATAAGGAAGTCGACAATGCTGATTCCACTTCTACATCTCTACCGGAAAGCAATACCGATACAATGGTCAATGACCCCGTACCGCACAACCTCTCCCCAACTTTCCCCGTGGTATTTACATCCTTCCTCATATCCCCACATTTAAACGCGAAGAAAGCATGGGGTATCACCGCCAATGACGGTATCCGCTGCGCTTACCGAGGTGGTGCCATTGCGGATCAGGAGAGGCTGCTCGCGGGGTCTGCGGATGAGAATAAAGCTTCGAACAAGAGCGGTAGTGAGAATGTGGAAGACAATGGGAGTGCAGGTAAGAGTGAGGGTAAGAATGTGATCGGGTGGGATAGAGATTTTTTCGACAAAGTCAAAGCGGGGGATTGGTGGGAGTGCCGTTATGCGTGGGTGGATACTTATCAGAGGAATTTTGATGTTGTGCCGCTGAGGTTGATTAAGAGGGAGGGGGATGTTGAGGAGGAAGGGAAAGGGCAGTTGGAAGTGGGACAAGAAGAAGGGAAGGTGGCTCTGGGTTAGAGGAAAGTGGGGAAACGGGAGCCGCTGAGCACAGAGAGCGTGGCAGCGTTGTTGAAAGATAAAATCTCGTGAGGAGCGTGCTCAAGCGTGAGCAAGCAACAGCTGGAAAGAAAGCATCTGATGAAAAAGGCTGAGAAGAATTTATTCCGACCTACACCATTTTTTCGCCATGCCGACGACCAGTTACCAGCGAAATGGATGAAGGGGATTACTCAAGAAGTCAGAACTTGGAAATACTTTACGCACGCTCAATTGAACGGGAATCTGGAAGCCGGGCGGTGGAGAAGGCAAACGGCTCTTCTGAGAATTCAGGGAAATGTACACATCGAAACTATATGTGGCAAGAAGCTTGTAGAGGGAGAGAGGATGGCCCAAACAAGTATCGTTCTCGTCCATAGCGACCCCAAAGCAGTGTAAGATACAAAAGAAACAACGCGTCGCACTGGACAAGAAGAAGAAAAACCTGCACTGTAAAATAGTAGCTCTAATATGCTCTTTTACCTAAAAAATGTAAAGTAGGGTATATAAACTCGCTCTCCAGACACTAAAATGCAATTTTGCCGTTCCTCAATTCCACGTTTCATTTTCGTTATGTCATTCCGGGGTCGTGGTTCGGCCTCCTACGGTTTGCGTCATATGCCAGATCCCCTTCTACTCAATAACGCCCTTATGCCCTTGAGATGTCCGTGAAAGCAAAAAACGCCAGAACGAGAAGGGACAGACAGTATTCTGTAGCCCTTTGGATGCATTGAGAGCACGGAAAGAGAAAGCTCATGCTACAGCTCATGAACGGTTCTTGGGAGGAGAAGCGCAAAGGTAGAAGGTATGTTTATACTTCTCAAAGTGGTGGGAGCGTGAAACATGTCTAGAGTCTTGAATTAGGCGTCACAGCGATTGTGATGGTGCTGGCTCTTGCTATAATAGGTAGAACCCAATTGCAAATACGATTGATGCAATCAATCATGGAGTTGATGGGTAGGACAACTTCCAACACCTTTTGTATCCCACCATTGCCGTATACAAGACTAAATAAGAACAAAAGAGTATCGGTTAGCAAGTATTCTTGACAGTGCAGACACCAAACTATTCAGGATATGTGAAGTGGAAGAAAAAAGACTAAAACTTACCCTATGAAACCGACACAAACACTCCAGCCTCCCCATCTCATCCCCAGCGGCAAATTCCTCGAAACAAATGACACATTCATTTGCTTCTCCATCTTCGCCTACACAGTCCTTTTCAGTGGCATCATATACTAACATCCTACCACCAGTCATACGTCTTTGTCTTTGAGTGCCAGAAGCGGAGGCGTAAGAGGAAGGTGTCATGCCACCCGCTGGTGGCAGGGACGATGAAGGCGCGGTCGTTGATATCGATGTGCTCGTTGTGGATGGACCTGTGGGGATTGGTGCGTTTGCTGATGCGATTGTTGGAACACCACCCGGTGCGGAGTGTGTTCGCGGTGGCGGCGTCGAAGCGTACGAATGCGAGTCTATGCAATCTGCTACATGAGCTTCCCGCGCTGCTGTTTCGCCATTTGGTCCCGTTAGAGGTAATTCATTCCCACATATGGGACATTCGTCTTCTTCGGCCATGACTCGTCTTGGTGGTCTTGGAGTGGATAGTTGTTGTTGCGGGGGTTGTGGTGGCATAGGTGTAGTGATGTCTAACAGAGAGCGATATCGATAGGGAGGCGGTGGCACTCCTGGAGCACCGCTCGTACTGGATGTGCGTGGCGGGTACATGCTCCCCTGTGCAGGCGGTGGAGGTGCAGTGGGCGGCCATAAATCTCGCACTGTACTCGGGTTTGTGAAAGCAATATGCCTATTACGAAAAGCATCTTGTAAAGCTGCGTCACTCATCGTAGACCTGTGTCCTTGGTGCGGCCGGTTTTGCGGCGGTAACGGTCTAGCGGAATTTGTATGTCTTCGTGGTGACGGTCTCTGCCCAGCACCAGCAGTTGACTGCAAATTCCAGTTCGGTGGAGACGACTGCCCATCCATCCCACCCCTCTGAGGTGGCGGGCTCAAATTCGGATCTGGTACACAAGGGTTACACACCCGTACCTCCTCCCCTCCCCACACCTGTCTTGGTGGACTAGCCTCTTCACTTTCCTCTTCTGGATCTCCTGTCAAATCGATAATAGCGGTGGGTAATGCTGGTGGATGAACGATGAATTGTCTTGGTATGGTAATACGATGCGGAGAACATGAGGCACAGACTACGCGCCCACATTTCCGGCAGTGATGTTTACGGTTGAAGAATGTGAATGGTTTCTTGCAGACGGGGCAGGCTGATACTTCGGAATCTGGTTGCCATTTTGGTAGGATGAAGTCACTCCCGCGGCGTGGTGGGGAGGGTATGTGCGGACGAGGGGTGAACCGCGGTGGTGGGGAGCTGGCAGTAAGATCTATAGGTGCGGTCACCGTGCCTGGTGGGAGGCGGCTGGCCATAGTAGTTCGTTGGGTTACTGGTCCTGCTGCAGGTTGAGAGGGTCCATGCCCACTTCTTCGTTCTGCACTATCAGGCGCTGTGAGTCTTCTCTTTCTGTCTGCCATCACTTCTTCAAACTCTTCTCTGCTCTGTATAGCAGGTGATATCGATGTATGAGATTCTTGTGTTGGTGTGTAAGACGGAGGACGTTGGCTCCCGCTGAGCTCTCTATGGGGGAGATTAAAAATATGAGAGGGCTGTGGTTCTTGCCGTGAAGGGTTTGAAGAGCTCAGAGTTTCGGGTATCAAGCTGTCAGCACCTGGAGATTGGCTGCGTAGGAAATCTACCCATGTCTCTCCTTGGGGAGTATTGCTCAGCCGATGCGAACTCTCCGACGGGCCTGTCTCGCGTGCTGTCTCCTCTTGCGCTGTTCTTTGTCCAACAGAACTTGAGTCGGTGCCAGCCGCTTCTTCTGATATCTCTCTAGCCTTGCCGTTACGATTTCCAAGTTCCAAATTTCCACCTGCTGGGGGATTATCGGTGTTCGTGGAGGTATTAGATGGCGTTGTTGAGGTTGTAGAGACCTCGTCTTCTAGCGCAGCATTCACGTCTGGAGTAGAGGGAGGATCCATCAACCGAAATATTCCTTATTCCCAGCTATCAGGCAGTTTAGGTTTCGGGTAGGTGTACAGGCATTTGCTTATGTTTGAGGTAATCGTCGTGAGTACACTTGTGAACTTATTCTTTCGAAGTCGCAAGATGAGACGTAAAGTCCGAGCACCTGACACGTTCACGTATGTTGTCAAAAGTCGGGAGAGACTGGAAGGCCCTAAGGTTAAGGTTGAGGCTGTGTACAAGATCGCGTGAGGGTTTTCCACAATTAATACCGCGGGGAACTCTCTCACTCTCCCTTGTATTTGTCGACGTCCTGAGCACTTTTCAAAGTCTTCGGATATTTGGGACGAAAGGAAGGATGTCCAAACAGCCAAGTATGAGACAGAGTCCAAAGTACAGACGAATAAAACTCCCTCAAATTAAAAAGTCGTGGTTGTAGTGTAGTGGTTACCGGTCAGATTAGAGTTACCCTTGATCGACAAGAGGGTGTGGGAATATCCGCCACTACAAGCTAACCTGGTAGATCAATAATCTGACAGAGTATCCGATGGAGATAAATTGCGTATTATTGATTAACCTTCGCAAAATATCACTGCTTTTCTGTGAACATCTATCATTAAGTGGCAATACCTCTTGAAGCAGTAGTCACACTACGCATGATATTATCATACGCAAGACCTCTTTAATGCAATAGTCACATCGCGCATGATAGTATCATAAGAATTTATAGTTGTTTCTTATGCATATACTCGCTCTCACATGAATGATCCATTTCTCCGTGTCTCTCTAGAGTAGCACCGGTCTACAGTATTTCTCTCAATCATTCTCATCATGTATATACCCACTCATGCCGTTGAAACCTCATCCCAAAAAAAGCCTGCAATCTCAAAAACCAAAGATGGATGCTTTACACCCTCACCCGACTCCGACACCAAGAATTCCGAACTCCCAGAACCAGCAGAACCAAAAAAACAGTATAGAACAACAAGGGAGAAGAATCATCTAAGCAAACAAGGTAAAGACAGAGTGAAAGCAATATAACAATCTCAAGGAGCGCAGCTTAGAAGAAGGTGTTGAAATTGCCATCAGCCTCCTTGCTCTGTTTCTTCGGGCTCGAAGTCGGCTTGCCCTGCTCATCAACAGCAGTCTTGCGATGCCTATCATCACATTAGCAATCAAATTACGAAAACCCAATAAAAGGAAATAAACAAACCTAAAAGTAAACCCAACAAACAAACTCTTATTCATCTTCTCATCCCTATCCGCCAAATTCTCAAGCGCCATCTGCTTCTCATGCACCTCCTTATACTTGGCCATATCAGCCTCACTCCCAAAATCATCAAAATATCCCGCATCCGTCTCGCCATCCAACTCCGGCACAAACGGCGCGCGCTGCTCCCTCAACTTCGTCCACTCCACTTCCGCGAAATACGCATGACTCTTGATTTCACTGATCCCCCTGAAACGTGTAGTCTTCGCCGCGACGAGTCGAGTAATAAGTTCCCATGTTCGTTTTGAAAGGTAGTAATTCGGATCTTCGTAGACGGGTTTCTTGAGCACGGATTTCCAGCGCTTGAGATTTTGCCAGGTTTCGTCCACGGTGGCGCCGGCGAAGGGGGGGTAGCCGGCTAGGGCCTCGAAGAGCATGCATCCGAGGGACCAGTAGTCTACGGTGTAGTCGTACTCGTCTCCTTTGAGTACTTCAGGGGCCATGTAATCCGGGGAACCGACTATGGACTTCGCGTAATTGACATTGCGTTCACGCAGAGAGCGGTAACCCTCGCGACGTTCGGCGGCGGTACGATCTTCCATCGGTCGGCCAAAGGGAACAGCGTTGTTAGAGAAGGATTCGAGTTTGATGCGCATGGATTCAATTTTTTGGGGCGCGAGGAAACCGGCCGCAAGACCGAAATCCGTGAGTTTGACGTGCCCGGTGCTGTCGATGAGGAAGTTTTCGGGCTTGAGATCGCGGTGGATGTAGCCTAGCTGGTGGAGGGAGTCGACGCAGAGGAACATTTCCGAGATGTAGAAGCGGGCGTGGCGGTTGTGGAGCACGCCGGTGTTGTTGAGGAGGGTGCGGAAGTCTCCACCGGGGACGTATTCCTGGATTACATATATCAGTACTGGATTACCAATGAGAAGAGTAAAATAGCTTACCATAGCCAGATAGATGCTCTTCTCATCCTGAAAAGCATACAACAACCTAACAAGCCACTCGCTATTTGCCGAAGTGAGAATATCACGCTCAGTCAAAACATGTCTAATCTCATCCAACTTGAACAACAACTTCTTGCTCATGACCTTCAAAGCGCACACTTCACGCGAATCCCTCTTCTGTGCTAGAAAGACCTGTCCATAACCACCTTGACCGACTTGTGTGAGGATTTGGAAGTCGCCATGACGGAGGCGTGTACGTCGCTTGCGTAGGTTGGCACGCTCACGGCCGAGGTATTTGGAAAGGGAGGTGTTGTATTCGTCTTCTTTGGTTTCTGGTGGTGGGGGGTTGCTCGCTTTGAATTGCTCTAGGCGGGTGTTGCGGTGGTGGACGTAGCTGAAGAGGTCGAAGTAGTAGTCTAGGAAGTCTGAATTCTTTAGATTAGCATCTGCCCTACTTTTCTTCCCAAATATCTTCGAACTTACACAATTGTGTCACATTAGCCAACCGCTTGATAGACGGCGTCTGCAATTTCTCCAAATCCTCCGGACTCAAACCCCTCTGAATGGTATGCTTAGGAACAACCGCCTCATCTTGAGTCTTATACGCGGCCTGCCTACTCTGCTGCGCCTGCGTAATAAAACTACCCTCCTTCTTCGGGCTACCAGGCCTCACAGCAGCACTAGGTGGGGTATTCTCCTTATTTGCCTTGCGAGTAGGACTTCCAGGAACAGCACCAGCGACGGCGTAATCAGGTAAATCAACACCGCCAAACCTATCGTCTGCCATTGGGATACCTGATCTCAACGGAGAACCTCCTTGTTGTTGCTGTTGTGCCGCAGCCGCCGCAGCCTGGGCTCGTGTATTTCTACTTGGACTGCCATTGGCGGCAGGCAAGAGTTTCATGGCATTGTCGAAAACATTGGGCAGGTCGTACGCTCCTGGCGGAACGTTGTTTTTGCTTGGACTGCCAGAGGGCGTCTGTGGTGGTGATGTAAATCCCTGACGACCGGGTGTGGATGGATGACCGTTATTATTGTCGTAATATTCATTTGTAGAGCGAGTGACCAAAGGTGGTGGTGGCATCGGCATCTTGAACTCTTGATTCTCTTTTTGGTTATTTGCCATTGTATTTGTAGTCAGGTTGTTATGCGGGGGGAATAATCCACACTTGCGGACAAGCGAGTGAGTTTATCAGCTCAACGTGGCGCCGTAGAAGCAATGTCGAGAAGTTGTAGTGAGTGCTTGTTGCCAGGAAAGAGTGTAGAGAGTTGGATGCGACCGTCCTTTATGTGGTGTTTTGTATGTTGAGTTTGCTTGGGAAGTCGCATTTTAGAACGGGTTTCGGCTTTGCGGCCGTCTCCTTGACAACGCACTTCAGCCTTACAACGTCATGCCAAATCAGAGTATCACCACTCCTTACAAAAACTCTAATATAAGCTTGATATCGACATGGACTCGTGTCCTGAGACGGTGGAGTACCTCGTCGGCGATTGGACTATTTAGCTGTGGGCTGGACATCGTTCCACCTTGTGATTTGCTTTTAAATTTAGAGGAACAGTTTTTTTGGTTCTTTGAACCATGTCTAACATTTCGCATCAATACCATTATTACCAGAACAATTAAGACCCAAATACTCCTACCTATCTACACAAGGATCTTAAATGAACTCTTGAGAGACTCAACACAGTGGGAAACGACCCTTACCTCTCTACCAATTTTCCACTCACTACATGAAGTCACACAGAGAGCTGGCCATATATACCCATGATGGTATCAAAGAGTTCAAAATAACCAAAATATCTTTCATTCTCATGAAGCGATCCAACTTGTCCACCGCTACGATTCGTCATTGAAAAAGTGTAATGTACAATTGTGTAATTGAACTAGGCACTAAAAATGACCAACACATCTTATTTTATGGGTGGTCAGATAAGAAACCGAATCCCACCCCTAAAAGAAAATAAAGGAGTAGCAAAGGCCGTAAAGGAGATAAGTAGTATCGGTATCATAAGAGCAGAACAGACCGTAAGAGGAAGAAACCCTATCGTGGAAGCAAACATGGCCTTAGTCATCCCAACGCCACGCAAAAGATCAAACAAAACAAAAACGCGGAGGACGAAATACTAAACCTAATGCCAAAGGAGATCATCAAGCATTCGAAAGGATTCAGTACGTCTCGGTGACAGTTGAGATGATCAAATCACAGGCGTCCCCTCAACAACAAACCTAGCCCCAATACTCCTCCTCAACTTCTCCCTCCTCTTCTCCGCCTTCTTCTCCCTAATATGCTCCCTCAACCCACCAACACCAAGATACTGAAACTGCATCCCCAATCCCTTCCAGATCTTCCTATCTCCGCTCGCCCGTCGAAGATTCTTAATACTATCCATAGTCCTCAAAGTGCCCTCGGATGTTTTCCTCACCACTCTACCACTACGGCTGCGACCGAGTCCCGTGGGGAATGAGATGTACGGTCGTCTATTATTGGAACCATGTCTATCGAGGCCAATGGAGTTGCCTATGAGGAAGCCACCACTGCCACGGAATCCGGAAAGGACGCGAGAGAGCTTTGTGGTCGGTTCTGGGATGGAGCTTGTATCGCCGCCGGCTGGTAGTCGTGAAGACCCACTTTCGCGGTATTCATCTGTTTCACCAAAGTCGCTGTCGGAATCGCTGAATTCGTCCCAGAATCCGCGCGGTTGCCAGAATGGATGTAAATTGTTCGTTTGTTGAGATGAAACGCGTTGGTGGTAGGGGGATCTGGGCCGTGTGTAGTAACTTCTCCTCAAACTCGAGGTTCGTGCTATAATGGGTCGTACAATGGTATTGGAGACGCGTTGGGCACGTTGTTTCAATGAGAGGGTGCGCGTTAGTGGTTTGGGTTCAAAACTGTGACCCTCGAGCGGATTGTTTTCGAGTTCATCTGCTGGCGTAGCTGGAAGAACGCGTATAGCTGGGAGTTGAGGGGGCACTTCTGGTGGCTTTCGTGGGTTCCGAAGTGGCGAATCTACGTTTGGAATGTCATTGAATTGTTGGGGTGGAGTTGCGGGCTGTAGCATTAGAGATGGGAAGCCACCGTCAATAGTTGGGGATTGGTTCTCATTCATTATGCCTTTCAATGTCGGAAGACCATCATCAGCCGGGCCGGAGTAATGCGTTGGTTCCGTTGATTGAACTTGTAGTGCGTCCACTTCTACCCAAGGATCTTCCTCAGCTTCGTTTGTGACCTCCCTGATGATATGACGTCCGCTTTGCTGGATCACCAATAGGGAATTGTTGTTGTGAGGATAGATGTTAATCGCAGTAGCCTCGCTTACTTCCAAGGGATCATGAGTATCAGAAGTTTGTGAAAACGGGGTAAGATGTCTGGGTTGGGAATGGTCGTCGGCGCGAATCGTAGACTGATCCACGCTCAAACGGGAGTTTTCCAGATTGCTGCTTCTTGATCTGCCGAAACTAGCTCTAGGATTCCCTTCGTCAATGCTTTGACGGGAGGGATAAATATTTGGCGAGAGTAATGGCTGAGAAATACTTCGCTGCTTGGGAGCCGTTTCTATTGGAAGAATGGGTGGCTGTGAAAATGGTACAACGTCGGAAGCGTTTGAAGACTGTCGTAGTCTTCGTACGTTCGCGCCTACAGATTGTCTTCTCGTGTTTGGCTCGACCTGAGCCGTTGCATGCCCGACCTGTTGCAAAGCCTTTTGCGTCGCAACTTTAGTCGGATGAGGTGCAGAAACCATCCTTTTCGCCGATTGAGCCTGGGGTGGCGAAGGAGCACTCGGGGGTTCTTGGAATTGCACCTTCAAAGGCCGATAATCTGCAGACCGCCTATCACGCGGTGGACTGCGTTGAGCGAAACTGCTTGCTGGAGCAGTCATATTCCTTTGCCGCACGTTCTCTGCATGAACCTTTGATGGACCGCTTGACAGGGTGGGCCGAGGGTCGTAAGATGCTCTTCGATTTTGAGGTCCATTCCGCAGGGAGGCTGCTGCCTCTCCTCGTAATGAATCACTATCTTTGTGATGCTTAAGAGCAGGAGAGGATGGCCAAGGCCACCCGTTGAGTATGGGACTACTTTTCCTTCTGTCATCATCAGTTGAAAGCCCATCGTGGCCTGGACGGCGATATCCATTGACTTCGGCGCCGAAAGAGGCTCGATTCGACTTCGTGATTGGCGAACTTCCAGCAGATGATCCAATATCACTCCTTAAACTCATAGTCTTGCTCGTGTGGCGCAGAATTCGCCTTCTTTGCGGAGGTGATGCGACTACCAGGGCCTCCACTACAGTCGAAGTGATGGATAATCTATTGGAGTCGTCGTCGCGAATGCTACCATGTGACCACCCATTCTCCATGAAAGTCTCTTTGGGAGATGGGGTTTGTGGTTCCACCACTTCCTCTTCAGAGCTCGCAGCTGTCAGTTGAGGCACAATTTCTCGGTCCGCAAGACGTTTCTGTCCCTCCGCCGAGGGAGTTACTCGTCGGGGTCTTCTTCGTCGTACGGTCACATTCCGCATAAGATTGGTATCCCACTCCCTGTCTGGTATGTGCTGCGCTTTTTCCGGCTTAAGTCCGTTGATCTGAACTGGAGATGGATTGCTTTCTATTAACCTGTCCACCGTCTGCGTGGGGGTAGTCTCGTCCATGTCAACGAGCGTATCGTCAAGCTCCGGTCCCTCAAGCACCATGCCTAGACCCGTAATTCTTTCCTTTGACTTGTACGACTGCATAGGCGTGTTCAGCTTGAGTGTCGGAATCTCCTCATCTCCATCCGAAGACCATTGTTCCTCTCTGGCCGTTCGGAAAGACTCGGCGCGGGAGGACGGTGAAGGTCGGGGGATTTCGTTTGGTCGAGGTACGCTCAAGGATCCAGGTGGCGTCAAATCTGGAGTTGGAGGACTCCGTTGCTGATTAAGAGGTGGTGTAGAGGCCGAGTTATTGTGCTTCAATGCAGTTGCCACAGTGACTTTATGGGATACGGGACTTTTGACGAGGTTGTGAGCATGCGCGGGAGGTGTAGGCGGTAGTGCTGTCTCGTGTCCGTTGAACAGATAGGGTGCAGCGATTCGTGGCTTTTCAGTCTGGCCTTGGTGGTGTACAATTTCTGGCTCCGCAGGCTCGAAGGGTCGTACCGGTCCTACAAATGGTGCTAACTCTCCCGCCCTCGACGTGCTGCGAGGTAGTACTTTGCGAGATTTGAGACTGCCAGGCGCATAGTGAAAAGCTCGTTCCAATTCGTAATAATGCAACTCGGTAGGCTGCGAGGCCGGCATCGTTTCGGCAAGGCAGCAGATTGACCTACCAGGCGATTCTCCCACTCTGTTGGGCGCCTACGAGATCGATGAGGTCTCCTGTCCTGGGCGCGCAAAGGCAAAGGCGGCCACACTAGAGAATGGCCAGCGTCGGAGCTCCTCCAGCTTGAAAGGTTTTAATATTCATTTACATCTGAGACGCCCGGGAAAAGTTGGGTTGAAGTTGAAAAAAGCCAGAATTCGTTCTTCGAAGACTGGCGCTTTGAGGCTCTGGTTCAGATGTTGGTGGCGGAGTGCAGCAGTTCCCTTGACGAAGCGCCCAACTACGCCGTCTCAACCGCTATCGCAAAATAGACGGCTAAATAGTTGGCGAGCGAAGGATCCGCTCGCTTCTCGCTTTCCTTATTGCGATGATGAATCGAGCATTGGAGGGGAGAATGTCGAAGTGGGTGACGGGTACAGGTCGTGCACTCGATGCAGGATTGCGCCAAAGTCCTTTCTGCAACTCTGCCAAGCGTGGTGATGGTGATGTGACTTGCGACGTTCAAGTGGCGGTGATGCGTCGTACAATAGTGATGGTACGATGGTCGGACTATGTTGTGAGGATCCAAGCAAGAATAGTCTGGTTCTTGACGTCGAGTTGCGGGCAAGTATAAGGTAATGCCAGGGTGGAAGTGGTGGTTCGTGACGGAAGAGGGGAGGCTGTGGAGCCACACCCAGGATTTGCTCTGTACCTTAGAGAAGAGAAATCCAGAGTAATTATCCCTCTCCTTGATATGCGACCACTCTTCGTCTGTCCTCATCTTTTCACATTGGCAAAGGATCCAAGGCGATGCTTTTTTTCCCCCTCCATATTTTGGTTGGCCTACCAATTTCATCTATCTAGAATATGTTGCGAGCAATTCGCCAGTCACTGGAAGGCGAACCGATTCCAATCATCGCCTTCGCCCAAATTGAGCCAACAAGAATGACAGTCGGGATCATCTATTGCAGATGGACAATTATACGAAGTTGAAGAGATTATATGGTATGCGCTGGCTTACCATTTCTTCTGCCGTGGTACGAGTACGGAACCGTTCCAGCTAACTGACCCCCTGAGTATGTCGCACGCAAGGTTAGCAGATCAGATCTGCCAGATGTACTATGATACAATCTTCACTTCTCATACTCTTTATTTCATGTGCATCTTGCTCTGGCCTGTTTGCTGTGCCGTACAAAGAGTGCCAACAATTCTCCCCCACTTTGCCCTTCCCCACCAAAAGCCAAATTTGGCAGGCATATTGAAACTCTTCAGGGTCCGGGTTGAAGCGAATCCTTTGCAATTATTAACAACAATCTCCTGCTCAGCACTTCAATGCTGCTGGAATTTGGTGAAATTAGTGCTGAAATTTTGGAGGGGTTACTTTCAGCCTTGTAAGCGCTCGAGGATTTGCTTGTATCAACGCCACAAACGTTTGGCCTTGGCTAGTTCATCCCAGAAACAACGACCACGCGAGCAATAGATAACTCCACGATACGTACTACACTTTTGATAGCGCACACAAACGAATCAGACACGTAGAAAGAATTGATTGTTCGCATATTCACCTGGTTGGCAGGTGCATCGCACCACTCATGCACGAGCTATTCTACCGCTCAATCATCCTCCGACCGAGTCCCCTCTCGTCCTCCTTCCTTCCACTTTTGCGGTCCCTACTGTATTGCTCACCATGACAGAAGACACACCAGTGCGTCCTCACGGTGTGTCCCGCTATCTGAGCAAAGATCGTTGGCGATTCGGCTCCCAAAAGTCCCCATCCCTTCCTCCAGACCCACAGCAGACCACCGCCCCTCCTGCCGCGGCAAAGAACTTTACTCTGAACGACGATGTACAGGACTTCCTCAAACCTTCCACAAGTAAATCGCGACCAATATCACCCAAAACACCAAAGATTGACATCGCGGCTGCCCAGAAGTGGGCGAGCAGTACAGACAATAATACCCTGGCTACCCCAAGCTCTCTGGTGAAGAAGGATTATCCGAGGAGGAAGTTGAATCTCAGCGTTGGGTGGAAGAAAGCACCACCTGAAGTCATTGGCTCTGGCGGGGATGAGTCAGAGAGTCCTGTCATAGAGATATCGAGACGAAGGAGGGAACGAGGTGGACAGCCTGAGTTTCTGGGAGGCCAGGGACAAGCTCCAATATCGCGAGATGCTATCGCCGGATCCAATCCTCCTCCTGGTGGCCAGCAGACTCCAAAAGCTGCCGACTTTGCTTCCTCCTATCGGGATTTAGTGGCATCGAACCCTCATACTCAACCACAACCACAAGAGGATATCGATGATTTCGTCCCAAAACCACTTCAGAGACAGCCGACCAGTTTCCACGCGGAGGAAAAAGAGGTTCAAATTCGACCAAGCTTCGACAGCGAACGCTCGCTGGAACCTCCCTCACGCGGCCCAAGTATGCGAGATGGCAAGAAGCAGCCTTGGCAACTACCTGAATTTGACTCTGTGGTGAACCACTCGCCAATTGACGTTACGAAGCGTATGGAAGAAATGCACTTTGATCGTAATCAACGGAAAGACTCTAACTTGTCTGTTTATGAAGAGAAGATTCACAGAATGAGAGCAGAGGAGGGGAAAGCATTACATGAAGCTTCCCATCATTCCATGCCCGAGGACGATGTGTCTAAAAGATTCTCGTCCTCAACGACTAGCTCATTCAAAGCGCAGTCTCCTGTAGCGAATCCACCGGCGAACTTCCATGATGTTGTGCAGGGGTCAATGAGCCATCAAACTTCCACCTCATCTCGAGGACCGGGAAAGCCATTCGATAGGCAGTCTCCAGAGATTCATAATCATTCACAATCTCCGTCACGGGTGCCAATGCCACCGCCGGAGAGAGAAAGATGGCTAGAGCATGCTCCCGACACACCGGAGAATGGTTTCATTTCATCTCAAACGCAACGACAGAATCAAGGATTTCCCCAACCACGTCCTCCCATTGCTACTGCATTGTCCTTTCAACCATTGCAGGGCCGGGAAAATTTCGATTCCCAGCAGCCTACCCCATCACCGTCGTATCCATCCCAATATCAGCACGAGTCTCACAATCATCCCCCACAACCACTCTCGATGCGAAAACCTGTTTCCGCATCACTTGCTCCAGCAAATAGGATCTCACAAGAATCGCCACAGAAATCTCCTCGACCCTTTCCTCTTCCAATCTATATACCAGAAAATATCGCCAATTCTGGTCGGAGTAGCATAGATCAGCCAGCGTATAGTGCCTACCGAGGCCAGGAACTTCAGTCAGCCGCTTCTTCAAACCCCAAGACCCCCTACACTGCTTCATCACAAAGATATAACTCACAAAGAGAGAGCAATTCGATGCCACTTGAGAATCCTGTGCCGGCCACTGACGATTTTGCAGAACGATGCTCGCATATGGGAGGTATCTTTCGTTTACAAGCTGAATTTGAACGTCCAATAACAGAATTCACACCTATGCACTGGATTCGCGCAGGAACCTGGTGGTTTCTTCGCGGTCGCGTTGGTATTGAGGCGCTTGTGCGCAGTCTACCCCGAAGAGCGGATGGAAGACCAGATTCGCGAAATGGAGAGCAACGCCTCGCGCAGCCTCATGTCGATCTTGCAAAGACCCACTGGATCCTCAACGATATTATAGCGAGCCATCCTGGACTACGGCCATCGCATGCTACTCGATTTGGTCAGCGAGCGGTAGAAGCCCATAATGCCGGCGATGCTCTTGCAGCAGAAGTTCTCGATGCTGCTGAGATGTTGTTGGTTAACTTGGAAGCCGTTCTTGGTTCCATGCGACGAAACAACGTGATGCCTCCTACCAGTGCACTCATCCAAGGCCAAGACCAGTCTATATGGATTCGCTATCCGACTTTAGCACCGAACATCCTACCAATCCTATCTGGCAACATGAGTCGCTCCCTCACCGATGCTGGCAATGTACAAAAGTTCAACCCACTTTCTGTTATGGCTGTCCAGGATACGAAGACGGACTTCAGCTATAATCGTATATTTGTGTCTGCGTCTCTTGGTACAGAAGACGAAAATATCGAACGCATATCCTTGTCTTGTCTAGTTTCGATAATGCGGGAACGCAACGACTGGCACCCGAAACTCACCATCTGCACCCAAAAAGAACTTCTTACCATATGTATACAAGGCGAGAGGAAGCGTGGCCCTTCGTGGTCAGATGTCAAATGGAATGAACGAACTTCATCAATCCATGTTCAAATACAACACGGCTACAACCTCGATCTTCAGCTATCGGAAAACGATTTTAGACAGCTGTATAGTATGTACAATCAAGCGTTCCGTGTTCAGAGTAGCCTACTGCCGCACTCGAACGAGCGAGTGATCCACGAAGTGCACCTGCTAGATTTTCAGTACACGGACTCGAGGAAACCGCCATCTTTCCCACCTGAGAGAGTGAAGCGATGTCGAATACGCATTTTCGAAAGATGCGAGGTCCGCAACGAGGGACGCGGTCAACGTAAACTATACAAAGGGTTTCGAATTCTCGCTGTCACAAGTCCGAAGAATCGCATATTGGGAAGTGCAAGTCACGAATTGGGAGTGCGCTATCCTATCGCGATGGAAACAACATCAGACCCGAACAATCAAGGTGCACCAGCCATCAGACTTCAAATACAGGAAGACAGAAGACAGTGTATTCTATTCATGGTACTCTCCTCACCCGAAGACCTCAACACCCTCTCCAAAGCCCTTCGGTCTATGGAAGTCCATCCCAATGAATCACAATTCGCCTCTCTCCGACTGAAAGGCATAACCCTTGAGCCCATCGATGCCAGTGAAGCATACTCACCCGCTTCGCGCAATCCACTCGCCCACCTCCGATGGCAACATCTTTCTGTCGTAAATAAAGACCCCGAAAACCCAGACCACGATGTTGGTCAAACGATTATGTCTGAACATCTCCGCATCATCGCCACCGCAGCAGAGGGATCTTGGACCGATAGAATGAATCTCGGTCCTGGAGAATTGCGTCTTCGGCTCCCTACTGATGGATCGTCATCTTTGTCCATTTTGCGTCCTCAGCAAGATGATTTAAGTATTTCGATTGATACTGCCGCTATTGATCCCAATCTTGCGAATTCGCTGAGCGATGTACAAAGGACTGCCTTTTCGCAACCAACGAAAAGGACGTATTCATTTCATACTGCGACGGATTTGCATTGTTTTCAAACTGCTATTACGGGGTTTATTACCAAATATGATGGTTTGGTATCTACTTTTACGATAGCGAGACGGCGTCCCGTTACCGCTCTGTCGAAACATAAGAAATTGGAGGGTACTGCGACACGTATTCAAGTGGTTGCACACAAACATATGCGTGTAGTGCAACTCTTAGCCTTCTTCGATGATTTATCGGCGACGGAGGCGCTCAATTTCCATTTGAAGCCCGTTGATGTGTTTGAGAGACATGATAGTAAACACGGCAAGGGGAGATACGGTGTCAGACTTGTAGATGCTAAATTCACACTTCCGAAACTGGATAGAGAGGAGAAGAGGCAGAGCAATGGGCTGGATGGTGTAAATGCCCAAAGTAGCGGGTTGAAGAAGGTGGAGAGGGCGTTTGTGTCGTTGGATATGCCCGAGATACCGGCGGAGAATGATGATATCACTGTTGGGTTTGAGGATGAGGCTGGTGAGTACTTCATTTTTCCTTCTGGTTTGCGAGGGGAATATGATAAGGAAGTAAGCTAATCTATTTTTGTGTAGAACGCGAGAGATTTCTCGCTGCACTTCCTGCGGCGGCGACGCCGGCTAGAGGATTGACTTTGAAGAGGAGGATATGATGATTTGAATGTAGAGGTATTATGATTAGGACGTTTTGCAATGGGCTGGTATTGACTACGCCTCTCGTGCTCTTTTGGTTCTGGGCAGTTTTCACGACGATGTATTTGGAGTTACTTCTTGTGTGAAAAGCGCTGAAGTGATTATGCGAGGATTGACGCATTTACAATCTGTAGTACGGACAAGATGGGACATGGCATACTGTCCTGGTGTGGGGGAAGCTCTACACGTCTGCGAAGATATTTCTCAGTTCAGCGATAAGACATTCGTATAGGAAGTTCATGGCATGAAAGAATGCGAATGTGGCAATTACTACATATGGCCTTTCATGCAGGTTCTATTCCGCATATAACCAAACTTCCTTGCTGGGCTTGAAGATTCTGATGTTTTCGGTCATATCAAAACCCCACAAATCTACAGGTCTTGGTTTTTATAGGCAGAACTATTCCAACACCTCCAAATGAGTTTGTTCGTGGGAATGGTTGAATCCTCGCTTGGCAGCGCCACATTCCTGCAATCTTTCACCTATCCCTTCAACAACAAACAAGTTCTTGGAGAAACAGGAACAGTGGAAATGAGGGACGCGCAATCTTTTCGTTAAAAGTACGAGATGGATCGCTTATTTCTGAGTGCTTATTGGCAATTTCGTGTTTGATATGGCGCTGGCAGTTGCATCGCGAACGCCAGAGCTTCAGGCAGCAGGATAATAAGTGATATTTGATCGCCGTTCTCTCTTTTCGCAAAATAGAGTATTAAAGCCTCTCGTTTTTTTATTCAGAGAGCATCGAGGATATCTTTGACGATATTTAATCATATTCTTCTTCCAGTTTTCATCGTTTATCCTCTCAATTCCCGTCAGTTTTTCGTTTTTGAGAAATATATCTACAGCACCTCCCATATTTCCCAGCATGAAAATCATCATAGTCGGAGGTGGTATATCCGGTCTTTCGGCGTACCTCTCTTTTAAGAAATACCTCAAAACAGGCACGCACACCATTTCCATCTACGAAAAACATCACTCTCAACTTAATGCCACGTCAACGACCAACGATGGCGAAACCACGACTTCAACTTTTGAAGAACTCTCGTCGTCTGGCGCCATCGTTGGAGGCGGCCTCGGTGTCTCACCCAATGGCATGAGGATCCTCAAAGAACTGTCCCTCGATCTGCATGATGCGGTTGATAAACAGGGCTTTCGAGCCGAGCAATTTGTATTCCGATCGAGTAGAGGTTGGAGACTTAGTAGTCAGCCTACTAGTGATAGGAGGATTGAAGATGGAGAAGAGGTTTGTGTGGCTAGTAGTCGACATGGCTTATGGCAGTGTTTAAGGGACGAAGTTGCGAGGGTCGATAAAGATATTTTGCGTTATAGAAAGGTTATTGGGGTTGAGATGGGGGATGAGGCGGGGAGTAGGAGACCGAGGGTCTTGTTTGAGGATGGCGAAGAGGAAGAAGCGGATTTGGTTGTTGGGGCTGATGGGGTGAAGAGTATTGTTAAGGATGCTATATTTGGGGATGTGGACGCTTTTAAGCCTGTTTATGAGTGAGTTCTATCTTTCGTTGAGCTTTTAATTTTTCTGCTGAAGACCGCGTTTCTCTCTTCAACATTATATGCCAGCTTTTTATCTATTGATGTCCGGACACCCCGAATCGTCACGTGGGAACTCATTCAGGCGTTTCGAGAACTAATGGTGCTCAACAGAGGAATGATAGGAGTGGGAGGCTTCCTCCCTAACTCGTCGCTGCCCCCACTACCCCCCTGCGACGCAAACAGCATGGTCTTCACATTCGGACCCAATGGTTTCTTTGGATATTCTCCTTCCTCTCCGGATACCACAATGTGGTGGTCAACGTGCGAAGCCGAGAACATTCCAGCAACAACGCGTATTTCCACATCGGACATGCAATCTCAGCTCAAAGCCCATCACGAAAAATGGAAAGATCCCACCATCAAGGCTATCATCCAAAAAGCCGACGTCGAGAGCATCTACCCTGTCTGGACTACCCCCGAGCTCCCACACTGGGGCAAAGGAGGTGTAATTCTCGTGGGAGATGCAGCTCACGGCTTAAACCCAACAAGCGGCCAAGGAAGCAGTCAAGCAATGGAAGATACCAAAACCTTAGCCATCCTCCTCGAGCGATTCATGAATCAAACCAATGCAGGTGGCCGTACTCACGAACAAGCCTTATCTCTCCCCGAAGCTATCGATCGCACCATCCGTGTCTTGTATGAAGTTCGCAATCAGAGAATCGACAAAATTGTCCAGAGGACAAAAATGATGAGTAATAGGAAGAAAGAACAGGGTTTTGTGGAGGAGATGGTGACTTGTTTCTTTTTGTGGTTGATTGGGAAGGTTCCTGCTGCGGGGAAACTTGTTGTTGGTGATGTTCTGAAGGAGCTGTATCGGTGGGATGTATATGCTGAGATTGAGATTGCGCTGAAGAAGTTGGAGTTAGATGGGTGAGGCTGTGAGTTTGATGGTGTTGTCTATTCCGTTTGGTAGATAATCAACAGGCGATTTATACTTCTAGTATGATGCGTGAGCTGGCCGCTTTTTACGCAGTGATGCTCAAACATCGTTGTGGTCTCCAGTTCCAAATAAAAGACCACAACGGCAACGGCTATAGGTCAAATTGTTCCGAAAGCTGCTTATGCTGTGAAGTCCCAAGGCATAACTTCGCAATTTAGCGGGACCATAACAAAAGAGATCAGCTTGTTTAAAGATAGCGTCAGCGACATTAACATGTTTTTGGGAAACAAACGCCATTTATAAATGTTACGAAGTTTGAAGAATAGCTAATGTCTTTACCTAAATTCAGCTTCCTGCTCTAACTCGTCCATGTTACTTCGCGCAATATCAATGTCCTCGTCATTGACCAGCTCCCTTACCATCGAACTCTGCAGACTGGCTACTGTGATATCGGCTCGCTGGTTTTCGCTTTCAGACGGCGCAGCCAGATCAAGTATTGAGGCACCTAATGAGCTTAGGTTGTCTAAGTCCACGGCACCGCCAAGGAGATCAAATAGATCAATGGACCCGGGTTGTTCATCAAAAGGTATTCGGCTTTGGTCCGTCTGGACAGGAAGATAGTCAAAAGATTCATGGCAGGAACCTCTGTTTCTGCTCTGTCTGGCGTCAGAGCCGGAATCTGAGCCGACTGAGGATTGGCTGTAGACGGTTCGTACTCGAGACGCAGTTTCCGCTGGAGCTTGCGAATAAAATTCAGAAAGTGCCTTGTGCTTCGTGACAAGCATAAATAGTTTCACAATCTCTGCCAGTAATGTGTCTCGAGTAGAAATTCGAAACATTGATACCTTTGCAAGCATGATTGGGAATTCGTGCATGAAGAACGTGGAACCGCATGCCTTGTTATGTAAGTGGCTTAGAACCGATGTAAAAGCCGGCCATAAGATCGGAAGGAAGATTCTTGGATCTCGAATTGTACCGTCCTGACTCGGAATCTTCTTGGCTCGGTTGTACATTCTCTTGATACCAAGGGCTCGAGTTGTGGCTAGAGTTGTGAGACATTCGCGTGAGAATCGACCAAAGAGGCGTTTCTGAGTTCGATACAACCAATCTAGAAGCCCCTTTTCGAGTGTGTCAAGCCCTGCGGAGGAAAGTAACACGGCTGCAATCATGCAGAATCGCATTGTGTAAGTGGAGCCTCCTCTCTGTTGGAACAACCAGTCGTTGGTTCTGTCTGCTTCCAAAGATATAGGTTTCGAAGAGATTAGAGAATCCACAATGAGGGATGTAGCAAAAATTTCACCAGAAGCAATCGTTTGGATGTGGTTAGCACCTCGATTCTTCTTTTGTGCGCGGAATGATTCTCGGAGAATGCGATGGGCCTCCTGACTTTCTCTTTGAAGCAACAGCAACAGCGCTTGACCGTAGGAGAAAACCTGTGCGACATCACTATGCAGTCCACTATCCGCAATCACGTAGTCCACAACGCGCTGAAGCATAGCGTTTCCGACGGAAGTTCGACCTCGAACATAAGGGAAAACCACACATGAGAATCCTGCAATTAGCTTCCCGATTTGATAGATTCCGCGCTCGGCTTTGGTGGTGTCGAACACCCATGTCATGATTTCCTCTGCTACTTTCATCTTTTTCTTGGTTGCTGCTATCAAAGCTACAACTATAGCGGCGGCATAGGTTCCGGACACAAGACCAAGAAGCTCTTTTCTCGCCTCTAACGCTCCGCGAAGGAGACTGAAAGCTTGATGGATATGCTCCCGATCTTGGACTCCCGAGATACGAAGCAGGCCCAGTATCTCCGCACTCTCAATGGTTTGAAGATTTTGAAATCCATATAAGGTCATGTGCAAGTCATGCACAGAGCTCATAGTCGTAAGCGCCTCTGGTTCCTTTTTGGTCCAGAACAACACCTGGCCAAGCTGAAAACCACTGGCAACCGACAGAGCATTGGTTTCTCCAAGAATTTTCTTCCTTCCTGCCCAGACCGCAGTCAAAGCTGTCTCTGCACTTGTGAAGTCCATGAAGTCAACACAAAGACTCCCATACTCGTGCCCCGTGCTCAATGCAATCAACGAGTCTGAGCCCAGTTTCTCTTGCTGGGCCTTATAGAGATTTTTGTATACCTCGATCGCTTGAGATTTAAGTGCAATCTTCTCCATACGAGCGTCACATCTCTGCGCACTGCTGAGTAGAAGAGGGGCTAATTTCTCAGTGATATCCAACCGCTCTTCGTCGATATCTTCTATAGCCTGGCTAGCATGGTATGAGGTTTGTAAGAGCTTACGGGCTTCCTCAGACTTGTTGAGGCTTACAAGCACTTCCGACAAGATAGCCGCGTTTTTGAGTGTTCGAGCGTTGGCTGGTCCTAAGCTTTCAACCAAACTCGAGTGAAGTTCCCACAATATCTGCAGTGCTTCACTGAAGTTTTCCTGGGCAGTAAGAGCCTTCGCGAGGCACTCTCCGCTATCTATCACAGTAGGGTCTCGGTCTCCGTGCTCATCCCGCCGGGACTCGTAAACTTCGCGCGCAAGCGTGGACGCAATATTGTTATCTCCACACTGGAGTGCGAGATTTGCCAATTCAAATTTACAGACGTTGAAAATCCTCGAGGGGACAATGCCAGAGCCAAGATAAGACAGTGTCGCATAAATTTCATCCAACAATATTTTTGACTCTGTAGATTTTCCAAGATTACGAAACGCAAGACCTAGAGTCACGCCTGTGTCTAACGTAATCTTCACATCCTCTGCTCCGCGCAACTCTTTCGACCTCGGATAGATCTGCTGTAAGATGTCGACTGCTTCCTCATATTGTGCCATTTCCACAAGTACACGACCAAGTTCTTGGCCCGTACGCAACGCGAGAGCAGTGGCCGGTGCCTTCGCTGTTGCCGAACTCAAGGATTCTTTCCGCTCCTCCCATAATAGGCTATAAAGCGGTTTGGCCTTTTGCCACTTTTGTTGTTTACAAAAGATGCGAGCTAGAAAATGAGTGGTCACCTGCGTGGCGGTTGAGAGTTCCCCTTCTACCGACATCTGTTTTGTCCGAACGCTCTGCAGCACGCGCTCGGCGCTGGACCATTTTTTCTCGGCTCCTAGCACAACGGCAATCCTGAACTTAATCTCGAGCATCTGAGAATCCTCTTGAGTGCTTTGCTGAAGTTTGACCTTGTATGCCTCCCGGTACAAGGCGGCTGCTGTTGAATACTTTTTAATATGAGCAAGTCCGTTTGCTAATTTCAGCAGCTTGTCTACTCGTCTTGGGTCTGTAAGATTTCTGATCGTAGAGATACTGCTGACCATAGATGGGGCTTGTGATGCGGATGTCGGATTCAGTATGCTCATATCAGAGAAAGGGGACCGAGGGAATTGTGCACCTGAGCCGAAATCACTTCGTGACTCTGAATTGACGTCGTTCCCAAGAATCCAGTTTTCCACTCTGGAGAGGTTGTGAAGCTGACCCGGTTCCCCCACAGCCTCGTTGGCAATTCGAACCCCTTTGCTCTGCCCCCGCTCAATTCTTCGGAGATCGCGAACTGTCTCGGTGTCGTCTTCAGCACCTAAATGCTTCAAGATTGTACGGCGCGGAAATCTCGTTACAGATCCGATGAGGCTTATTTTTGAGCCAGATGAATGCTGCTTTGCCAGTCTTTCATAACTTGAGGTGTCCTCACTGCTGGTAATTTTTCCGGTCGATATTGTGTATTCACTTTCGGTCCCAGTTCGAACAGTTGCAAATTTAAAGCTCAGAGGCTGGCAGACAGAAGATGCGTTCGCGTTACCGATTTCTTCCACAGGCGTAGATGATACCATTGAGGACACAGAGAGCTGCATCTTAGATTGATCGGTACTATCATTCGCTTCCACTAAGGGGTATACGGAGAATGGCATGAGCTTTTCCCAAGAGTGCATAATAGAAGTATCATCCGTTGATTCTGGTGGCCCAGTTCCCGTCCGTTTGTCCCCGTCCGGTCGTTTCTCATTATGATGAGTTCCAACGGTAAGATCCGAGGGAATGGGAACCAAATCGTCGGATCCGGATTCATCCTCGCTGCTACTCGTTTCTGATGGAGAGGAGTCAATGGCAAGCTTTGGAGGTGGACACTTAGTTTTGCTAAGGTAACTTCGTTGTGATTGCACATCCATCTGAGAAGCTCTTGATCTGGTCGTGCTGAGGTTGGTCCACTTTTCTAACAGCATCTCCACATCACTGCTTGCTGCCCCAGCGACTGATCTCTGCGCCAACGATAGAGTAACAGTGCTTCTTACACTTGCTGCAGATTGTGAGCGAGAAGACCCATTACTGTGCTCGCTGAATCCAACAATGCCATGCAGCCATGCAGAGATTCGAACCCATTGACCACGATCTACTTCCGAGTGCTTGCCACGCTGTTCTGACGCGACAACGTCGTCATCATTGAAAAACTGCTCTTCGGTAAGGGAAAGAACCTGAAGTGCGGATCGCTCATTCGTAATAAGTTGACCGGCCTCTCCCAAGCTCGCGGTGAGTTTGGTCGACGACTGCCCATCGCCGTGCTGGATGGACGATAGATGGTGGCCCACCATAACCATAGTCACCAGCAAATTTATCGTCATGGTTATTGAATCCAATTGAGCATTTAACAGTCGTACTTCCACTTTTTTGAAGTGCCATTTAATCCTCCCTCCAAGGCGCGCAACTGGTCTTTCTGCCCTTTCGCCAGGTAGCAAAGGACTCGTCAGGATTTCAATGCGATCGAATATCTCCTGGCAGTGTAAAAGTATGCCCCGGATATCTTGTCTAACAGTAGGCGAAAACTGATCGCCTCGTTTTCGAACTGTCCGTTTTAATTCTTGGAGAACCGATTTAAGAAGAGCAAGATGCCTTGCAACGTCTTTGGCTTCTTTGTAAGCATCGCGGGCAGAATGGTAGAGAGCGTAAAGAGACTTTGCTAAGGCGCCTCCTGCGCTGGCAACGCCAGCAATTGCGAGACCTAGTTCCGCCATGATGATCTGTTGTTAGCAAAGAGAATGATAGAAATGCTTAGAGCAGTGACAGCTGATGGTTTGCGTTATGCTGCTCAAAGTTGGATTCTCTGGAAGTTTGAGCAATATTGACTGGCTTGAACCAGCACTTTGTTATGCTTAAAAGGGCAAGCCTTTCTTATATGCTGCTGCGGTCAACATCTGCAGAGCGGCAGGGCGGCCTCAATTCTGGTTTACGTGATTGGATGGTCCATAGAGGTTGTGCATGATCTTGCATGTGCCAAGTCATTGCGCCACGATAAGTCAACCTTATGATATACAATTTGTCGAATGTCGGTGAGAGATAGACATGGTACGATCTAAGGAGGTATGATAGGTAGGCGAAGGAAGAAGCATCTTTCTAGTTGAAACATTGGGAGCGAAAAAACGTCAGTTTCCTCTTCACGAGGCTCCTAAGAGACAATTGTACAACTAGCTTTGCAACAATTGAGGGACGGAAATGGGTCATCTCACTGAGCTGTCTGTATGAAGTGAGCAAACATCCTTTAGCAACTTACACGATGCGTTCCGTGCTGAAGATCTCAAGTTGAAAGCAAAGAAGAGAGAAAACATAGTACTTATACCATGTCCAGTGATGTATACATACCAAAAGCTGTTCGGACGTATCCCCTTTTCGTCTTGAGCTTCATCTGTAATACTTTAACACTAGCCGCGGCGAGGTGCTTGTCATTCGAGTCTTTCCCAACGTATCGCAGCATCAGGGTTTATGACTTTTGCCTTTGCTGATATCATTCATTGACGGGCAGAAATGGTTTTGTATGCTGCTGAATTCTTGCTCTGAGAGATGCCTGAGAATACAAGGGGCCCCAGGGGCCCCTCAGAGCTACCACACGTGCACGGGCCATTTCATTTAATGACTTCATTCCGGTTGAAAGGGCACACAGAAATTCCTTATGATAGGAGGTATCAAAAGCTACAAACATCGTCTCACTCTTCCTAGCAGCAAAGATTCTCCTAGATGTTGTGCTTAAAACTTCTTTTTAACTTCTTTTTACACTGAGCACAGAAATTTCACCTACGCATACTAAGTTGAGCGAGCCAATCCGACCCAATTCAAGTTCCGTCGTGCGAAATCATCGACACCATCTGGAATTTCTGCACCGATACAAATTGCGACGCCAATTGGAACTATGTCGGCACTGATAATTCCCAGGACGAGGATCACCACGTGATACGCACACTGTGCCGACGTGTCAAAGGCTGGTACCCAAATGGTTGGACGGGCCGGAACGACTTGCTCAATGCATATTACGCTTCTACACCTTGCTGGTATCCTTTGTTGGCATTATATCACTCCACGACGTATGGGTGGACGGCGGTGAGAGACGCGGACGGTGGATGGATCAATGTCGAGTTTGCATGGACATCTTGGACGGATTGTTCATACTTGTCGTAAGGGGGTGTTTCCAATCAAAAGAGGAGATAAAAACGAGATAACAACGAGAATCGCGAGTGAAGATAAAACAAAAGAAAGAAGGAACAATTCTTACCTCGAAGGAAGGGGGAACCAAGAAACCAGCCTAATTCAGCGAATGTGATCTCACGTTTCTTCTCAGCTAAATGTTTGATTCTTTGATTGTTGCAATCTGCCTCTACTGAGGTGCAAGCGCAAGATGCTGCTTGATATAGTAGCCACACGCGAATAGTTCAGGCTCAACTTGCTTCAACTTAGGCAAGAGATCCATCTCCGAAACTGATCGGAGTGCGGGATTCTAGAGTGTCAGACATGATTTCAGCATTTCGAGGTAGAGTCAATATGTCCCCCACCCACTTAGTATAAATGGTCGCTTGCTGCATAAAGCTGTAGGTATACTCGATTGAATCCAGTATGTCCAAAACAATTCCGCTAATGGAGGTTCCCTGCAGAAGACGGAGTCGGCCGCTTGTGGGAGAGCAACACAGCGTTCCGGCATGCTCTTGGAGCACCTCGTTCACAACATAGAGAATATCTAGCACCACTATCAGCAAAGATTCCGCGACAAAGGCAAGTAGTCCAGAATACCTTAAGCCGGCCTGTATAGCTTTCAAATGTAGCTTGCCCGTCAAAGCAATCTCCCAACGACATCGATCCGTTCCGAAACGAGGAGAGAAACAATAATCGTTAGGCTCCGCATCCAGATGTTATTCAGGCCCTGCCAAACTAGACTCACGTAGCATGATGTATAGATTCAAGCACTGTACCAAGCTCACAAGCTTTCGCCAAGTTTGATTGCTCCCGGGAAAATAGATTAAGTTAATCAGTGCGGACTATTATATGCGGGAGATCTCAATGTGGCAGATATAGAGCGAGTCCTTAAACCAGCGATGCCTCGCTCCTAATTAGGAAGCATTGGGAACGAGAACTTAATCTGAGCGAGAAAGTTGTTACGGTTGAACTGGTTGATATGAAAGCTAGAGAGGTCAACGACCGGGATCTTAATATGCAAGAATCTTACTAACTGTATTACAACTATCTAAGCATACTCACGGCTCCAGGTACTCTCGACCGCATTTAGGACTTGAGCAGGATGGGGTATGTTCTGTTAGGTTCCATATAGTGAATTAATTTGGATCACTTCAGGATCCTGGTATGTACCAGGCTCCTGGTTCTTCTTGGAAAAGCTTAAATGAGATCGAGCGCAAAGACCGTGCGTCCAGGACGCATAGATATTCAATTGTGGATATGCTCAACTAAATGATGTGATCCAATGTGAAATGCGGGGAAGCTGTTGGAATGGTGAATTGAGAGGGTGTGAGAGGTGGAAGAAACGAAAACGAGCTGGATAATCGATTTGCATGATAGTTTTATGCTCTGCAATAGTGCTTGGTTTGGAAAAGGGGAATCAGGGAGAACAAGACGGCTCCGAGCCAAGTGTATAAAGCAAGGAGGTGGAAGCTTGAATTCTCTGATCCATCAGTAATAATTCTTCTATTGAATATCTGCCCATCATGCGCAATCCAACTCAGCTTGCCGTACTTGCTCTGCTCAGCCTTAAGTAAAGATCTCCTCCTATACGATAACAATACTGGCTGAAAAGCCCTTGACTAACACACCAATAGCGCCGGGGTCCTTGCATTTCCAAATGATGCAGCCACTGCTGTTACTCTGAATGAGAAGCCCAACAATCTCGCCCACGAACTGCAAAACGAGGCAAAGAAACAGCGTGAGCATGGCGAGAAAGCCATCAAACACGACGAGGGCAAAGTAAAGGGCATCGAACACGAGGGCAAGAAGGATCTGAAGCATGCAGAAGAGGAGGCTAAGAAGCATGCGCCCAAGCCACAACACCATAATCGTGACCTTGAGGCTGTTGAGGAGGTCGAGATAGAGGAATCTGCCGAAATTGAGGGTAACGAGTTCGCTAAGAAGAAGAAGAAGGGTCGTAAGGGCAAGAAGGCCAAGAAATTCCCTCTTAGGCGTCGTTCTGAGGCTGAAATCGAGGAAGTTGTTGGCGAGGCTGGAGACGAGGCTGAAGAGTTTGAGAGCAACCAATTTGCCAAGAAGAAGAAGAAGGGTCGAAAGGGTAAGAAGGGTAGAAAGTCAGTTATGCGTCGCTCCGACGAGTAGGCCCATTTTCCCTTTTTAGGCGGCGATTTCTGTGTCTTCGGATTATAGAGTGCAGAACCAGGCCGCCTAGAGATAGCACTACTAGCACACCAATGATAGCCCATAGCGCAACACGCGGGGATCCAAACATCCTCACTCCGCTGTAGTATAAAATGGCAATTAATCTGCAAAACCATCGCCGGTTCGAACCGTACACCTTGCATTCATTGAATAAATCAATTATGAAGGTTAAATCGAGTTTCTCGCGCGAATCGGGGGTAAATCGGCGTTGTAGCTTGAGGTTTCGGTAGCCAAAATCGTGTCGGTAACAGCTGGGAGTGAAATGAAAGCCGAAAGGTGTATGTGGTACTTTCGAACAGCCGTCGGAGTTCCAATCGTGGCAAGGAGGCTGTTTTTCGGTGCGATGTTTGATGAATTCGTCGAGTTTTAGGCCAATTAAACGGTCGGTAGACTCGATACTGCAATTCCAAGCATATGAGGCTGCATAGAGGGATAGTGGTATGACTAAGAGGTAGCGAGCTTTCATCGTTGCGCGGTGTGGGTTGATGGAAGAAAGTCTAGAGAGTTCCAAGTAAACAGACACGGCGTAAAGACCATGGTCGATAGCTCTTTCCCAGGAATTTTGACCCAGGAAATTTAGGAGCAGATGCTTATTCTCAGTTAGTATACTGACGGCTCCCAGCAATGATCGGTTCGGATTGGCTAAAACGTAACAAGCATACTTACTGAAGGTGGATATACTGAAAAGGATTCCATCATCTCATATTTCTGACAGCACATCGTAAACACGTGTTTTTCAAGACCTCATGGCTTTTCTCAAACACTGCTTTGCGTTACTCAAATGCCCTCCTCCATAAAAAAAAACCGAGCACTTCAAGAATAGTCTACACTGTAGCCACTCTCAAATCCATATCAAGAATGGCATCTCTGCGTGTCTCCCAGCACTGAGCTTGACTAGTCCAACATATCCACGTCGGACTTTTCATTGGCGGTGGCTTGCGATTGGAAAGGCGCTGGCGCTGCCTTCTCTGCATCGGACAGATCCAGCTCCGCGAACTGAGTGGTCGGTGACTTTGAATGGCCTTCAACTGGTGTGTCCACATGTTCGGCATCCAACAGTTCGACATCAGAAGAGGAGCTCGATGGTGCTATCATAGGTTTTTGAGCAGGAGGCGGAGGTGGAGGCATCAATAGTTTCAATGGTTCCGACGCCTCTGGTGATGCAGTACGCTGCCTGACGGTATCTCGGACTCTATCAGTGAGCGGTACTTTCTGTTTTGCGTCTGTGATACCCTTTCCCAATGAGTTAGTGGCGTTCCTCTTTATGCATTCAGGAGTAGGTTGACCTACCGAATCCGTCTGCTCAAGAATAGCCTCAACATCAGGATACCGAACCTTAAACACAGGGACACCACCCTTCAACCACCAAAGTGACACAACCGCACCCTCAAATCTCTCATCACTTCCCACAGCCTCTGCTATAACCTCACTGATATCAAGAGAATCATCCACCTCCTCTTTGATATTGGCGTGTTCCTCCATGTATAGTAATTGCGCGATTTCTTCGTCGAGCTTCTGAATCGCTTCGATGTGACGTCTATTTTCACGATTTGTGTGCACGACACGCAAGTCGTACTCTACCGTGGTCATGATTGTTTGATCGAAGTTGTCGTCGTTGGCGGTATGGGCACGCAAGTCGCTGACCCATTTTTGCCGCTGGAGTTCGCATGCTTCGCCTTTTTCGAGGGCTTCTTCTTTGGATAGGAGGGTTGTGTATGGAATTCTTGGTTTTGATGACATGTTGTTTCGATTATTCCAGTATTAGTACAATGTTCGTATGAAAGTGTTGATTGTTGACGAAGCGGTAAGATTGGAAATAAATTTATCTAAACAGCATTTCAGACTAAGAAACGACGTTTGGAGCTTCAAGCTGGGGAAGACAAGTGGAAAGTGCAAGCTACATGCTCTTGCTACCAATTGTCCTACCTACCTGCATGACTTTCAGTACCCGTCTTGAGAAGTTGGGATGTGAGGACTTACTTCAAGATGTCCAACTAAGTCTGCATGCTCATAGCTCCTGGGGCTTTGAGTTGAAAGCAAGCAGGCGCTATGGATGCTTGAAATACAAACTGGCAAATTTGAATAGCTTCAACGACACTGCGTTCCATCGCCCAGCCGGTCTTCATCAGTATGGACCATAGCGCAATACTAAAACTCGATAAAGAACCAATAAAAAGTTCTGTTTTTCTACCCTGAAGCAAGCTGATGGTCTTCTTCATCACAGACCGAAGAGTCTACCAATATCAAGCGCGCTTGCTTTAGCAATACTGTGATGTGACTGCATCTTGACTCTTGAGCGCACATGAAGGTGTTGAGTACATTGATAAAAACGATTGAGGAAAGAGCATGCGAGCATCCAGATGGGGCGAACCACCATAGTTGTGGTAGCTTCCTCGCCGTTGCTTGCACCCGATCTCATCTATGAACGAGATCGGTCGGAGCATTGAGACGAAAAAAAAAGATTGGAAGAGAAAAAAAGTTCGTTTTAAACAATAAGCGGCTTATGATGGAAGGCCAAGCCTAGGAGAGTGACAGCGGTAACTGGAATTACACAAGACAATATCGTCGGCGGCCAATTCATGAAACTATCGCCCGTCGAAAACAATATATCTTCAGCAAGCCGGACTTCATGATGAGGTGTGAGCGTCTAAACGCAGATTTGCTGTTAGCCTCTTATGACACGCAAACAACGCACTAAGAGGAGATGATGAGTTGGGTTCAACATCCTTGGTATGCTCTAATTTGAGTACGTGCATACTAAGAAACATGATGAAAACTCCATTACCCTGCAAGCGCTCAGAATCGCCGTGGTTGCATTGCTTGCTCCAAATTGACTCCACTCGAATTAAACGCCCGCAAAGAAGCATTTAATCCACACCGGTGAAGATATAGGACAGGTTGCAACAGTGTCTCCAATGTTGGAGACATCGATCGAAGCATTTAGCGAGATTTGAGACTCAAGTACACATTCCAGACAACACCAGCAATGCTACCGAAGATGACACGTTTGTTTGGTGGAATCGCAGCAAAGCTGATAAGAGACACGGCAGGCCAGAGCTTCGCGCCGGAGGTGTAGATGTCCCAGAAATCCTATGATACACATGTTAGTAATGACCAACTACACAGCTCGGACATCACATACCGCCTTGACCGTATTCACAATCTGATCCACACCCTGACCCTTCAGCATGCCCATAATGCCAATAAAGAGGGGAATATTGATAAGAGCCCCCAAAGACTGATCCAAAGCAAATTTGGCCAAGGTGTTCTGGATACTAAGTCCTTGTTTCTTTGCCGCAACTGTTGGTTTCTCATTGCTCTTGGCTATTTCGGCCGCGGGTTGGCTGCTGGGGAACCATGATTCAAGGAGATCTTGCCAGACAATGTTGATTGGAGTGTTCAGGATGGTGTAGGTGACGAATTGCAGGATTGGAGTGAGATTGATGTTGGTGTATGAGGTCTGAGGATGATGTAATTAGCATAGGTAACTTTCACAAAGAAAATATTGAACGAAGTTGAGACGTACGTTTTTCTGGTAAGCATCAATGATTTGCGCAAGAACATTGGAGAAGATGCTAAGGCAAACACCCTGCACAACTGTATCTAGCATTGCCATTGCGAAATCTAGGTTGTGTGTGGGGTTGTTTTCGAGTTGTGTTAGTGGAGTAAGCAGGTAGAATGTCAAGGTGGTGGGGTTAAGGTTATAAAGAAGTTTGTATTGCCAGAGATTGACAAAGAAACATCAGACGAAGAAGAACCGTGGCGACAACAAATTTCACTGCGCGTCATTTTGAAGCGTGGTCTGTTGGAAGGAGTGCTGGATCCTTGAAATTGAAACAATCAATTTGTATTTAACCTTTTTACAGATTACGCATTTTCTTAGAGATTGTTGTTGGGTATTCCTACTGGATTTACAATAGCCAAAAAGAGTATGAGATGTCACGATCACTGGCTTCTTGGCTGTATAATCATTAAAAAAATCCTCTTGATCATCGAGCAGTATGCAGTGTTTCATGGTGGAGATGCGGGCCCGGAGCATTCAAACAGGCTAAGGTTAACAACGTGATCCAATGGTTCGGAACTTTCCGAGGACCCAATGCTTATCTAATATCTGGTTATTGGCTGCCTGCTACTCATCAAGTATTTGGCTCAGCCTCTCGTATTACTACAAAGTAAGAGATTGTCTTGGTATGATTTATCATGGAGATATTCGTGAGAAACACCAGCAAGCATAAACTTGAACATCCACGATGACTGAAGGGGACGGGAAGCCTAAATCTCGCAAGCGAAACTATGCTCCTAAGGTGATTCGGAATCGACGACTATTGTCTTACGTGAATCATTGGATCATAGCTGACGTGTATTTCAGGTCCGGACCGGCTGCAAAACTTGCAAGATAAGAAGAGTCAAATGCGACGAAGGGAAGCCTTCGTGTCAACGGTATAGTACTGGCAACACATAGCAATAACGCAATCGGGAACTGACTATCATCAGATGTACTTCAACTGGGCGCACATGCGACGGTTATGCGACCACCACAGATGATCCTCAATCGTTGAAGCAAGAGCCCCAAGAACAGCAACTTGCTGTACTCAAAATGAAAACGGTGTCCTTCTTCCCAAACACAGTCCAAGATGGCTACACCATCGATATGTTCACAAGAAGGACAGCCCCCCGAATAAGCGGTTTCTACGATGAGCCCTTTTGGAGTCGTATAGTGGTGCAGCTCTCATACAGTGAGCCTGCCATATGCAATGCATTGGTAGCAGTTACTCGCGTGTATGAGGAAATGGAATCGAGACAAGGAGGGGCGGTCCCCGATATTGATAGCGTCGCATTGCAGTCCTATACTAAAGCTATTCGACATGTCGTCAATGAGGGACGAGGCTCACAAAACAAGGCCTATGTATCGCTGGTGGTGTGTGCTTTGTTTGTCTGTCTTGAGTCTTTGAGAGGCAACTCAGATGCTGCAGCCACCCACGTGCAAGGAGGTATTTGTCCCGTTTGTACATGGCTTCGCTGTATAACTGACTAATACCAGGATACAACATACTAGCGGATTGGAAACGTGAAAAGTCGCCTTCAAGCAGTCGTTCCGGCTCACCTTCCAGCCCGGATTCAATCAGCACTACATCGACTTCATCTGAGAAGGACCTTATGGAGGAGTTATCAACAGTCTTCTCACACCTCCGGATCCAGAATCACATATTTGGAAAGCCACTCTCTAAGGAAGTCCTCGAGCCTCCGTCCAATGACCCACACCCGGCCTACAACTTTGCCTCTGTATCCGAAGCGCGAGAAGCAAATTTTAAGATCATGAACGAAGCTGTTTTATTAGTTTACCTCGCAGCTCCACTGAAATACCAATCTACCATAACTCCAGAGATGCGTCAACTCCAAACAAAATTAACCGCTCAATTCCAAGCATGGCGCCACAGTCTCGACGAATTCCTAAAAGAGAACGAAATGAATTTAGGTCCTGAAGCCATCAAAGCAGCCAACCTCGTCAAAACACAACAATTATCTGGTTATATATGGACCTCCTGCTGCCTTGCCCCAGAAGAATCCCAATATGATAGATTCAGTCAAGAATTCGAGGAAATCAACACGTTGGCAGCGACAATAACTGATATCTCACCAGACTACCTATGCAACACATTGGGAAGATTCCAATTCAACATTGGCATTCTTCCGGCTTTGCATTTCACAGGTAGTAAATGCCGCTGGCCGCTCATACGCAAGGAAACCCTCCGAATATTATCGAAACATCGGTGGCGCGAAGGCTTATTCGATAGCTGGCGCTCTTATCGCTACGTCAAAAAGGTGATGGAATTGGAAGAGCGGACCACTGCAAAGTTACTTGGTCTGTCATCGTCTGAGTTGGATCATTTTATTCCACCAGAAGCGGCTAGGGTGCATTTTGGTGATATGGGGCAGTTGATTGAGGGTACGGAGTTTCAGAATTATTCGTTCTATACGAAGCCGGATGGTGTATTTGGGGAGTGGTATATTGAGCAGAAACTGCTTTCTGTCTCTCCGGGAGATCCGAATTTGGACTGGGTGGAAGATTTAGATCTGGAGTTAGGAGAGGGGCCCAGGGCTATACCTTTGGAGAGGGAGCATGAGGTCTGGTCTTCGAATGCTACTAGTAAGAGGATGACATAAAGGAGTAAGGGGAGGTGGAAATGTTGTTATGAGTAACGCGGTCTCGTGGCTTTTTTTTTATTTGGTTGTGATGAGAAACGAATGATGATGTGATTGATTAGGGTAGATGTGAATACCACCCAAATATACTACTAATTATATCACAACGACCTGTATGGGCCTCGAGATAGACGTTTTCTCAAAATGGATAATCTTGCGTGGTATCCAGCGCTGTTAAGGCATCGCGAACAGGCAACACACCTCAGCTTACACCTCCGAAAAGCCTCACAGCTTACGCCAAGCACCAACATCCTAATGTTTCTGCTCAAATGAAGAACAACCCTTTCCCTTTGTATTGCCCGAGTCTGCTGCAACCAACTTTTTTCGAGTATCAGCTCGAGTTTCTTATCTCGCATGGCGCATCTCATCTTAACAGGCGCGACAGGGCTGGTTGGCTCTGCTGTGCTTGCGCATACCCTATCCCTCCCTGTTGGAGTGGTGACTAAATTGTCTATACTAAGTCGCAGACCTGTACCTATGGCGGAAGGGAAATCCAATGTTGAAGTCATTATACATAAAGATTACGATGCTTATGATTCACAGATATTGGAGAGATTAGATGGGTAAGTTTTGAAAGGAAGACAAAGCAGAACTTTCTTCCCGTCTCTGATGTGGTCGTTCCCTTTGGCAACCACCCGGAAACTACTATTTATGCAAGATGGACAGAAATTCGGAGGGGAATACTTTTGTCGTATTTCCACAGAACTTCCCAAGGCAGGATCATGCTAACATTTCTCAAAATAATGTAGTGCTAGTGGCTGTATATGGGCTCAAGGTATATCTGTCAACCAAGTAACCAAAGAGTAAGTGAATAATCTCCAAGAAATAACAGAGATGGCGACATGAAAAGAAGCATCAATGTGGGGAATGCTAATCTCTGCAAGCAGAGAGTATAAGAAAATCACAATTGATTATCCAATCTCAGCTGCGAAAGCATTCTCAACCTTGTCAGACAATTTCAAATTCGTATACGTCTCAGGTACGCCTCACTTTGTTCCGTCTGTAGACTTACGATCAGTTTATAATTCACACAACCTCCAACCAGGTGAAGGAGCAACGACATCCCCAGGCGTGTTAACATCACACTTCGGCAAAATAAAAGGACAAGCAGAACTCGATCTTATTGCCCTTTCCAAAACCACACCATCTCTCAAGCCCTTCGGTGTAAGACCAGCTGTAGTAGACAGTCAGAACCACCCAGAAGTCATCGATGCCAGTGCAACAACCAGAAATGTCCCGCTATCGCAAAAGATTCTCGTAGCCACTATAGTTCCGGCTATTAGAGCATGTTGGGCGAATGGTCTTAGTCCTACTGCTGAGCTTGGGAAGTTTCTGGTCGATTTGGCTATGTCTGATGGGTTGCCTTTAGAGGGAAGTGATATTGAGGATGGGAGGATTATTCCTAATAAGGCTGTGAGGAGGCTTGCGAGGGAGAAGTTTTACGATGGTGGAAGCTGAGGTCGAGCAGTTTGTTCGACCATTTTCTTTTACACGATTTCTGATGTTATATAACTACAGCATTTCATAGTTCGTGGATGCGATGTATCTCTACTCAACCCAAGCGCGCTGGTTATTTCTGGCCCCTATGGAGATCATGTCGTTGGATATGCCAAATATTGATGTTTGCAAACAATTGCGAACTGTCGAGCAAATAATGCGTGGGAATGAGTTGGACTTCGGTCAGTTTTCAATTCACTTGAGTCATGATTTCCACAACACCAAGCTCTGCATGACCGGACATCCAGGTGGGCACTGTGGGGTAGTGGGTCTAGAAACAACCCTAAGGGACTAAAGGGCCGGGGCTCTCCACATCCCCACCATGGCTAACGCGTCTTCGCGTTTCCTCAACGCGGGGACCTATTTCCGAATAGTAGGCCATGCGCAAATACAACGCCTAATACCAGCCTTCTCACTGGCGTAGTTTTCACTCTAGTAGGGTGGGAACGTATGGTTTGGCCAAAGTATGGGAGGTGCGGAGGAAGTGTTGGAACGCAGTTTTCTTACTTCCAATTTCATTTCCTAAGAATATTCAGCCAAAAAAGCTCTTGTACCTCACTGTCCGTATTGAGAAGAAATAAACAATGGCGAAAGTAGCAGCAAGTATTCTAAACAAGGGCACCGCCTACATCACCGGTGCCGGATCTGGAATCGGACAATACGCAGCATACTCATTTGCGAAATATGGAGCCAAAAACCTCGCCCTCACAGATGTAAACCCCAAGAGTCTGGAAACAACAATAGCTCAGCTCAAGAAAGATTACCCAGAAGTCCAGACTTTAGCTATAACCATGGATACGTCAAAGGAGGCAGATGTGGACAGGAGTATCGCAGAGACTGTCGCAAAGTTCGGACGTCTGGATTATGCTGTTAATAATGCTGGAATTGGTGGAGCGCCGAAGGGTACGGTTGATTTGAGTATTGACGACTTCAACAGGACTTGTTCTATCAATCTTAGTGTTAGTGACCCTTCAGCGGATTTGATGAATTGAGCTGATCTATTCAGGGAGTATGGATGTGTCAACGCGCACAGCTTCGAGTGATGCTGAAGCAGGAGTAAGTTACCAAACTGTAACGGCCTCCTCAATCTCTAATCGCATCACTACAGTGAATTATCCATCCGGGAAGGTCGCGGAGCCATCGTCAATGTCGCATCCATGTTAGGCACTGTCGCAACATCACCATCAACACCAGCAGCAGCTTATGGCGCGACCAAGTTCGCCGTGATGGGTATCACAAAGACAGACGCGGTCATGTACGCACCACAGAAGATCCGCATAAATGCAATGTGCCCTGGATACGTCGAGACTCCACTCCTTCGTTCGGCTACATCGGCAGGTGCCATGGATCACGAATTGACCAAAGTGCCGATGGGCAGATTGGCCAAGATGGAGGAGATTGGTGATGCTATTGTTTTCTTGTGTAGTCCCATGAGCAGTTTCATGACTGGGCATGGATTACTTGTGGATGGGTATGTTAATATTACAGTATTAGACGCATTCGTATGGCTGACATTTGAACAGAGGATATACTGTCCAGTAGAGTTGTTAGGGTCTGGTTCAAACCCATTTGGCCGTCTAGAGGATAGAGTCACAGCACTGTGGCCAGGCTCGATATTCCGTCCTAAATATACAATTTCAGAAATAAAACTAAAACGAGAAAGCACACTCTCCATTTGCAACATCAAATACCATACCTTTTCTGTTATTCATGTATCCACAGTCTGCTGCGTCAACAGTGGAGACCACGACCACGGCTGCTCAGACTAAAAGCAAATATCCAGTGTGAGACAGTACAAATTTTGGAGTATGCAATATCGAACGTTATGGCTATGAAAATGCTATATAGATTACAAGTTCCCATCACGAGACAATGGTTCAAGCCTCCAAAGAAAGAATACCCGAACGCCCTAGAAACTGTTACAAAAAACAGCTAAAATGCTCAAATCTTCGACGTCAATTTTGCTCCGCTGAAGTTAACAGGTTCGCTATTCGCGATGGTTCCAGTCTTGTTGAGGATTCTCCTCCTCCCTCCCAGCGTCAAAGGCGCACCATCATCCTTCTCACGGATATAATACCCCCAATCAGCAGTAGGATCAATCTCAGTCTGACTATAGCCATTGCCCAAGTAAGCATATCTGTTGCCCTCGTACTTGACTTCCCAGTCATCGAGTCTGACCTCCTCAAGTGCCTCAATATAGTGTAATGTCGAGCCGGGCCATAGTGCTGTGACTTTGCCTTCCGGACCTTGGGCTTTGTACCATGAGCGGCAGGGGTCGTTCCAGACGGTACGGGACATGAAGAAATCTTTGTGGGCGATGAAGTCGTCGACGGCTTCTTGCTTGGGAGCGAACTCCCTGATGTTGTGGGTTTGGTAACGATCGATGAGCTTGCACATGTAATCTGCTTGGCATTCTGTGGATAGTTAGCATAGTGCTGATGAGGCTGAATATAACAGTGGACTTACCAATGGCGCTGAGCACTGGTCCATTACCGATAGGGCAATTTGGTCCAAGGAAAATGAGGTAATTGGGGAAGCCTGCTGCAGCAAGTCCAAAGTAGGACTCGGCAGTGCCAGACCAGACGTCCTGGAGATTCTTTCCATCGGGTCCGATAATGGGGAAGCGAGGCTTGAAACCGGTGTCAAAGCCAGTGGCGCAAATGAGTACATCAACGGGGTATTCCTTTCCATCGTCACATACACATCCTTTATCGGTGACTTCAGTGATCTCGCCATAAACGACACTGACATTGGGCTTGCTCAGCGACTCGAGATATCCAACACCGGGTGTTAAACGTCTGCAGCCAACCGACCACTGTGGAATCAGTTTCTCCTCAAAGAAAGCGTTGCCGTTAAGCTTGTCCACCATCTGGCTCTTCATGTACTGGTGTGTGCCATTGTTGAGATCGGTGTTTTTGAGGAAGAGACCAAATTGGCCATTCAAGCCACGTTCAACATTTTTGCGATACTCCAGAAGCTGACCAGGCTTTGTAGCGAATTCGTATTTCTCGTGCTCGGTATAGACATGTTGTTCCAATCCTTGAACCGGAGAGACCCATGTGGGTTCTCGGATAAATGTGGTGACCTTGGAAACTCGGGGTTGGATATTTGGAAGAACCTGGATACCAGAAGAGCCGTTGCCAATAAGACCGACGTGCTTGCCTGACAGGTCGACTTTGTCATCCCAATTGGCTGTGTGCAAAAGAGTACCCTTATAATTCTTGAGACCAGGTATGGCAGGCCATCTCCAGTTGTTTAGAATTCCGCTGGCGTTGATAAGAACGTCGCAATAGTCGTTGACTTCTGAGCCATTGGCCAAACTGGTGACCTTGACGTCGTATCCGCCTTTCTCGTGGTTCCAGTAAGCGCCAGAGACTTGGTGGGAGGGCTTGATATATTGCTTGAGACTGTATTTGCAGGCGAAGTCATCGAAATACTTGAAGATTTCTCTACTCGAGGCGTACACTCCAGACCAATCGAGTTTAGGCTCAAAAGACCATGTGTAATTGTGGGCTGGGACATCACAAGCGCATCTAGATCTTGTTAGTTTTCTTAATGCAAATGCTTGGTACGGAATAGCTCACCCTGGGTACTTGTTCTCATACCAAGTGCCAGACACCTCCGAGTTCTTCTCATAGACTGTGAGAGTGTAATTCTTGAAGTGCTTTTGCAGCTTGTATGACATGAGAAGACCAGAGGCGCCAGCTCCTATGCAAATAATTTTGACATGTCGTTCTGCGTGAATTGGTCCCTTGAGCCGCTTCTCAACAGCATTGACCTTGTCGCCAAAACCAGGTACCAAGAAATCTGCCATTATGAATACTATCAAAGGGAGTATGTGTATGAGGATGAGGGAGAGGTAGAGAGATTGAAAGGAAAAATATTGAAATTACGCTGGATACATAGATATATATCGATCTACCAAACTGTCACGATTCATGCCAGCCACTTCCAGCCATATGGTGAGAAGGTGGAGAGATGATTGCTACAGTTATCCGCTATCCTCTTACGATTCAGGTTGCCCTGAACAATACCCGCAAACGACTCGTTGTTGCATAACCCGGGGTAACGGTTTTGATTTGTGCATCTAGACGGATCTGGGGTCGGTTAATGAAGTCCGAATTGCCCAAGGGCCCCATTTTGCCACTAAGAAGAAATGAAACGTGACTTCGCGAGGCGAAAAGGCGGGAAGATAGTTTCTTGGGAACACGAAGGATTGGTAACCTGCGTTTCTCGTCTTGCTCCCAGAGCTTCTTACTTGTCGATGCTCGATGAGATGTTTACTGAAGGTGAGATGGGATGGAACCAAGTGGTGTCGGTAAGCAGGGTGATGCTCTTTTGTGCCTCAGGCTGCAAGAAACATTTAACGTCATGGGGATTCTTGAAATTATATCTCTCCTTGGTTCCTTCATTGGCTATCTACGTGTAGAATTTTGAGAAAATGACTTGATAGGCCCAGCCTAATTAAAACCAGTCATTGCTCCACACTTGACACCTTATCGCCTTCGCGTCCCTAAACCATGAAGGCGGGATAGAGTATGGTGATGATGATCCTCGTGCAAGTCTCTAAGTGGCGCAGCCGCGAATGGCCTTGCAAACGGGTCTGCTCTGCGAAGAGACCCAGTACCAGCAGGTAGGTTACTAGACTTAGTTCGTGACCTCAATGGGTCTGGGGATGGTGCACGCGAGCGGGTTTGCCTCATCCTCTCATAGTCTCGACTTGCAGAGCTAGTTGAATACCCATTTGAGCGAATGGGAAAGCCACTACTCGAGGGACTACGTAGGCAAGAATTGTGGCGATTGTCAGCGAAAAGCTGGGTCCTTGTATTTGAGCCGTTGCGCGGCGGCGTCCGACTGTAATCTGTGAGAGCTCTGCGTGACGGAGTATGTAGAGAACCTCGCGAACGACGACTTAAATCTGGGTTCGAAGGGCGACGGTGTTGTAAATAGCTGTCATTCTCACGTGTACGGGAAGAGGACCTGTGGGTAAGAGAATCCAAGAAATTTGGTCTACGAATGTCGAATTTACCTAGCAAACCATTTCTGCTTATTAAAGATCTCCCGGAATTCGCTTCGTAACCATCGCTACCAATACTGCGGTCTCTATACGTAAATAGCGAGGGTCGACGGCTGCCTTGGCTCCTATAGGTTCGCTCAGATGTCATTACTTCGGATGTAGGGGATGTGGTTCTTTCAAAGGATATCAAGTGACTATTATCTAAACACCGAGAGTGCGAGGAAAGTGTAGAGATGGTTCAGTAGGGAAAAATTGAATGATCGGCCTGCAACGGCGGACCTAAGGAGACCTTTTCTGATTAATATAGAGAATTTCGTCGACAAAGTACTGCATCTCATGGTACTGTAAGACTTAGACATAGGTTTCCGAATTCAGACATGTCGCACCAACAATAGAATGTGCCAAGGTATTATCAAAAGCTTTGTTGCGGACAACCTGAAGACAGAACCATGCGGATCAGCACTCGATGAAGGAAAAGCGAAACAAAGACATTAACATAGGAGATGATTGCAAACTGGTGAAGGAACGAAGATATTTCTCCCGGCTCTGAAAATACAAGAGCAGAATAGCTGTTGAAGGAGAGTAGAGCCAGGTCAAATGAGGGTCATTGGAATATCGAGCATCACTGTTTCTCCTGAGCCATACTATTGGCAAATTTCCCTCTTCTGATATCTTGCCTAGTCCAGCTTGAGCTATGGGCAATGGTGTGCGCTAAGCGCTGTATGTCCATTTCTTCGACCTCGCGTTTTTTTGATCTGATATGATCATGTTGTTTCCACCAGTGAGTTGATCTATGTTGGCGTAGAATCGAAGATTGTAGAACACCGGCTTTCGACCAAACGCTCTTTAGATGGCGTTGAAGTGTATCTGTATGCGTTCCCATGCAATGCAGTCAGTGTCCATTGTCAGGAATAGGTTGTGATACTGGTACGAGACCATGACTCTCTTCAACCCTCGTCGACCATCCGTTTCCCATGATCTCGAACAACGGAGTCCATGATGCTTCGGACCCTTTTGCAACCATCCACGCCGACAGCCAGCATCTCTTCCAGTCTGGTAGCCTGTACGCGAGTCTCCATTATGCACACCACAACTTTCTCACTTGCGCCCAAGGTTCCAACAGTCAGAAACGGCAGTTCCTGCTCTTCCAGGCCATTGAGATCAAGTAAAGGGTCATCGGCTTCTTCGTCTAGACTTGACAAGCCGGGAAGGGCTGCTTGCGGACGCGGTGCTCCTTTAGAAGAAGCAGTATTGGTAGTACTACCAGCTGTGCATGCGCAGAGATAGTCTGACATTGGCACACCAGCATCTATAAGAGCCAATGTGGCGGCATTTATAAGTGCAGCGAGTAGTGAGCCGTCTTGCGTAAGTACATGTAGATTTATCGAGATGGTGGAGCCTGAATAGTTCTGTGTGTGGAGTGTAGTTTGGACAGCTTGTTCAATGGTGTATGAGAGCTCAAAGATACGACTGAGAAAGACATGTTAGATTTTGGAAAATAAGATTGCCGACTGTCCAAATACGATATATCAAAATGGAATTGTTGAAACTCACCGATCTCCTCTGCCGCTTTTTTTCCTATCCACTCCGCTGAAACCAGCAACACTGATTTCAACTTGGATTGTAGCTTCACCACCGCTTCCTCCTCCACCTACACGTCTTCCCTCTGCTGGTCCGGTGACTGTACATATTATTTTCGTATTGCCCATCTCGAGATAACTGGACCCATCTACGGCGGCTTGTGTGCTGATTTGCGCATGAATTCGACGCAATTCATTCCACCTTCGCCCATCCAGGCGGAGAAGGGCTAGAGAGTAGGAAGAAGTGTCCAGAGGCATTCTGAGCCTTACAATTGCTGTCTGTTTGCTTCTCAAATCTGGAACTTGGAGGTTTGAGAAATCAAAGGCACAAGATTCTATAATCTTAAATCACGTGAGCATTCTATCACAGCTTTCAATTACAAATACACCTCTTTCATGGAATCAAACTCTCATCACTATTCGCAAACAATACTTGATCATGAGCTGTTTTGGTGGTGTTGCTTCATCAACTCCAATCAGCACTTTACCTTCATCAGGCGACCACGCGAGAACGCGTTGAACAAAAAACGCCACCTCCGCAACAACCATTCCTACGAACATGTCGCGGAAATTTTTGAAGAGCGATAACTTGCCGACGCAGTACAAAGCGCATTGTGTGGAACGCAAAGTAAATCAAATGGAGATGGAAGATGTCAGCGATCTCGACGATCTCGATATCGCAAATGTAGTTAATGAAGAATTCAGGAACGTTGATGAGTACATTAATCGTATGCACGAGCATATATCTTCTGGCATATATTCAATGATTAACATGCTAGCAGATGTCAATAATGCCTCAGAAACAGAGGTGGATGATCCAGAAGACAAATCACAAATCGATAGACTGGATAGTCGATCAGACACCGTAACTTGGGGAGGGGAAAGCGAGAGCAAACCGCACAAGAAGCGGAAACATCATGAAGAAGGTATAAGAGTTGATTGGTCCGATAATGACGACCCAGAGGCGGCCTATATCGCTTTCAAAAATCATAAATCTAGACAGCGGAAAATTGCCGTCGCAGAGACAAAAAGAGTGAAAGCTCAAGCAACAAGCCGTGCCTCCAAAGGCAAAAGACCCGTAAGCTCCATGGTAGGACGGCGTACTCTTCGTAAGCCCAAGGATGATTCCAAGGCGAAACAGAAGCAGAAAGAAGAAGATGATTGTAATCTGGAGGATCAACTAGATGATGAGCACCTTCCCGACTATCTACGAGACCGTAAAGAAAAGATTGAACGCCGCCGAGAGCACCTAGGTCTAGCTGGCCTGAGACTACCTCCTAACTATGATGAAATTTCTTTCTCCGATGATGAGAGAGGGGCGAATATCCTGGAGAAGCCGGTGTTGCGTGGAAAACCGGACAAACCCTATGAGGACATTGTTCTGGAGACTTCTGCGGGGATCATTCCTGCTCCAATCGCCCAATGGCTATGGGACTATCAAGTGGAGGGCGTGCAATTCCTCCATAACCTATTTGTTCACAACAAAGGCGGTATACTCGGCGATGATATGGGTCTGGGCAAGACAATCCAAGTTATTGCCTTTCTTACTGCTGCTTTCGGCAAGACGGGAGATGAGCGAGACCGTAAACGGATGCGAAAGGTGCGTCGTGCTGGTAGTGATCGCTGGTACCCTCGCGCCCTTATTATCTGCCCAAAAACTCTGATAGATAACTGGCGGTCGGAATTGGATGTCTGGGGATGGTGGGAGACGGCAACATACCAAGGCAATGTGGCCGAGAAGCAGAGTGCGCTCGATGCTGCTAAGAGTGGACATCTAGAAATCATGCTCACGACGTATGACACCTATCGCAACAATAAGAGTGCTATCAATACAGTTGAGTGGGACTGTGTTGTCGCAGATGAGGTGCACAAAGTCAAAGGCCGGAACTCAGAAATTACACAGGCCATGATCGATATCAACACACTGTGTAGGATTGGCCTCACTGGTACTGCAATTCAAAACAATTACGAGGAGCTTTACACATTGCTCAATTGGGCCAACCCAGGGAGATTGGGATCTTTAGCCACTTGGAAACATTCCATAAGCAACCCTTTGCGACTCGGTCAAGCTCACGATGCTTCCTCATATCAACTAGGCACAGGTAGAAGAACTGCGGATAAACTCGTCAATGTCTTGTTACCAAAGTTCTTTCTGCGTCGAACAAAAGCACTCATAGCCCACCAACTCCCCAAAAAGACTGATCGTGTTGTATTTTGTCCTCTTACCGTTACTCAAGCCGAAGCATATCAAAATTACATCGACAGTGATATCGTGGAGTACATTCGAACATCAACCGAGCTCTGCGATTGCAACTCGAGTAAAAAGAGGGGTTGGTGCTGCTACACAGAGATACCGGGAGTTGGTAAATGGCAGAATTATGTTTTTCCAGCGATTATGAATTTGACACTACTGGCCAATCATGTAGCCCTCCTCATTCCGAACAAAAATGACGATATCGAGAAACGAAGCAAGAAAGTCGAAACGCTTCAACTTGCTTTTCCACAAGACTGGAAGGACCTCTCTAGGAATACAGAAGATCTACTCAACTCCAGCAACTCAGAGTTCTGTGGGAAGTGGAAAGTATTACAGAAGCTACTTCGATTTTGGCATGCAAATGGCGACAAAGTTCTCGTTTTCAGCCGCAGCAAACAATTGTTGAGGATGTTGGACAAGCTATTTACCAGAACCACAAGTTACAACGTCTCTTATCTTGACGGAGATCTGAGCGGGCCAGACCGCACAAAAGCGGTCAACGATTTCAACTCAAACTCGACGCAGTTTGTGTTCCTCATCAGCACAAAGGCTGGTGGTGTCGGACTGAATATCACTTCAGCGAACAAAGTGGTCATTTTTGATCCAGATTGGAACCCCTCTTACGATCTTCAGGCCCAAGATCGTGCATACCGAATTGGTCAAGAACGCGATGTTGAGGTATTCCGTCTTGTCAGTGCTGGAACGATTGAGGAGCGCATCTATGCACGGCAAATTTATAAACAGCAACAGGCCAATATCGGTTACACAGCCAGCTCCGAGCGTCGCTATTTCAGTGGAGTGCAAGATGATAAAGACAAGAAGGGTGAGATATTTGGACTATCAAATTTGTTCAATTATCACGCCGATGGGCAAACCCTTCTCAAAGAGATCGTCAACAAGACCAATGTCGCGGAAAGCAAGATGGGAGTTATGATTACCAATATCGATACTTCGCAGGTGGAAGACGATGATCCTCTCATCGGAGACAAGGAAGACGCCGCAATGGTTCAACTTGCCGGTCTCATCGAGAAAGGATTTGATGCGGAGAAGTTTGAGAAACGATCTAGACCAAAGAAGCTTGACCCGATTCAAGCAATATTTGCAAGCGCAGGCGTCGAGTATACTCACGAAAATTCGGAAGTCATAGGCACAAGCAAGACTGAAGAGAAGCTCTCCCGGAAAGCAGCTGAGAACACGAACACCATCGATGGAACCAACAAGCCGGTTTTTGAGCCGAGTCAAGATCAGTCATTTGGCTCGGATGGTATACAGTATCGGTATCGACCGCCCGAGCAAGTGCGAATGAGGCAATTTTTCACAATGGCTCAAACTTTTGGATTTACGGATGTAACTCATTTTGCGCTTATTGTGGAAGGTTGGACGCAGGAACAGCGTAGGACGGTTCTGGATCGCTTCTATAGGATCAGGAGGGAGAAATTACAAGACGAAGAAAGTGCCAGAGGAGGATCAAGTGGGGACTATGTCACTGTTGCAAAAGACGGGGGCAGTAAGCCAACTGATCAGGAGATCACGGCCAAGTTGGATGATGTCAAGGAGGAATTGGAAGAGAGCGATGATGAGCTATGATTTATGAGCGATGACTTTGATGATATGATATACCCCTTTTTATTAATCAACAATGCTAATGATATATTGTTTGCAGTTTTGTCTTCACATCCTAAACAAATTTCATAGCAACTAGACACGGTCCTTGGGAGCCTCTCAGCTACGGCGCCACAAGAAGTGATACGAATAAGCAGACTATGTCAAGGGTCCTTTCAGCCGATCATGTCCTTATTAGTTTATGGAACTCGTGTTCTCGCGCTTCCTCGTCTTTAGGCCATCGCTGGACGTATTATTGCAGCATGGATTTTTTTTATCGGAGTCATGATCACTACATCAACATCCACAACCATCTTACCGACCGGAGACCACTAAAGATATCGGTCGTTTTCCTGTGCTGTTGTGAAGGTCAGTTCTGGCGGAAGTCTAAAGCTGCCGCTATTAAAGCCTCCGGAATATATGGTATCACGGCCGTGGCAATCTCAGAACAGAATGCAAATCCTCGAATGGAAATTCGTGCTGGAGTAAGACAGCTCCTTCTCTTCTGGCTCCAGAGCTTTGGCGTTACCACTTCCTTCGTTCCTCAAGAACTGTCACAGGTAAACTGATTTGCAGTAATGTCCTTCGAGGACTACGAGGCACTCATCAGTAAGTAGTCTTCTACCTACTACCAGCTTCCCATTTGGTCTGATACAACATCTAGTGTATCCACAAAGTCAATCCTACAAACCTTACAGCGATACAACTGCATCTGATGATGCTTCAGTTGGAGGCGAGGAAAATGAGAATCTTCTAGAAAAAGGAACGCAATCAGCTTCAACACCTCAACGCGGGTCAAAGTCCCGCCTATGTGCCTTCAACACTTCGACAATATCGTGTATTCTAAGCATGATGACCGCCAGTCTGGTTGTTATTCTACTTTTGCTGCTCACACAGGGCCATCCTATCAGATTCCTGAAGCAGTCAGCCCTGTCTTCTCACCTTGAGGATGAGCCTTCCAAGGTCAAAGCCTCGTCGTTGAATCTCCAACATATGGTCTGTGGCTCGACGCCTGCAGAAGCACGAGCCCTAGGTTGTAAATTCGATATCATGTCTTTCGCATGGACACCATCTCAAGTCAGTCACCACAACCAGACATTTATAAGCTTTGAATTTACAAAAGGATATTGCAGTGCTATGACCACGATTTCTCCCAAAAGTTCCTCAAAGAACAAGGACCATGGATATTCTATCTCGACCACAACGCAACTCATCCACTTGCATTCGATACGCTCTCAAACTATGAAATCGTATGGACTGAGCATTCGTATCATGTAGTCCATTGTTTGTATGCTTGGGAGCGCATTCATCAGGCGTATTTGAAGGAGGATCGTTTGCTGCCAAAGGAGATGGGAAGCATTAACCACACTGAACATTGCATTGGTTTGTTGGAAGATGTGGAAGGTGCTCCAAGGCGAAAGGTCAATGCTATTGCTTATTTGGTTTATGACGGATGCATTGATTTGAATTAGAGATTTCTACTGCATCCTTTTCACTCTTTGTTGGCTGAGCAGATAGCGGCAAAGAGACCAAGTTGCAGATATCGTCAAGGGCTTATTTTGGATAGTTTAATGCTTGGGAATCCAATTATGTTGTTTACAGAATATAAGTCCACAATGAACATTAGTCTAGAACCTAACAACGAAGTGATCTTGGGACATCGTTTGTTGGACTATAACCTAGGTCATTCATCAAGATGCCTATTTTGCGATGGCTTCAAAATTGCCCAACATCTTTCCTCTCTTCTCCCCCTCTATAATCAGACATAACATTTGACGAAAACACTTCCGTAGTATCAATGAGAATGGAAATTGATGGCACTGCGACAATCTAAGCCGGAGTATTTCGGTCCCCATGGCTTTTGGCTAGTTGGTGGAGATCCGGTGCTAACAAACTGCAGGGTAGTTCTGCTTCAGCATAAGTGCTTGCGTTAGTTGCTGCTCGGCAAGAAACGCTAGCTTATGATATAAGTTCGAAGTATGTACGTACTTAGCATGCATTGATCCCTGGCGACGCTAGCCACGTGGTTGGAATTCCAACCCACTTGGATTCCGTAGATCATCTCCTCCTCTCGTTATACACTAGTTATCGAGAAATAGCCATTGGTCATGTTTAAGAAGAATACTAGCACACCATCCACTAGTATTCAATCCACTGTGAAATTAAAATCATGCAACTACTCTGAATATTAACACAAATCCCCCCCGAAAAGGAAATATCCTCTGCACAATGTCAGCAAGAGTTTTGGTTGTACCCAATGGTTTACTAGGCTCCGTAAGACCTTGCATTGAAAACTAGAAATCATCCAATGGACCTCGACATCTATTTGGAAGAGAAAGAACATGAATGATCAGCAAACTCCGCCGATCTCCTCACGAAGCGATTGCAGAAGAACGCCGGCCATTTTCTCTTTTCCATCGCCTACTCTTTCCGCCAATTGCCCTATCACACCTTTTCCTCTTTCCATTTCCGCTCTCACGATAGCATCAAGCAGAACGTGGGTACTCTCCTCGCCTTCAACTTCAAACTCTCCGATGCTAACGCTACTGCAATTACTTGATCCGGAGCCCTCAGGATTGCTCAGTAGCTTATTTCCTTGGACTTTAAGCGTAATATAGCATGCGAAGACTTGCTGTAGAATCAACACGCAGGCTAGGAACAAAGATTGAGAGCCGCCAAGATGATTCAAGCATGATGAACACGACAGATAGGAGCTAACTGTGGTAAGGCCTCGGCGCGCAAGTATCAGTGCTGCATCTAGAGGAGAATATGACAACTGAAGCGTGTGCAGCTCCGAAATGATGCCGAGCGAGAGTGGGTCGCAGAGACAAGGCTGGCCGCGGGACCTGCCGCCGAAGACTGATGGCGACAGAGACGAATCGAGGGTAGAATTCTGTTGATCTATGGCTAGTATGGACGGTGGGCCGGATTGATGGGAGGATGAAATCCCTGAAATGGATTCATGTGGAATAGAGAGGTCAATTCCAATCCCAGTCGGAGTAGTCGAGAACCATTGGAAGTCATCCATCTCCAAGTTTAGACTCGCAGATGCAAAGACATCCTCAACCCCTCCCGGTGTTGGGTGTTCCAATGTCTGCTGCAGTGTACTTTCGTGGTGCGCAGATTCCGTGTAATACGGTAACCCACAGACTAATGCAGAATCTTCATGACGAGGTACCACTTGTAGACTTGGCATCTCCGGAATATCCATCTTCGGAGAAAAAAATTGCGCTCCGGTTTGATGACTTCTGCCTCGAAGAATCGAAGTTTCACTCGCGGTTCTTTTAGGCTAAATTGCCGTCAACTTATTGGTAATGGCATTCTAGATTGGGCTGCTTACTGAGGGCAATGCATCTTCGTTTGGTCTTTTCAGAGGACTTTTCGGCGGCGTACTAGTTGACGGCTGGGATTCTGCTAGGAATTGTCAGGGCAGTGTACAGAGAGATGGATTGTAACCCTTGATTTATTACCCGGTACTGTTTGTCGGGATTCGAGGTCAGGTGAGGTCTTGTTTCGCTGGACTTTGTTCTTCGATCCCTTCGGTTTTCCAAGTGGTTTGCCTGTCGAATAAGTACAAGCACTACCGGCCAGACGACAACGCTCGCAAGATGGGCGTTCTCCTGAGCATCGAACTTTGCAACGATAACACTAAGGTTTATCAGCTGCAGAAATTGCAAGAGGTGGATGATGCGTACTTGATCGCATGCTGTACATAAATGACCAGAGGATTCCCTCCGCACATGAGACTTTCTCGAGTGACCTGAATTGGTGAAAGTTCTTTGGCTAGGCGGACTCGAAAGAGAGTTCATTTTGAGATTGGATAGGCAAAAACGATAGGTGATAGCGCGGTATATATACATATGACCTTAACGACATCTATGCCGTGTCCTGGTACTGCACAAACCGTTAAGTACCTAGTCTGGTTGCTGCAATATCCCCGCGGCGAACCAGCTCTCTACTCGCCGCATGCAAGACCACCCCACCCCGCGCAACCTGGACTGCGAAATCGCGCCAGAGATGTGAGTGTTGTTCTTCTGGAGCTAAGCCCTAGGCTCACAGGTTCGGCGCTCATGTGTAGTGGAGCCTCCCAGTTACTGGCGACTTTGGGTTTGGAACATTGAAGAAGTAAGAACATCGATCGAAGCCAACGAGCATACGAAAATGAAAGCTGCTGACTGCAGCAGATGATCCGTTGCTTTACCATGCAACTGTGGGCGATAATAAAGGCAACCACACAGACCAGCAAGATAGCAGAATGATACAGTAAATGTTGCTCGTGACGAACCTGCTTGGTATCTACTACTTGTCCTGGCCTTGAAGCAACTGCAGGGTCTGCAGTCCTTCTGCAAGTCGTTGAAAACGGCTCAATACATTCGTCCACTCAGAGCGCAATGGGAACCGCAGGTGGTTGTTGGCTTCCAAACGAGCGGTCGTGAAGAGTCAACCAAAATCTCAATGATCGCGCACCTACACATCTTGCAACCCAATGCGGAACAGATGCATCTTTCTGCCTACACGTACAAGATGCGGCAATGCCAAAGTTGGCCACAGAGAGCATAAAGGATTGAATCTCATTATTAGTGAGGGACGGGCCGCATCCTTCCACGAATCCCATATCTTCTTCGCGAATTGCAATTGTGCTAGGAACGCGAGCTTAGGATTGCGCATGAGGCGTCTTGTCCGGGGGTTTTGATACGCCCAAATTTCAGTCAACCTATCGGCCCCAATCCCGAAATAGGCCAGCTGCAGCACATTTGCCTAACGATCGCTTCAAGCGGCAAGAGAGCGTAGAACGCCTGGTTTGTAACTTTGTTTCGAGCCCTCTAAACATCATTTCGAGCTTATCGAGCGGGTATGGAAACGATACCTTATACCTCCCTAGGTTCGATTAGGAGTATCACCTTCTGCTTCGTTTGTATGAATCCTTCGTTGTCACATATAGCGTCAATACAGGTGAATGTACCTATACACTACTCCACCAGAAACCAGGCACGATCCTGGCAGTCTTAATTACACGCCCCAATACCTCCCGTTCCCGTCACAACTTGCACATGCTCTCAATACTCCTATGTCGGAATGCGGTTGCTTCGCCTCAGCGCTCCAGATTTCGGATCAGTTACACAGGACTGAGACTGCACTCACATCAACTTCTTTTGATCAAGTCTTGACTGTTGCCCGCCATGCCCAGGTTGTCTGCCGTCAGTACGCCAATTGCTCCAGATGTTCGGATCCATCCTACTTTACAATTTACATCATCATACTAAGGAAAGCCACGGCGTGTTACCGATATTTAGTCCGTTCTTCATCGAGTACAAATTCTTCTCCTGCTACCGGTAGTACAAGCTCTTCCAGTAATGGAGTGTACAATGGCACCTCAAGGCTCCGTATTGGCAACTTCGAAGTCGATGCACCTTTGGACGACCACACCCGAACGGTCATTTTACGCACGGAGGTGCGAAGGGCAATCGAAGCAGCCGCCCATTTAGATGCTGTTTTGAGCCCGCACAGCGTGAAAACATCACGAGATGAAGCAACTCTATCTTACCTGAGAGGCTTGGTCGATGCCCTAAAAGAGGAGATATCAAGTGTGGAAAGGAGTTTATATTAGATGCAATTGGCGCGAGGAAGAATAATCTCCGATTGGTTCTGCATTTGCAGCGCCGCGGATGATAGGACCGCTCGCTCTGTTCGCGTTGGTAGAGTTGATAGGCTGGAATATCTCTTAGGATTTGTACAATTGTGCTTCCTGTGCCGAAACTAGATGGATTCGACAATTTTATCGTGATCGCAGATCATTTTGACTGATGTTGCTCTCGCTCTGTCATCATGCAATTTGGCACTAGGATTCGCATTTGGCATCGCCACGATGGGCACTAGAGCTTGTCTTATATACTTCGCTCGGGATATGGTTCTAATAATCCCACATCAATCAAGACATGACGTAGAGAAGTGGCTCGACCTGGTTTCACAACCGGTGATTTGGCATGTTCAAGTTATCACATACGGATATCCCAATTCAAACTCCATGTCCAGAGACAAGTATCAGATACCTCGCATCCGCTCGCCATTTCACGTCTCCCAAGGCCGAAAAGATCGCCACTGGGTTAACAGATGTGCTAAACCGCTCCACGAGCAGCCGCTTTCAGTTCATACCTAAATCCGCAGAATACCACTCCAGCGAAATATATCTATGGAGGTACGTAGTGCGTCCTTTCTGAGCCAAACTGGTACGCGTCATTATCTCGATGATCGCTTAACCATTCGTACATCTGATCAAAGTTCTTGCAAACATGAGGAACATTAAGAAATGTGCTACCCCCAGGAAGGTCCTCCCCAGCCAAAGACATATCCCCGCCGCAGATCAGTAGCTGCCGCACATAATCAATACAGTGGTCAAAGTGCCATGTGTCGATTGGCGGCTGCCTCAAGCCTAGCCTTAGCATGTCGTACTCAGACATGATCATATACTATTCCAGTTGTAAGTTATCGTGGCGGTCCTAGAATGTAGAGAACTAACTAGACAGTGAAGCCCATGCATCATAGATGTACCGACGCTCTTGCCATCCTTGTAGTCAATTGCTTTCGGTAAGTGGTAGTTTCTGATATCATCTTCGTCCACCTTAATAAAGCCTTGCCCAGCTGAAGGAATCATGTCAACGAAAAAGAAGGGTAGCTTGTAGAGTTTTGAGTACTTACGTGGTAATAGTGCTATCCAACTGTCCCGGGCCTCCTTTAACGAAGCCTCTGAGGAATGATTCGACACAAACTCAGGATGTGCTCGGAATATCACAATCTCTTCATTGAACTGTGGAACGAGCCCGTAGACGTCCCCTAGCAACCCCGCTGTTTTTGCGATCTGATATTGTATCGGTTTTCGGGTAGCGAAGATGACAATCAGCGCAACTAGAAAGATGTCGACTAAGAAGATAAAGGGTGATCTGATCCATTTGATTGGATGCTTTGGCCATGGCTTCGCCCTACTCTTCATCAGCATGGTACTGTTATCACTGCCTCCTACGCTTGTGGACGACGAAGAAACATCGCTATGCCGCGCGTGCTCAAGCATAGGGACCTTCTCATAATCGCCAATATCAACGGAGTGAGGCATTGTGCATGTGGATGTGGTAAGGTTTGATCAGGATCAAACTGAAAATGCTGAGGGTATTAAGCCAATCGTGCAGCCGTGCGATCGAACGAAAAGAGGAGAGTATGGCTTAATGGAAAAAGCGGATCAAAAATCTGCATCGGAGTCAAAAGAAGCATACGAGTCTTCGTCCAAGGGCGTCCGGACAATGTTCCACTGATTCGTGGCGGCCTATACTACCTTGACCGTTCCGAAATATCACCCATGTGCTGTCCGCAAGACCAAGTCCGGACTCAAATCCTTTTCAATCCCGGCAAAGTGATTTGCAAACATCGGCCTGAATCACTTTTTAATGGCGGATTTGGATCACCCTGTCTTCCAGATCAAACTTCACTGTAGCATTTTGTGTTTACAGAAGACTTTACTATAAAACTAAAGCTCTAAACTACTTGATCTGCCGCAAGTTCTTCATTGTCTTACTCCTTTGCATTCGCACATCGACACTTTGCTTTCTCTATCACATTCAATCAGCCTTTCAACATGAAGTTCTCCAATATCGCTGCCGTTGTCTCGTTCCTCGCGACTGTATCGGCTCTTCCCGCTGCTGAAGCCTCCCCACTCTTTGCAAGGTCGGTTGCTTTGGAGCGTTAGGGTCTATTGGCACTAGATCATTGACTTACCGATCTCGCAGGGTCGACAAGCGTGAAGCTGATCCCCTCTTTGCCCGCGTAGACAAGCGCGAGGCTGATCCTCTTTTCGCTCGTGTTGATAAACGGGATCCTCTTTTTGCACGTGTCGATAAACGCGAGGCTGATCCTTTGTTCGCTCGAGTCGACAAACGCGAAGCTGATCCTTTGTTCGCTCGAGTCGACAAACGTGAGCCACTCTTCGCTCGCGTTGACAAGCGCGAGGCTGATCCTCTGTTTGCTCGCGTCGACAAGCGCGAGGCTGATCCTCTGTTCGCCCGCGTCGACAAGCGCGAAGCTGAAGCTCTCTTTGCAAGGTGAGTGTCCGTAATCTAACATTGTTTGTTATTGTGTCTAAGTTGTTACCAGAGTCGACAAGAGAGACCCTGAGGGTAAATTAGTATTCAATTTCGACTGGACAAAATGACATTAACAAGCCTACAGCATTGTTCGCCCGGGTGGACAAGCGTGATCGTGAGTCTCTCGTCTTACAGATTCTAGGTTGCAATCACTAACAGACGCATGTAGCACTTTTTGCTCGTGTGGATAAAAGAGATCCGGAAGGTGAGGCTCTACGGTACTGCGAGTGATATTGACGGCACTGACAGCAATAGCCCTCTTCGCACGCGTGGACAAGCGCGATCGTGAGTAAACACATTTTCAGCCCAGGAAATCGAGTTAACTTTCTTCAGCACTCTTCGCCCGGGTCGATAAGCGCGACCGTAAGTGATATCATGTCTCTCATGAATACCAACATGCTTACCCTTCTAGCTCTCTTTGCCCGTGTGGATTAGTATCCACCATGGCCTTCCCAAGAACTAATGTGAAGAGTTTTTGGCATAAGCTGCGGGTCTACAGCCCGGGGGATGAGCAGGCTAGAGAAAACATGACTCCGCTGCTGGAATGGTTGAGAGATCCGGAGCTTTCTACTATCTGGGCCATGTTTGCCTCGTGCCCTCGCTGGTAGCGGAGACTCAAACATTAATCCAGTGTTATTTCGTATCTTGTCATGGTGGAAACACGATCATTAGTCCGCGCTTCTCAGTATTCTACGAATTTACTTGCTTAGTATACAATCAATCGATATCTTTGGGTGTAGAGCCTTTTTGGGTGCTTTATGACACAATCGCTCCCCTTTGCTTCTTAGAATAAAACTATGAAATGTCAACCTCCTCCTTTTCGTACCTCCTATATCCGAACTCGATTTCATGAAAGCATTCCCCTCAATCGCGTATTGTGTTTTTGATCCTCATGCTCTTCCGAAGCATCCTTATCACATCAAGATCATCCATCTTGAGTGAAACTTCTTCTGGTATCTGCAATAGATGGCCACATTTAGTCACGTACAGTATTCACTTTATATCCTAGTAACCTGAAGTGCAATTAAGAAGGTTCATTCGAGTAAAAGAGGACGCCCAAATGAGTGACTCATGACACCAATGTAATTTAAGCTCCACCATTGTCTAGATACAGGCTAGCAAGGAGTCAATCAATTGTCTCAGTTACAAGATGGGAAGTCGACATGAATCCGTGTGGTCATCGCCTCCATTGGGATACTAGTATTTGAAAGTACTCTGGAGCAGAGCTCTGTATGTGCAATGCTAGCCAGATTTGAGTCCATTCGCCAGCCTCTCTGCCATGCACGATGCATAGCTTTCCAACCATAGACGCAATGTATGACAAAGTACTTTCGAGTTGTCCAAGTAATTTGACCTCTTTCTGAGACTTGATCGTATGTCATGATTTGAGTGGCTTCAGGATCTGCATAAAATTCCCAAGGTCCCTGTTCCATGAATTCTTCGTGAAGATCTTCATCAAAACATTCTGGCTTGAATACAGATTGCAATTAGCGTAGATTCAAGAACGTGAATGGAAAAACCTACAGACTGCCACGCCATTGACATAACCTAAAAATGAGGTTTAATTAGCACAAAATCGTGTTTGCCTAAGTGCTGTGGGAATACCCTCCAAGTTTCGCTCAAAAGCATGAAGCTGGAAGGAAAGGCTGAATCAGGGAAAGCTTACATCGAAGATACAGCCCTTCTCGTTTGCTTCGGCTGCACTCAATCCGCATGGATATTTATAACTTCGCTGATGCGAGGCAGAAGGTCTCACTTGCTTGACCATCGCCCCAATCTTCCCAAGCAAATCCACAGCGTGGAAAGAAAGAGCGAAAGTCAATACGATAAACGCCACAAGCCCAAGACCACTGATTATCTTCGCAGCTTTGATCAGCTTGCGCCTCCTGGGTCGTTGATGGTGTCGTTGCAGATGAAGAATATCGAGTCCATCGATGCTGTCTGTTTCTTCTTTGGTACGAAGTGGCTCGTAATTAGAGGGTGAGTGAGGAGCAGAAGACATTGCTATTGGGTCAAGAACAGGTTCACTGTACAAAACGACTGGGGAAACGTAGAATATTATTAGAATGATGAAGATTTGGGAACGATACTGATTGATACTTGTTCAATAGGCGATTCAATTCTGCCCTGTTTGTTCGCTTCGAGAATAAGTTCGGAGCATGACAGATACTAACAAAAGGTCCGTCCAATCTCAATAAAAACATTTTACCAGGTTCCATAGATTTGTATGGAACCAACTTCGCCTGTACATGTTGTGTTGTCCGGTCCGGAATTTGTTTTGCCCTTTTGCCAATTTCGGCCACCTCCTGGCAACCCCACAATCATGTACCTCCGGCTTTCCCATAACATCTGCAAACATCGGCAGCGCGCTACCTGGCATCTAGTTCTACCACCGGACTAGCGAGGTCAGTATGGCCCATGAAGATGAAGTCCAAGAGAGTATGATCATCGTTCGAGTTTTAGCTGCGGTCCCATGTTCAGGTGATTTGGCTGTGCAGGATCTGCTCAATTGATTTTTCATATTGTAAACCACCATCAGTCTCTCCATAAAGCAGTCATACTTCTATTATCAGTATGGGAAGCGCCTTTCGATTCCCAAAATCTCAACGCTTCAAAGCTGGTGACGAATGTGATCATGACTGGACTGAGGAAAGCAGGACTGATTTCGTTGATACTGGGACTACAGAACGTTCACCGAAGGGCCCCCTATATTTCATGGTCTTGACTTGTAGTACGGGTGGGCTACAAGTCGTCTGGTCACTGATAATGTCGAATGGAACGGTATGTGTTTAGTTCACCTAATACATATGTTTATACTGACTTGCTGATAGCCGTTCTTAATAACTCTGGGTCTTCACGAATCACTTACCGCTGCTGTCTGGATAGTGGCCCCTCTTTGTGGAGTATTAATTCAACCTTATGTTGGCATCCTCAGTGATAACTGTGAGTGCCCATGGGGACGACGGAAGCCTTTCATACTTATTGGCGCTGCGGGCTCAGTACTCTGCATGCTTGGCTTAGCTTCTACCAAATCAGCATGTCTTCTATTCGCAAACGCAATTCATGTAGACATACACGGACCGATTATACGAGGCCTAGCCCTGGCTTCTGCTATCCTTTGGCTGATCGGACTAAACCTCTTCATTCAACCTCTCCAGTCAGGAATCAGAGCGCTGATTGTCGATAGCTGTGTTGCAGATCAACAAGTCCGTGCAAGCGCCTGGGCGAGTAAAATGACCGGTGTGGGAAATATCATCGGATACTTCTTTGGTTTTGTGCCCTTGCATGACTTTCTACCGTTCCTTCACATTACTCAATTTTCGTGGCTTTGCCTTGTCGCCAGCGGCGTACTCGTGACAACCACTTTGTTGACCTGTGCATGTGTGCGAGAGAAAGATCCTCGTTCTATTCCCGCTCCAGCATCGATGCATCTATCGTTCTCAGCAACCGTCAAGCACATCGTATGGAGTGTGACCACAATGCCGACAGTCATACGACGGGTCTGTCACATTCAATTCTGGGCGTGGCTAGGTTGGTTCGGTTATTTATATTATGGCTCAACCTATGTCGGAGACCTATGTAAGTCTAAAAGTACGGTGTAGTGAGATTCAATTAATCTTTGGATAGATGCTGCTCCCCTGCTCGCACGGGACTCGCACATGGGAAGTGCTTCACAAGCAAGAATAATTGAAGATGCAATTCGGCTTGGCAGCCTTGCGAGCCTTGTGTTTGCTGTGTTCGCCTTATTGACCAATATTCTAATACCAAGCTTCGTCCATCGAGGATCATGCATCAGGGAATCATCCAGGGCTTCCGGACTATTTAATCTTCCCATCAGCATGAACCACGCCTGGTCGATATCGCATTTTTTATTTTCATTTTGCATGTTCTCAACCTTTTACATCCGCACACAAACTGCTGCAACAGTGCTTGCCGCATTTGTCGGTATATCATGGGCTCTCACACTCTGGGTACCTTTCGCCATTATTGGCGGTGAGGTCGCAGTACGGCAGGAGAAGAATGCAAAGATATTTGAGGGCGATATTGAGCTCGTCGAGCAGGACCAGGCAGGAGTAATTATAGGCTTGCACAATTGCGCAATTTCACTTCCACAAATTTTGGCGGCACTAGTGTGCGGTGGGATTCTCTGGGTTGCGTCAAAAACCGGTAGCCAAGATGGCGTCGGTTGGGTGCTTCGGTTTAGTGGCTGCGGGGGCTTGGTCGCTGGGTATCTTGCTGCTCGAATAGACAGCTGATTATGAGTTAGGAGGATGATGGAATCAATCCGAAAAGAGATTTGTTTGGAAAGATCGCTTCCCCCTTATCTGGCATGACCAAAATAGCGCGGCAGATACCTGGATGGCTACATGATTATTTTCATTCTTATACCAACAACTAACCTATTGATGTTCTATAGCTTCGCCACTCCTCCACTCACCCGTCCCAAAAACAGAGGATCCACAGGTTTCAAACCCCTCTCCTCAAGCAACCGAAGTCCCTTAATCCTCTGGAACTCAATCTTCTTAGCAGCAAATTCCGCTCTCTTGTTCTCATTCTTGCCCAACTGAAGCATATGTACCTCATCTGGTCCATCCACGATCCTCATCGTGCGTCCATTAGAGTACATCTTGGCCAACGGGGTGTCTTGGCACACACCAGCCCCACCGTAAGCCTGAATTGCACGATCGATGACGGCAAGAAGTGTAGCTGGAACCAAGACCTTAGCAATAGCAATCTCCTTGAGCGCAGACTTCGCGTCGGCATTGTCGATGGCGATAGCGGCGTTAAGGACCACGAGACGAGAAGAGTCAATCTCGACACGTGATTTCGCTATACGTTCAAGCATGATACCGTGCTCGCTCAATACTTTTCCAAATGGCTTCTTGCGCTGATCGTTAATGCGAGCAAGGAACCAGTCCAATGCCTTCTCTGCGGCACCGATACTTCGCATTGCGTGGTGAATGCGACCTGGCCCAAGACGACCCTGAATAATTTCGAAACCCTTTCCGGGTCCAAGAACGATGTGATCAAGTGGGACGCGGACGTTGTTAAAAGTGATGTGGCCGTGACCGTGGGGAGCATCGTCGAAGCCAAAGACGGAAAGCATACGATTAATAGTGATACCGGGTGTTGAGGCTGGGACGAGTATAACGGACTGTTGAAGATGCTTGTTGGAGTTGTTCGGATCGGTCTTTCCCATTACGATGTAAATTTGGCAGCGTAGGTCACCAGCGCCGGAGGACCACCATTTCTGCTTATCGTCAGATGTGTCAAGGATGAAGAACTGAAAGACATACTGAGCCATTTAACACCCAGCTGTTGCCTTCTTTGGTGATCTGAAGTTGAATGTTTGTGGCGTCGGAGGATGCAATATCTGGCTCTGTCATCAAGAAAGCAGATCGAATCTTGCCGTCCAAAAGAGGAGTGAGCCATTTCTGCTTCTGTGCCTCTGTACCGTACTTCGCGATGACTTCCATGTTGCCAGTATCGGGCGCAGCACAATTAGTAGCCTATACACACGTTGGTGAGTAACACTCGAGGACAAAAGAGAATATGGTGGCAGTATACCTCGCTCGCAGTAGCACTTTTGCCCAATATCTCGGCCATGAGACCATATTCCAAGTTGCTAAAGCCTGCACCTTGACTGAAGTGATTTCTGGGCAAGAACATGTTCCATAGTCCCAATTGCTTAGCCTTGACCTTTAAGTCCTCAATGATCTGTGGATGTGCGGCGAATCGAGCTTCAGTGGCGGTACCGATCTGCTGGGCGAAGACAACGTCGGCTGGTATGCATTCTTCCTCGACGAATTTCTCGACCTACTCGTGTATTCGTTAGCTAATCTGGTAAGAGATATTGCAATACCAGAAGTAGTAGACATACCACGTCCAAAGTCTTCAAAGCTCTCTCACTAACGAACGGAAGAGCAATTGGTGGTATACGCTTTGAAGCGGGAAGATTGTACTTCGAGCTCTCAATGTTATAAGGAACCGACATGATTGCGATGTCTCAATTGGGATGGAAAGAGAGAATATATGGTGAGATATTTATACTTCGCCTCTCTAGGTATTGCGAATAACTTTCCAAAGAGTGGTCACTTCATGACTTTGTTAGTGCTTTCGTCTCTCGCATCCTCGGTTGTAAGTTCTAGCTAAACTGCTCTCGTAAAGAGAGCCGAGGCGCCGCCCGACTATACTTCTTTTGGTAACTTCAAACATCCTATCCAATTTCAGCTCTTCTGGTATTCGAAATTGATATCAGACCACATGAACCTCATTGTCATGCTATTTCGCTGGAAGAGACTGCACAATCCCCTTCGCCAAAACATTGAATTGTTTGTTACCATCAGATCTCCAAACATCCAAGCTTTGAAGCCCTCCAGTCACCTCTGCAACTTTTCGGTATCCTATCTTGCGGGTCTCCTCTTTCAAGGCTTAAGAAGAGTTCCGAATTCCCCTCACTTACAAATCTTCCCGCTGAAGGAGCGTTTTTGATCATCGGTTCTAGTTCCCACTTTGCAGAGTTGAGAGCAGAACTTCGTCGCTATCTACATCCACTCAAGGACTAATAACAGTTTACATAATATTTTAAGGTATCACGATTTTTTCTAGTCTCTCAAACTCAGTGGTGGCGATGCTCTGGTGTTCAAATTATCATGAAAAGTGGTGAAGTTGACCAAGAGTATCAGAATCGATCTTTATTTCAGATGTGATTCACGTATAAGGCATGAAGGTAATTTCGCATTCATGTTTCCAAATGCGGTTAGTGGTTATGGAGTATTCTAGTGCAGGAATCGAAGCCTTCATGCACCCAGACCTTCTAACGACCATTCGAACTTCATACCCACCTAGCACTCATAATCCTCAAAATCCACTCAGGCCCCTCTTCGCTGAGAATAGTAAAGTCTCAATCATCATATATCAGCGACATGAAATAGGATCGGAAATGGCTCAAAACTCTCCGTCCGTCTTCCAGTCAGATGTACACTTCAATTTTGATGCAGATCAAGGCGAAGGTACATTTCCAGCAGTACTGACAACAAGTCATCGCCAGCAAAGGGACCATGAGCATGATGCATTTCACCAAACCCCAACTCGTCCAAATGGCAGAAACTTACCCGACCCTTTTCTTGGATTGCAAGTTGAAGACTATGTCTCCTTTACACAACACCTGAATGCATCTACTCGTATCGCAGCCTTGTTGGGAGCCGGACTGTCTGCAGCATCTGGAATACCAACATTCAGAGGAGCTGGGGCTTTATGGAGAGGTATACCGCCAAAAGAACTATCTTCTCCATATGCCTTTCGGGACAACCCCGTGCTGGTATGGCAGTACCACAATTTTAGACGACATATAGCACTGCATGCATTACCAAATACTGCGCACTATGCGTTAGCACACCTCGGGGAATACAAGGACTTCATGGCCATCACACAGAACATTGATGGTGAGACTTCTAATTGAGAAAGATGCCTATATTGCAGAACACTCATGCATCTCTTTGTAGGACTCTCTCAGAGAGCTGGTCATCAGACAGCACATCTGCAACCTATTCATGGGACACTATTTGACATCAAGTGCAGTAATCCAGAGTGCAACTACCTGGAACGTGAGAATATCGTTGATCCCATTATTCCAGAGATGGCTGACTACGGTGGTGTCGACCTGTCAGATCCGAATGTGTCGCTTCCTAGTGTAACCATTGAGCAATTACCACATTGTCCGAAATGCAACAGCCTCCTTCGGCCAGCGGTGGTTTGGTTCTCGGAGGTTTTACCTGGAGAAGTACTGAATCAAGTAGATGATTGGATGTTATCTGGAAATGTGGACTTGATGCTTGTCATTGGGACTCATGCAAGTGTATGGCCCGCTGCTGATTATGTCGAATTCGCTCGTGAGCAGGGTGCACGTATCGCGCACATAAACACCGAAGACCCGTCAGACGATCAAAAAACTGAGGGAAGAGATTGGTTCTTCAAAGGTGACGCCGCAGTAATAGTCCCTGAACTTCTAAAGGGTGTAATCGGTGCGCCATACTGTATTGGACTATAGGCAGGAGAAAATAACCTCATCCAAGACACCTCCCCATAATCGTGGATATACCCAGGAACTGTTCCTAAAATAATAGCGCAGTGCCTAGGGTCAAATGGTTTGTCTTGGAAAATAGGGTTCGGACCATATAGGATCACTCCCTGTAACTGTCGTGCGAGCAACGGGGCCCTACCAGATCGGAGCTGGGCGTTTCAGCTGGTCCACCAGGAAGCAGCGTACATCACGTGCACTGCGTTGCACCTTGTTTATTTTGCGGTCGAGAAGCACTATCAATTGGGCGGCACAGCAATGCTCGGGCACTTCTCGCAAGTACAAGGGGTCGGAATTGCGCTCAATGCGGCAGGTAAATTACCCATTATGTGCCGAATAGTTGACGAGCCCTCGTCTCGTTTCCGGAGGTGTGGTGCCTCATGATGTTGGACAGATAAGGTAAGTGGCAGGAGCACAATGTCTGCTTCCTATATGGGAAATAATAAGCTATGGCATAATTAGATAAGACTATCACGAACCCATTCAACGTGCCCGGAAGCGCGAGACCAGGAGCCCCGGGTACCGGGATGTAAAGATTCAATATACATGCAGCGCGGGCCACTTCGCTATATAGACATTCGATCGTTGAAATTGCAACCTCGACTCCCCTCCTTGACCTTCTCTCCAAAGTGGATCGATAACGTCGTGAGTACCATGGGTGAGTTTGTTTGGCATCTGTAACGTTCGCATGATGGGATGACGCGCTAATGCATCTGGTGATAGCAACGTCAATGGGTCTTGTCAGTGAAGTTGTTGCTAGCCAGCCTCCCAGTACTCTTGTGGAGAAGCATGCTCGCAATTCGCTAGTAACTTCTAACGAAGAAATGGCGGAACACTCTAAAGGCATTACAAAGGAAGATTACTCTCATACACATGACCGAGACTCTATGGCTGAATGGGATCATGAGTTGTATCCACCGCCGACGGAAGATGATAAGATCCAGTTGAGGAAGATCGCGGGAGAAATTCCTTGGATTGGTTATTCGCTTTGTGTGGTTGAATTTGCAGAGAGGGCGAGTTATTATGGAGCTGTGCAGGTCTTTGCAAATTTCTTGCAGAAACCACTACCAAAGGGTGAGTGTAGACCTATCCTGAATTAGTGCCATAAGCATGGCACAACAAGTACTGACCGCAGTTGACAGGCGGCAATGGTGCTGGTGCACCCCCTAAGGGTACTCAGCTTTCGGCTGGAGCCCTAGGTAAAGGTCTTCAATTTGGCAATGCCTTTGTGCTCCTCTTCAGGTTCATGGCATACGCCTTGCCTATCTTTGGAGCTTGGATCGGTGACACCAAGATAGGACGATATCCTGCCATTCTCCTAGGCGTATTGATTTGTGGGATCGCACATATTATCCAAGTTGTTGGTGCTCTTCCGAGTGTGCTCCAGGCTGGGCATGGACTTGCTCCTTTCCTCATCAGCTTATTCATCTTGGCCATTGGTGCCGGTGAGTGAATATCACATCCAATAGAGACTCCAATTGCTCAATGTGATATAGGTATCTTCAAGCCTAATATTCTACCTACTGTTCTCGACCAATACAGGCATCAACACCAATTTGTCAAGACCCTCAAGACAGGTGAACGCGTGATTGTCGACCCCGAAATGACTGTCAACCGAATTAGTCTCATATTCTACGGCTTTGTCAACGTCGGAGCTTTCTTTCCGGTTGCTACAGGTAATGTCTGACCAGAAATTCCCCTAGAACAAGCTCTGATACTGATACCCAACAACAGTCTATGCCGAGAAGCGAATCGGGTTTTGGCTCGCTTTCTTACTCCCGGGCATCATCTACTTCCTGCTTCCCTTGGGTTTACTTCTAACATACAAGAAGACGTACCGGGTCAAGCCCAATGGTACAGCTTTGGATGATTTCTTCAACATTGTCCGTGTGGCGTTTGTCAGGAACAAGGGCAAATTTTGGAAGCATGGGTTTCTTGATGCAGCGAAACCTTCGGTCCTGGCTGCTGAAGGTGTGACCAGGTGGGGAAATCGTGATATCCACTGGTCTGATGAGCTTGTTGGAGACGTCAAGCGCACCATCTCTGCTTGTGTCATGTTCTTGTACTTTCCGGTGTGGTATCTTAACAATGTAAGTCCCATCACTTCCGCAGTACTGTAACATCGCGATAGTTTACTAATGTCTTCCTCTTAGGGCGGCGTAGGATCAGTCCTGACCTCTCAAGGTTCGTCAATGAAGACTAATGGGGCTCCCAACGACCTGCTCTCCAACTTTAACGCCCTTTCTATCATATTCTTTGCTCCACTCCTGACAAATGTCATCTACCCTGTACTCGAACGTCATAATATGATGCCTGGCCGCATTACACGTATTACCTTCGGCTTCACCCTCGCATGGATATCTTCCGTCATCGGTGCAATCACTCAATGGTACATCTACAAAACTTCTCCATGCGGCCATTTCGCCACCGACTGCACGATAGGTGATGGAGTCTCACCACTCAGTGTTTGGGTCCAATTACCAAACGTCATTCTCGGAGCCATAAGTGAGTTGCCTAATTAAACGCCCACACCCTTGAATCTGATGCTTACCAGAGTAGGTGAATGTTTCTGCCAAGTCACAGCCTACGAGATCGCCTATGCTCGCTCCCCAAAAAATATGAAGGCCATCGTGATGAGTATATTTCTCTTCATGAACGCTCTTTCAAATGCTCTGGCTCAAATAATGACCCCAGCTATCAAGGATCCGAATTTAGTTTGGGTGTGGGCTTCTCCTGCTATTGTCCTCTTCTTTGTTACTATCGTCTTTTACTGGCGATATCGGTATATGAACAGTGATGTCTTCATGACTGAGGAAGCTGTTACTAGTGATGAGAAGCCTGCGCATCTTGAAGATGGTCTTGCTCGTGCAGAGACAATGGGAGGAGGAAGCACTGTTAGAGCTGTCGATGATGAGAAGAAGATCCTGGAGCATGTTGATACGGATGGGAGTGAGGATCTTCCGCATGAGAAGAAGGTCTGAGAAAGTCCTGAGAGGAGTGGTGGTAATTTACCCGGGGCCTGGACTGATCCTAATGTACATTCCCTTGTTCCATAATCCATCCGAGCACTGAAAGTTCCACTTTTCATCCTAATGTAACAAGCAAAGCCAAAGCGTGACCATTTTTTGTTCCTTTTCTTCTTTTCTGAAAAATCCATCATTGACCCAAACGCCAGAAATTTGAAGCGCACGAAATCACTTCGACATGCTCATACCCAGTTCACATACGCACTCCTCTCAAGTCTCATTCATCTCGACTGATGTAGGCGCGGTGAATATACTCAATCCATTTCAATATGCTCAACAAAGGAAGCACAGTCCAAATTCCCACCCTACCACCCATTCTCAGCACAGCGTTCAGCAAACATGACCGCGTACAAGCATCTATACTCGTCCAGAGTAAGCTTGCCAAACCATTTCTTACGCAGAACACGGGCAGCAGTGGCACGGCTCGCATATTCCTTCGGCATCCGATCCATGTAGGCCTCGCAGACGTCTGCAGCAGTAGTACCAGGAACCCTATTGGCATAGTCCTCTCGCAACTCTTTCTGGACCATATCGTGGCTCCAGTAACGCTGCATGAGCTCTTCAGAGACTTCCTTTGGATCTTTGGGAGAGCCGGAGATCATGCAGGTGAACGGATTGGTCGCACTGGCATGGAAGAAGCCGAATTCGAAGTCTCCGCGCATGTATAGCACAGTAGAATCAAATTTCATAGCATCTGGATGGTTGAATGCATCATATCCGGGCATGGTGAAGCTTGTAAGGATCTCCTCTAAGCTGCTCGGCGTCACGCTGTCATTCCAGCTATGGAGACGGGGGAGCATTGGCTCAGTGAACAAGCGGACTTGGCTGTAGGTGACATCGCTGTCAGTGCTGCTGTCGCACTGGAATGGATTGTGAAAACTGCTAGAGCGAACAGGAGGCGTGAACTTGTCATCGGGAATGCTGTCGAACTCCGACTCGGAGGGTCGACGATAGTACTCATCGTATTCATCCTCGATGGCGGGGCTGGCGGCTGTTTCAGCACTCAAACCACTGGTTTCTTCCACCCAAGTCGTAATCTGAGCAGCTGTCTGAGCGGAATTGCCTATTCCAGACGTTTCGGGCCGCCATGGTTGCTCAACTCCAGCCTTGAGTTTGGTGAGATAGTCGTATTGAGCTTCGTAGCCTTCATATCCGGGGCGAGAGGCATCTCCTGGTGTCCCAGCAAGAAGCTTCTCCTTAGCAGCTCTAAGGTTACTTCGAATCTCGTTTTTCAGAGCTTCTGGAGTGGGTTTGCTGCTATAGGTACTACGTTCTCTGTTAGCTCAACGCTCTCGCCCGATGCTAGGATCTTGGAAGGGTGAAATGAGATTCAACACACTGACTTAAGCTCAGTATGCTGACAGCGCCTCGCTAATCGTCCTTCATGAAGATGAGGCAGCTGTCAGTATACTGAGATTCAGTCGAGGTGTGGAAAGCAAGTTAGGTAGCTCAAATTCCCATTCAAGAGGCCGATACATACTCAAATTCCACCTTCTTGGCCTTTCCTTTGCCAGATTGGCCCTTTTCAAACGCTTCGACCTTGTCTTCCATTTTGCTACAAATTTCCGCAAATTCATTGACAAGGGCGGTTGTGCTGTAATGGTTGTTAGTGGCTGTTTGTCTGTCTGTTAGATAACTAGCTAGAAATTCGAACCACACAAACGGGCTTGAAGATATCAAACTCAACTCAGTATACTCACAGCCTCTAGAGATGAAGTGTCCACCCAGTCTAGGAGGTTGTAATATAGTGAAAAGATTGTGACATGTTCAAATGAGTTCGCTAAGCTGAAATTTCGAGAATCAGTTTGGAACCATCGGGACAAAGGTGCATACTTGTCTTTCTGCATAGTCTCTTCAAGCTCGGGACGATATGGCTCAGATTGTTGAGATGGCTTGACATTCTCACCAAGTTCTCGCCGCAGGTCATTGTCCACGCGTTCGAAATCGACAAAGATTTTCTGCTCTTTCAAACGCCGCTTCTCTTCCTTCTTCTCCATCTTGACCTGTTTCTTTGACTTTGGTCTATCGTCTGTGGCATGAGGTATTTCGCCCTTCATATAATATTTATCGACATTCTGGAGAATTTTCTCCGATTCACTCAGATCTGATGTACCAATTCGACTCGCAGAGGAGCGTGAGAGGTCAGAAACAGAGCGTATAGCCACATCACTTGGTGAAGCGAATGACAAGTCAGCCTAGAAAGTCAGCAGGTTAAGCATTAGGGCCTAGGAACCATGAAATATGGTAATGGGAGCCTAAAAATCAAATAAACTTACTGGAGGATGGGCTGGCTTCTTGAATTTAGAGAAGAAAAGACCTATATTAGCGCTTTTATTCGTTGTGCGAGCGAGGAATCCGCTGCGCTCGGGCTCCGCTTCAGCATCGTAGCTGGTATTGGAAGTGTCCTCACCATAATCTGATTGATGGGAGTTGCCAAGGCCAGTGGAATCGTCATCGTCGAATGTAATAAGGTCACTGGTTGAGCTGGGTGCTCCTCTGATCGTATTCGTTTCGCTGGCATGGTCTCCAGATGTCTCGTCGTCGTTGTCGTCTTCGGCTTCACTGGCGTCCTGGACTGGTGTAGGTGCACGACCGATAAACTTACTATAACGAGATTCATCCTCCTTCCATGGCTCTTGGTCCCCAGTGCCATATCCATTCACACAAGGCCCATCAGAAAACCCCCTATCACGGCGAAACATCATGTTAAGCAATGGAGTTTTCGGGGTTTTCGGCGTCTTTGAGCCACTGTTAGTGCGAGATCTGCCAAAGAAAAACTTTCCGTCGGTCGTATCAAGCGGGGTAGGCTTCTTTTTACGAGTGAATGGAGGACTGGCAGCAGTGAGAGGGTGAGGGGCATCAGGTGAAGTGAAATTTGAAAGTAAAGGCGAGCTTTTTGGTGTGAAACCAGGTACTCCACCAACATCAAAACTTGGTGCAATCATTATTCGGACCGTTGCTGGTGATTTCGATACGTTGTGTGGATAGAAAGGTAGCAGATAGATCGGCGGGGAGGGGGGGGGTTTTAAGTTATTATGGCAGAGGGTGAGTTACCCATTTGAAGTCGGTGTGAGTGGATCCCATAAGGTGCTTGGATTCCGCAAGCGGGTAGGGTGTCTGTCGGTCATGTAGGCCCCCAATGGTAACATACTGGATATTGTTGGGCGCTGTGAGGACTACCATTCCGTTTGGCGATGCTTAAAATGTTTTCAGCAGCTGAATTACCTGGATTCTATCCACTAAGGAGAGCCTTCTCATGTCAGCGAAGGTTTTGAAATAGAGTAACAGGATTAACTTGACTCACTCGAGGTTTCCTTCACCACTCACACTGAATCTGCCTGACGCCCTTTAGATGATCAAGTTGCTGTCTGCAGATTTGGTCAGTTAACAGACTTCTCCTTTCCAGACGGCTTCCAAATCACAAAATATGGTGAATGTGTCGAAACAAACATCAGTGCCAAAGGTTCCCGGTATGTGAGCAAAACCGAAAAAATACTTTTGTACCAGCGCAACATATCTGCTAGGTAGCTATCTCCTCTTCCCCGGTTCTCCCGCGCCATTTTCTGTGCTGAAAGCCTCATGTCTAAAAAGGAAGAGTCAAGAAAGAAAACGAAAACAGCGTGAAGACTTTGACCTCAAATCAATTTTCACACCGCATATCATCCGTCACTATGCCTCTCTAACCGTATTTCTAGACGCTGTCGCATCTCCAACCCAAACTTGATGTGCTGAAATGCTTACCAGTATCTTAAATTCCCGACACCCTACCCAGGGCGCAGATATGTAGGTTGGACAACGAATATACTTACAAAAAGGCGCCTCTCGAAAAAGGCAATTACAGTAAGGACTACCAACAAAAAATACGCCGGTCACTTTCCGAGCTATGTAGTGGACAATTACGCTCAATCCATGCTCTACCTGTGCAATTAGCATGACCATTTCTTGCACCGAGTTGCCATTCTGCAAGACACCGTTAGAACTATAATTTCGAACGGGTGTGCTGAAATACTTACCACTATCTCAAATTCCCGTACATCTGCTGAAGACAGTGAAGATTTTGCAATTGGCAAAGATCGTCTTGACAGGCGAGAGACGCTAGGAGTAGCGATGGACAACTCCGGTAATCTCAATCCGAAAGTGACGTCCAGCAAGATCTTGGTAATTTCAAGATATGAGAGTTCAGCCTTTCGCTGTTTTTTCTTTCGTTAAATCGACCATCAGGGTCTTCTGGTGCTCTACCTGTACAATTAGGTTGTGCCACCTGTTATAGCGCTCACTGCACGATTTGGTAGGCGGCGTCGATACTATAATCAGGATCAAACATGCTGAAAACCTTTCCGTTATCTCAGATTTCCGGCCCAAGACCAAAGAGACGTAACCATATGGCATCTGTACAGAACAAAGTTAGCAGCACCCGTTACTTGATAAGCGCCCTAAACGCAGCGTTTCCTTCCTGTAAAACGAGGAACTCACGCTGTGTATTTTGTTTCGCCGAAAGCGATTTTGCGATTCCCGCAGGTTTCAATCGGAATCTTCGCCAGTGCTAGGTTGATCTTTGACAGCTCGCAACCCCGCGGACCGAACTCGCTTTTCTCTTGAAAGCAGGACAAAATCTGGGATTCTGGGGAATTCAAATCCTTCTCACTACATAAAAAGTAATAAACCGTATCGCGTGCTTCTGATGTCAAACAGTAGTAAAGGTCGTGAAAATGCTTATTTGATACAAACATAGCTACACTAGAGTTCTTGTGTTAATACAGGTAGAGCGACCGTTGGTTTAAGTGCTGATTTTCTCGGTCCCATTCTCGGGTTGGCCATGGCTTCAGCTGGAACGTTAAACATGCATCGTAGTGCAGAAATTGGCGCCAGAATCCCTATATAAACCATTTGCGAGAAATGTATCCCATCAACCAGCCATATGGCGTAGCGGCATAAGTGTTCGTTCTACCGTATCAACCTGTCAGGTATTATATAATTAATACTTGCCATATGGTTGGATTGTGTAACCAACTTATCGGCGCCGCAATTCAAGGACAGATAGCGTTGAGACCTTTGACTCCCTAAATTCGGTCTGGACAAGATAAGCAGAGTTGATTAGTTTCTCCCGATTTCGGGGGAAATTAATGTTTTGCCTTTTTTTTTTCCTCGCGCTCGAGATGTGATGTGGTATTGCTGGTGTTGAGTGGCATGGAATACATCTTCGTACTGCGAACTCGAGTGGTAAATTATTAGGCCTTACGGCACAAATAAAGTTGATGACAAGGACATATGAAAAATCGAGTACTACTTCGCTGAGTAAGATATCTTCTTGTCGGTATCTATTTACAACCCTTCCCGTATTTATGCCCGTGGCTTCGCCTGAGGAGTCCATGCGCTATACTTGCTCTTTACTCTGTAGATTCATGAATTAGCACGCCTCGTTGTATTAAAACCACTGTATGTCAACCTACGTGCTGTATGGTTTATAAGCAGAGCGACTCCATGTCAACGTTGGCCTATGCTTTTCTGGTTCCCATTCGCGTACTTTGCGTTGTAGTAGTGGGTCCTCTGTTGGTGGCTTGTCGACAAAATATGACATCCATGCGTGCCAACCTGGTTCTATCTGTGATCTGCCGCCAAATTTAGTCTCCATTCTCACAATGCCTCCGTTTTCTTCACGTACGGATCATATTCTTTGTCCTTGTAGTCGACCCATCGCGTTCGTACTGATCCAATGTTAATTCCTATGAATAACCATTCTTTCATGCGTCACTGACGAGGCAATTCCTCCTCCAGATTTTCGTAGTATGTATTTCCATATCGATCTTTCCCGATCACTGTGCCAGCTTTGGTGTCACCTGTACATGGTCAATTAGCATGCCAATGGACTTCTAAATAGTATAATATTCGTACCAATATACTAAGAGGCGGCGAGAAAGCTCATTAGCCTGCTGTTCCTATAAATTGAGGGATGGCGAATTCATACATGCAACTGGTGTCCATAATCCTACTCATACACTTGTTAGCACGGCCAACCTCTCGGGAAGAACTTCCAAGCATACCTTGAGGCCTATCCGACGCAAGTTTCGCAACGTCCGGAGAATTGTAGACATTGTGGGCGAGTTATTAGCTATTAGGATCCAGAGTCTCGACTGATGGATGTCAAGCCGACCATTCATGCCTGAGGCGACAAGGCGTCCATAACAATCCTAGCCGGAAACTGTAAAAGCGAAAGCGAATCATCCACAAGAATTCTGCGTTTTTTCAAGACGAAAATGATAATTAGAAGCTTTGGGAGGTGCACAAGGGTAAGAGCAAGGCCGTTGAAGACATGGAAAAGCCAACAATGTCCGAGGGCGAGAAAATATACTACATATGGACAGACATCTCCAACCCCTGACGCGCCCCATTCAACCTTTTCTATGCTTGGAAGCATTACTTCTGAATTGGATAAGCTCTCTCCACGATTTGAAGTCAAGCCTTCGCAAATCCGAATCCTGAAAACTCCTAGCGAATTCTGTGAAACTCTCAAGGTGGGTTCATCTATCTTTGCTTGCCATGCTCAGATTTTGGATAACATTAGCAACCTATTGTTTTAATCCTGACTAAGGTATTCACTGACAGTGGAGAAGTAGGACAAAATATCCAAAGCCAAGAAAAGGATATATCTTTCTACATTATACATTGGCAAGACCGAGCATGAATTGGTAGGTACATCACGACGAGCATCACTGACTAGGACTAACAACACCACCAGATATCAACAATCAGAGATGCATTGACAAATAACCCCGGTTTGCGAGTCTCAATTCTTACCGATGCGCTTCGTGGCACTCGGGAGACACCAAACCCAACATGTGCCTCGTTACTAGCACCTCTTATCGAAGAGTTTGGTGACAAACGAATTGAGATTCGAATGTTTCATACGCCGAATCTGACAGGACTCCGCAAGTCTGTTGTTCCCAAACGTGTCAATGAAGGCTGGGGTCTGCAACATATGAAGCTCTACGGTATTGACGATGAGTTGATACTTTCAGGGTGTGTATCTGTTACGTTGTGTATGGCGTTGTGGCGAACTAATCCGTAGTAGTGCAAACTTGTCGGATGACTACTTTACCAATAGACAAGATCGCTACCACGTCTTCTCAAATCCTGAAATAGCCGACTATTTTGAATGTATCCACCATGCTGTTTGCAAGCTTAGCTTTTCCGTCTCTCCATCAAAAGAGCCCGCCGGTTATACCTTAAGCTGGCGGGAAGATAATCCCTGCCCATCACCGTTAGATGATACAAAGGCTTTCATATCCCAAGCAACAACAACACTGGACTCACTAATTCACATCTCAACCCAATCACCAAAACAACAAACCGAAGGCTCATCAACAATAGTGTACCCACTGTTACAATTCACGCCCCTCTTAGAACCAGATACATCCACCGAACTTCCCGCTCTCCAAACCATCCTCTCCGCTCTAGCAACTCCAGCATTCGCAAATTCAAAATGGACATTCACAGCCGGCTACTTCAACATGACCCCCACAGTTCGCCAACTCCTCTTGAACAGCAACCCAGCCCACGCAACCGTCATAGCCGCCTCACCATGGGCAAACGGTTTTTACGGCTCAAAGGGGGTATCAGGTATGCTCCCTGCCGCATACAGTCTCCTCTCCCGGCGTTTCCTCGACGCAGTCTCCTCCGCCGGTCTCGGCTCCAAAATTCAACTCAAGGAATGGAGGAAAGGCACTGTAAATACCCCTGGTGGATGGACCTACCACGCCAAAGGCCTATGGGTCACCCTCCCCCACCAAAGTGCTCCCAGCATCTCCCTTGTGGGAAGTAGTAATTACACCAAGAGGAGTTATTCTCTCGATCTGGAGGCGAATGTTTTGATTGTTACGAAAGATGCCGAATTGATGAAGAGGTTGGGGGAGGAGGAGTTGTGGTTGCAGGAGCATGCTAAGGTGGTTGATAGGGATGAATTTGCTAGGACGGAGAGGAGGGTGGGGATTCATGTTAGGGTTGCTATGTGGATTGTCACTGTGTTGGGCGGTGCTTTGTAAGATGTGTTTTGAATAGGAGGAGAGGATGAAGATGTCATTGTCTTTGACATTTGTGCCATCGCTAGCTGCTAAAACTCGTGATCTATGTTTATAGTGACCTAGCCCGTCCCCAAAACTCTGGTTATCAGAACAGAATACCCGACTTCTTCTCATTCTCGCTTTCATCAAGACATACGCAAATCGCGGCGACGAGAGCCAAATCAACACCAGGAGCGACCTGCACGAAATAGGTCTGCTTACCCGCGAAGATCTCGCGGACCGTAAAGAAGGACCTCGCAATTGAAGCGATAGGTTGACCTCCACAGGTTATGGTAGCTGAACGGTCTAACCAATCCCCCCTGACTTCTAATTCGATCTCTCGGCCATCGGCGGCGTTTGTGAAGTGTACTGATGATTTATGGGACAGAACTATAATTAATGTTGGTTTGGAATGAATATGGTGGGGAAAAGAATGGATGGAAGAGGTATGGCTACTTACAAGCGAAATGTCCCTTCACCTCAAACAGTTCAAAGCCATCAGGCCCAATACCCTTGAACGATTTGTGGAAACTTAGGAGCTTATTCTTGAGTGTGAAGTGCTCTCGTCCCTTCATGTCCGTGAAGGCTTCATTCCAATTAGCTGAATACCGCAAGATATCAGGCTGTATATGTATACGTACTTTTCCTATCACTAATACTCAAGAATGTGCCCTTGCATCTGCAAATATCCACGCCATTGGCAGTTCTAATCGTGAAATCATCACCACTGAAACTGAATGCCTTTTCTTTCAATTGAAAGGCTTAAGGGTCTAGGAAGCAGAACTTGGAGTGGAGGCCCAGAGGTGGTACGAAGGGTGCCACTGGTGCCATATTCGTTGATCGGTTCTTAGATGAGGGCATTCTGGTTGTAGGAAAATGGTAGGAAGGTACCATGTTCGTTGATCGTTTATTAGAATGGGGCATCTTGTTTTGTAGGAAATGGTAGGAAGATGTAATGAATCTTTTTGCTAGCTTGTAGGAGGTAGAACTTTTTGGTACAAATGTTTAGCTTTGATCTGAAGGTGTATAATGGCATGGCATGATATGGCAGGCGGAAGCAGCATTCCACTTTTGACTGCGCAGTTAACGAGCGCGTAGTGGAGTAAGGTACCTACCGGGAGGGCAAGAGCTCTAGGAGCGGGGGCAACTGCAGTCCTAATGAGTATTTCATTCGTCTTGGCCCAGCCAGAAGCTATTGCAGATGAGATTGTGTTTCGCCAAAAAGGTCTGATACTACCTAAACAGGCTAGCCTGAGCCTTCTTGGTGTTCGATTTGCCTAATCTGGAACGCATATATTTTCTTTATTCTCTGTGCCCTATATTGAGTCTTTATTGACGCTCTATTCCTCTTTGTTATTATCTGCTATGATACAAATGCATTATACCTTTGAGCGGTAGCGGTCAATAATGCCTTTATCATTTTCTTTCTTCACGTTTTGTCTGTTTATACTTCTGGCCGGTTTGCAGGACAATGCATTGTTCCTTCCGCCTTGCCTTACAATTGAACATTTGGCGACAGTGTTGTCGAGGGTATACATAAACAGAACATGTAGACATGGAGTTTCGATTCTTCAGTTTCCTACAGCACTCGCGAGTAATCCACGACATCGCTAGCTATTTCACCACCAAACATACCTGAGAACCCAACAGACGCCACAATAGCGTCCTTTGCACCCTCAAGCAACCCACCACAAGAAATAGCTAGCATGTCGTCCTACACCCCCAACCGCGAGTTCGCGTTCGCATTCGATATCGACGGTGTTATTTACCGCTCTAGCTCGCTGTGCGAGGGAGCGGTAGAAGCTATCCAATATCTCAACACCCACCAAATCCCCTACATCTTCCTCACCAACGGTGGAGGCAAGACCGAAGAAGTTCGGGCTAGGGACATGGCCACGAAACTCAACATCCCAGTATCCACGGAACAGTTCATCCAGTCACATACCCCCTTCAAGCAGTATCTGCCTGAATTCGCCGACAAGACGGTCCTCGTCCTCGGCGGTGTGGGCGATGATAACAGAAACGTCGCCGAAGCCTACGGTTTCAAGAACGTCGTCACCACCGCTGACATCGTAACCGCCTTTCCCAACTACTGGCCCTTTGACGAAATGCACGGCGACTACTTCAGAAAGTTGGCAAGGCCCCTTCCATCCACCCCTTTGCAAATCGCCGCCATCTTCGTCTTCTCCTCGCCGCGAGATTGGGGCCTCGACCAGCAAATCTGTCTCGACCTCCTCCTCTCGCAAAAGGGTCTCCTGGGTACACCATCCCGCATGAACGGCAACGGCATGTGGCGCAACGGCAACCTCACAGACTCCCAACCCAAGATCTTCTTCTCAAACCCGAACGTCGACTTCTCCACCTCGTACCACCTCCCCCGGCTAGCTCAGGGATCCTTCAAGGCCGGTCTGGAAGGTGTATGGAAGGCGAAGACTGGTCTCGATCTTCCATCCTCGCAATCCGTTCAAGTCGGTAAGCCAACGCAACTCCAGTTCCAATATGGCGAGAATGCTCTTCGCGCCATTGCTGGAAAGGACTTGAAACGGGTGTACATGGTAGGTGATGGTCCTCGCTCGGACATTGCCGGTGCTAATCAGTACAGGAGTCCTTTCAAGTCTACTTGGAAGTCCATTCTTGTGCAGACGGGCATGCACGTCGCGGGAACTGTCCCAGAGTTTCTGCCAATGAAGGAGGTCCCGAATGTTCTTGACGCTGTCCGATGGGCGCTTGAACAGGAGGGCTTCCCAATGCAAAGCCGTACTCCCTCGCCATCACCTTCGCCAACTTCTGGATTGAGCACGAGGCAGCCAAATACTCCAGATAGAAGAAGTCCATCTTCTTCTATTTCCTCTAACATCCCAGCACGTTCTCGCAAGCGTTCTCGTTTCCCATCCTCTCGTGAGAGATCCCGATCCCCACCTCGAAGCGGCGGTAGATTCAAAAGATCCCGCTCTCCTCTTCCAGTCAGGAAGAGCTCTCCCAGATCTTCACCACCACCTCAAGCTGACACTGCTAAGGAGTCCCTGCCTCAAGACACTGAAATGACAGGCACTCCCACTGACACTGGCCCCGAATCACAGCCACATGATACTGACATGGCAGAAAATTCTCATCCAGGGCCAGAGCCAGTCCAAACGCCAGCTCAAGACCCACCTCCACCTTCAGACTCAGACATCCAAGGACGTAGACCACCTATGTCCAAGGGTGAGCGACTGGCATTGATCTTCCCACCACACATGCAGTACTGTATGTTGTGCAACGGGTTGTGTCGTATGCCACTCGGCCATGGCTGAGTTGTATGTGTTAACATCTAGAATGACCTAATCCCAACAGGTTTGTGGATTAGTAGGTAAGTATAATTACATTTCCCCCCCTTTCCTTTTTCATGAAATAATTTCCCCTTAGTAAGTTTGTGATATCGTGAATGAATACTGTGAAATTAATTCGGTCTGTCAAGCGGAAAAAATGCTTGCCAAAAACAGAATTAGTGGCTCATTGAGTTGTATTGATGAGTATTTGTTGGTGTTACCTATTTCCTAACCATGCTCGGTATTATCAACCACAAGCAGGCTCTTCAGACTCAAGAATTCGATCCTCCCTTCCCCCTTGCAACCCACCATCCAAAATCATATCCTCATTATCATCCTTATCATCTTGAACTCTCCTCCAAGTCGATCTCTCCACAGGCACCTCCCTCCCTTTCCCCTTATCCACCTTAGCAACCGGCCGTATCAAACCTCCCAGCAAAGGATTCCTACTGAACGCACCCTTCCCCTTAGTCCTCACACTCTCATCCTTCCCCTCTACAACATCATCATCATCTTCTTCACTCTCCGGCGTCCTCGGCCTCTCCATCGTCTGCATCCTCTTCACAATCTTCCCACCAACTAAATCAATACTGGCAACCACTCTCTTCTTCTCCCACTCCGGTCTCGAATACCATTCCTGTTCGCGCAGAATCTTTTGTTGCTTTTTTAACTGTAGAGCCCTCTCTGCGGGCGTGGCCCACACACTCTGCCCACTGGTCGGGGTTTCGAAATCGGCAGCCTCGTCGTGCACGCGCGTCCTCTTCGCATTTTGTGATTGAAATGCTAAAAGTTTATCTCTATGCTGTTTCGCCTTAGACAGTTTCTCACTTTCTGAATCGGAATTATGATTTGAGGAAGTCGGAGTGATAAGTCCTGGCGTAGCTAGATGTGAAGCCGAAAATGGTCGAGGTTTCGCAGCTATTTCCGCTCTTTTATGAGCAGCATTATTAGCGCTTTGTTTTTCGGCGCCACGCTCTTCGCGAAGGATTCGTATCATGGATTGGACTTCCGAGGCAGATAGGATAGGTGTATTGCAGAATGTACAGGGTCCCAAACCTTCTTTCACACAGATAATCTTGCCACAATTGAGGCAATTTGGTGCTGCATCAAGAAGTGCATGACGTTGAGCCATGCATGTGCATTTTCTGCGGGCGTTTTCTTCTGCTGATGATGCGAGAGAAGGGTTGGTTTGGACTTCTAGTTCACGGATTGCAGATTCGAGATCATTGAGTGCGGTTGATTGACCATGCATGGGTGTCCCACCTGCTATAGTGATCTTGGTCTTTCCTCTTGAGGGTGAAGCTGAACGAGAAGCCGGATTTGAGTCTGATATCAAACGTCCAGCCGCTGAGGGTGGTAGTTTTGGTGATGCGGTACGTGAAGGTAGAGGTGAAGTTGTTGTTGATCGTACATTTGGCAGAGCAAGTAGTTCTGGTGTGGGATTCAAGGAAAGCGTGTTTGAGAGATGTGGTTGTTTCTTTGGCTTAGGTTGACTGGTTCTGGAGATATAATCTTCTTCATCTCTCTTCACATAACCACCGCTAGAATCCCCAAAAGGCTCCGGTCTCCGTGGTTCAGGCAGTTTCTTAAAGTCATTTGCTTTCTTCTTCCGTGGTTTTGGTTTTGGCACTCCTGTTACATCTTCCTGCGGCTGAGTCACTGAACTGTATGATGCCGAAGCCTGATTACTAGTATTTGATGATGGTGCTAATGTTGAAGATGGCGGCTGTTGCCTCCGACTATTGAAAGTAGTGATAAACTCAAATGCTGCAGGTGAGTCTCCCAACAAATTTCCCAAATGTTCTGCTGCTTGGGCTTTCGGTAATGTTTGCGTATATTGGATTACTTGCTTGAGTGATTCTTCATCTAAAGGAAGCAGTTTCTGTAGCTGGGGCAATGCCCATTTTTCGAGAGCCATGGCGGACAAATGGGATTCGAGGATGAGAATCTCAGTTTGATTGGAGAAAAGTTTGAGGATTCTACATAATTTCGGAGTCAGAATAAATATGGTGATTTATGGATTATATTGGTGCCTCAGGTATAAATATCTTGTTGCCTGAAGATGCTGCCCCACGGCGGGGAAGTGGTTAGCAATGGCTTCGATTTAGACGGACGTGATCTCGTGTGTGCTTATACTCTTGTCGGGTCGAAAGCTCTCAAAATTCATATGCAACTAGTTATTCACATCGCCGACCCTCTCTCTTATATCACAGACAAAAACTAATGAACCTAACATAGCAGCATACTCGCATTTCAGTTTACAATGGAAACGAAGGAAGATTTGAATTATCAGACGTCGTCATTACTAAGGCTACCCACAGGTACGAGACCAAAGACGAGAGTTTCTCGAGAATTTCAACGTGTGGAATGACTACAAGATTGACTTTGCATGCAGAACTGCGCCGCCAGATTTACTCCGACTGCCTCCCTCACACAATCCCCAACAACATACGCTCGGAAAGCAGGACACTATGGCGGCGTGCCTCTATCAACCTCCTCCTCGTCTGCAGAAGTGTCTGCGCCGACGATCTAGACATCCTCTATGGCACAAACACATTCGAAATAGACATATGCTACGACGCCATCAAATTTCGCTACACCTGGCTCATCCCCTCCGGCCTCAAACCAAAAGTCCTATACAATTTCCCTAGTTACTTTACATCGGCCAATGTCCAGAGAATAAGGAATTGTATCATCGATCTCGAGCATGTTGACGATTATACGGGAAGGATAAAGTATAACATGGGTGGCGCAGGATTGACAGCTGGGATTCGAGATCGTGTAGCGGCATTCGTGAATGAGGTTAGGGACGTGGGCGCTTTTGGGAAGGTTATCGTGAGGTTGAGTTACGGGAATAGGATTTTGAGTGATATCAGACGGGTCAAGGTCCTTTGTAGGGAGGCAGGGCGTGATACTGAGGCTGCGCAAACAGTTTTGGAGCCTTTCAAATGTCTGACGGGTGTAAGAAGGGCGGAAGTTTCAGGTTCCGTCACGCCAAAATACGCTGCTGAGATTACGCAGGCCATGATTGGCAAAGCAGATGGGAAAACATTGCCCATGGTGGCAGCGAAGGAAGTTGCGCAAGATCCTGCAGTATTATGGAGATGGAAAAATTCTTGGAATGCCTGAGAAGCGCTCATGCGAAGAGTACTTGGTTATCGAGAGGATCCTTGGGATTCTTTCGGCCACCATATGTTGTCAATCCCATATCGCCGAGCTTGGACTTGGTCTCTATTTGCGCCTCGCTTCTCCTGTTGAATCTCCCTGCCTTGGATTTGCGTAGGTCTGCTCGAATCTGGTTTGGAGAAACAAACTCCTTGTTCTCGTAGATAACTGGACCGCCAAAGCTAGATTCTAGCATAACAATGGGTGTGAGGACGAAGCGTGGTCCAATCTCAATCAAGTTGAGGCTTGTCTCTGTACTTCGACCCTTTTTTGGTGCCTCTTCCACTGGCACATCTCCTTCTGGGATAGATTTTGATTTGTCTGCTTCTGTCTCGTTGATTTGATAGCACCGTATCCATATCTTGCCATCGACGATTGTGAATCCCATAACGTGATCCACGAATGGTTTGGACTTGCGAGCACCTTTTGGTACGCCAAAAGCATGAGTGAACAGCTCTTTGAGGACTACGAGATGGGCTTCTTTGTCGAATGCAGCGTCGAAAGATAGAATTGGTCTTGAGCCTTTCAGACAGTTTCCAGTAAAGTGTAGCTCATCCATGGTATGTACTGAGCAGTATTAGCTCAAGGGTGGAAGCCAGAGATTAATAAAGCTTACAATTCTGCACATGCATCTTCACAGTCGGTCCGTTTGGTGGTTTACTCATCCAGGCATACAAGTCTTTCCCTTTCCTAGCCTCGAAAAAGAGTACATTGTTGCAATTATATAATTCCGCAAGTTCGTTCAATTGATACAGCTTAGTTTTCGTGTCGAGCTTTGCTTCCTTTCGACTATGAGGCATGAGGGAGTATAGGTCATTGAGTAGATGCCGATGCCTAAGATTGAATCAGCATTTGGCAAGTCAAGCGGTAGACTCTTTCGTTTTCGCGAATCTCAACATTTGAAGCTCTTACCTGAAAGTTACACCTCTTGAGGTTAACATGAGGACTCGCTGTCTGTTTTCCTTGAACATGCCGTTCGTTTTGGTTTCGTCGTCCTTCTTGGAGTCTGTCTTAGACAGTGCTTTGTATACTGCAGCCATTTCAGGAATCCGTTAAACAGTAATTTTAATTATGGAATTCTTTGCGATTGAGAACTTTCTTCATGAAAAGTTTCAGAGGGACAGCAGTTCGTCCAATCAGAAACCGAGAAACGGAAAAGGGTCGAGCCGACACTAGCGTTCTTTCTAGCCACAGCGCGCCACGATTGATCAAACCTCTCCTTTTTCTCTCTGTACTTGTATGCGAATCATCACGAGCTATTCTCAAAGCTAGATTGTGGAAATCATGATAAAATCTGCAAGGTACCCGTTTATTTAAGGTCACTACGTATTGTGGCACGTAAATCGAGAGTAAGATCAGATGCTCAGTGCTGGGTTGTATGCAATCTCGAGAGATTTCATCATGTTGGATCCTCGGAACAACGGGAACCAAATGGACGAGGCCACCAAGCGGATGGTTTCAACCTTTTTCCAAGCGCGGGACAATGCCCCAAAGATGCTGTACGCCAGGCAGGTCAACACATTTTCGCAACGAGATAAAGCCTGCCGCTGTTTTCGCCTTTGTATAATATTTCGTGTCTATCGGGGTTTAAGACCATTTTTGGAGCTAAGGAGTGACGACGTTCACAACTCTTCTCTCAAAGTAAAAAAGAGACAAAGCCACCAACAATCTGGTCTGACAGAGCAGCGAGCCCCACACCCACCGTAGAGACATGAATTTTAATTCGATTACATTTCCTTCGAATATTTCATACAAGTTAAATCATCGCGTGAATTTAGTAAATAGTAAATAGTGATATTTTGATACTCCCAATCGTCGCCCCATCTTCGCGTCTGGACAGGCCAGTGGAAGCACCAGTCAGTTTTTGAGAGGAGACAGGAGCAAAACGTTCCCGCCAAAGCCGCACTCTCGACCACGAATCATCCCATCTAACACACACCATCTCGTTCCCCCCACGACGCAAACTCCTTCCCACTTCCATCCCATCACTCCATCTCCATCCCATATATCTCCATTTCCGCTTTGGGCATAACTCACCACCACGGAGTCTGAACGCTTCCAATTTAATCAAAACGAGGCGATTCGTGTACTTTTGCTTCCAATGTCCCGGATTACTACGTGTTAGAGGGCTACGGGCGCGATAATAATCACTGCTGTGATGTATAACACGGTGTCGCAGCGTCAGGATGAGGATCGGACCAAGGGGGAATACATTGGTCGTTCCCCTACACAGACCTTTGCGCAGTCACCACCAAGGCCGTCGCCGAAACAAACTACACCATTGACATCAATACCTATCCAGCGCTCCCCAAACCAAACATCTGCGACTTTCATCTCACCTCGAAGTGTCAATCCACCAAGCTCGCCGCAGACGACACTACCGCACATCGCGTCGGCACTATATGCCAGGGAAGCTCCACCTGTTTCGAATTACTATGATCCGACACTTGACACGGGCGACAGAGCTGTAAGCCGAAGCGGCGGCAGATTTGACAACTATAATACAGAGGTGTGTAATAGTGAATTGCTTGCGTTTGCGCCGTGATTTATCTCCGGCGAAAAAAGAGTACAACAAGACGAAACTAACACAATAATGTTCAATAGCGGCGAGACCACTACAATAGCAACAACGAGCCACGACAACCACTGCCAAGTCTGTTTGACAAAAGAGAAGGATACCCACCACCAATTCAATCTCCCATCCAACAACATTTCCCCCAACATCAACCACAACACCACTCGCCTCATCGAGCACCAACACCAACACATTCACACGCCTACACGGCAACGGCGCCTCGGGCAGACAATATGTCACAGTCACCCATGTCACCAAAGATATTTCATCAATATGTTCCACCACAACCCTCTTTCACCTCTCACGAGCGAAAAGCATCACAAGAGGTAACCGCGAAGTGCCTAGAAGTGCATTAGATATACCGTCGCTAACAGTGCCTGCCAGAAAACACCCAGCCGAGCTGCTGACCCCATGTCCCTCTCTAGTATCATGTCAGGGACTGACAACGACGCCTCCGCCACTCCATACAAACCCCACAAAGTAAAAAATAGTCACATAATGCCGAAGCAAGAACTTCTCGATCCTGCACCACCACCTCCTCCTCCAACACCTATACACAACCACAACCACATCGCCGTCATGTCCAAGATGCCAGCTTTGCAGAATGGCGACTCCGGTCATGCTGTTGGTCCACCATCAGCTTTGCCGATGTTGCGAGCACGCCCTGAGGAAAAGGATGTTGAAGCAGAAATTGCTAGGATCGAGCAGACCGACCACAGCGATGTTGATGCTGCCGTAGGCGAAGAACTTGTTGCTATACACCGCACCCGCATCTTGAAGCGCGCCGCCGAGCTGGATGCCGCTGAAGATGTGAAGCGCAAGCGTCGCCGCCTATACCATACCAAGCGCAGTCAGGAGCTATTCGAGTCCATCGCCGCACAATCCAAGGAGGCATACTCCCAAGTTCACGAAGACAAAGCATGGGCGCAAGTCCAAGCCACCGAGATTGCCGAAGAGAAGGAACGCAAGAAGGATATGCAGCGCAAGCGTCGTCGCGAGAAGACTCTTGCCAACGAACAGGCCAAACACGAAGAGACTTTGCAGCAGCTTGCGAATGCCGTCGACCCCGAAGAGCGTGAGCGCTTGCAGCGCGAGGCAGACAAGCACGTCAAGAAGGCTCAGTATACCACCAAGTTGCTTCAAGGCGTCCAACCCACCAAAGATAATGGGCTCCGCGAAGTTACACCCGGCGGTCCCAACCTTGATGGAGGAGTCACTGGCTCCTTCGCCCTCGAAGATACAGCTGGCAAAGGCTCCAAAGCTCGCGGCGGTCGTGCGGGTACCCGTCCTCGCAAGAGCAAGGAGCAGAAGCAAGCCGAGAAAGATCAAGCTGCTCGGGCACAGGCTGCGATTGAGCGTGGAGATATCCTACCAGAGATTGCACCTCGTGAGGGTGCTCGGTTGAGAGATCTTGAACGTATCGCATCGCTCGAAGATCGAGATACCCGTAGCATGACCGAAGACTCAGCACCACTAGAGACCGCACCCTTCACATCAAAAGCATACAATCAGCTGTACGATCAGATCTGGAAGGAAATTGGCAAGAATACGTACAAGGTCTGGAAGCTCAAGAAGGAATCCATGGACACTCGTTTGTCAAACCACCGCAAGACCGCTCAGCTAGCTGGTAAAGAAGCTCGTCGATGGCAACTTCGCACCAACAAGAGTATGAAGGACGTCCAGGCCCGAGCTAAGCGTAGCATGAGGGAAATGGTGTCCTTCTGGCGTCGCAACGAGCGTGACGAGCGCGACCAGCGGAAGAATGCTGAGCGACAGGAGCTTGAGCTCGCTAGGAAGGTTGAAGCTGACCGCGAAGCCAATCGCCAGAAGCGCAAGCTCAATTTCCTCATCTCGCAGACTGAGCTGTACTCTCATTTCGTTGGCAAGAAAGTCAAGACTTCAGAGGCTGAGCATTCCGAGGGTCTTACCACTGATAAACCAGACACCAAGGAGATCACAACTATCGGAGACGGCAAGATTGGACCAAAGGTTACCAACTTTGAGGATCTCGACTTCGACGCGGACGATGACACCGCTCTCCGCCAAGCTGCCGAAGCCAATGCTATGCATGCTGTAGACCAAGCTAGGAAGACTGCTGAAGCATTCAATGGCGACGGTGGTAACCAGGTCATGCAGCAAATCGATGAGGGCGAGATGAACTTCCAGAATCCATCGAGTTTGCAGAGCAACAACATTGCTCAGCCTAGGATGCTTACTGCGACACTGAAGGAGTATCAACTCAAGGGTCTCAACTGGCTCGTCAACTTGTACGAGCAAGGTATCAATGGTATCCTGGCAGATGAAATGGGTCTCGGCAAGACGATTCAGTCCATCTCTGTAATGGCTCATCTTGCAGAGCAGCAGAACATCTGGGGCCCATTCTTAGTCATCGCTCCGGCTTCCACGCTCCACAACTGGCAGCAGGAAATCACCAAGTTCGTTCCAACCTTGAAGGTCTTGCCTTATTGGGGTAATGCAAAGGATCGTAAAGTCTTGCGAAAGTTCTGGGATCGTAAGCATATCGTCTACAATAGGGATTCGCCCTTCCACGTTCTAGTCACCTCCTATCAGCTCGTTGTTCAGGACACGCAGTACTTCCAGAAGATCAAGTGGCAATACATGATCTTGGACGAAGCACAGGCGATCAAGTCTTCTCAGTCCTCTCGATGGAAGAGCCTTCTCGGTTTCCATTGTCGCAACCGTCTACTTCTTACCGGTACTCCAATCCAGAACAATATGCAGGAACTTTGGGCTTTGCTGCATTTCATCATGCCTACGCTCTTTGATTCCCACGACGAGTTCAGCGACTGGTTCTCTAAAGACATCGAGTCTCACGCGCAGTCTAATACCAAACTCAACGAGGATCAACTCAAGCGTCTGCACATGATTCTCAAGCCATTCATGTTGCGTCGCATCAAGAAGCATGTGCAGAAGGAGTTGGGCGACAAGATTGAATTGGATGTCTTCTGCGACTTGACGTATCGACAGCGTGCATACTATAGCAATCTCCGCAACAAGATTAGTATCATGGATTTGCTTGAGAAGGCTGCTGTTGGCGATGATCAGGATGCGGCTACTCTTATGAATTTGGTCATGCAATTCCGAAAGGTTTGCAATCATCCCGATTTGTTCGAGCGTGCCGACACCAACTCTGCTTACTCCTTCTCCTCTTGGGCTGAGACTGCTTCGTTCATGCGGGAGGGTACCAACATCAATGTCTCTTACTCTGTTCGCAATGTCATCGAATATCGACTCCCAGCTCTTGTTTACGAAGACGGTGGTCGCTTGGACATCCCAGGCGATAATAACGTCAAGGCTGGATGGCGTGGCCACTACCTTCAGCATCTCATGAATATATGGACACCCGACTACATCTTGGACAGCTCTCGCAACGATGGCGCTTTCTCTTGGCTGCGCTTTACAGATGTCTCTGCAAACGAGGCTGCTGCTCTGCCTAGGCAAGACGTCTTCGAGCGTGCAGTCAAGCTCCAACGCAAGACTCGGGACCTGGCTCAGTTTGGCATCTGCTACGACGAAGAGGACACTGAGAATTTCACTCCAAATCATGCTCTTCTGAATATTGTTGATCGCTATGACCGCAAGCCATTGGCTGAGGTTACCTCCGAGGGCTATCTCAAGAACCTCCTCAACGTCTCGCAGAATAGCTTCCAAGAGTCAGGTCTTCCCTTCTTGGAGCCCTGTGCTCGTCCTGCTGCTACCGCTCCGCCAATCGAACTCACTACATCAAGCCCAGCCGCCTTAGTCGAGAAAGAGCGCACATTCTTCAGTGTACCTGTCCGCTCTGCTCTCTTCGATATCAGTGAGAACATCGAGGAAGCTTTGGTTGAAGCCAAGACCGATCCAAAGAACTTCCCTGCATTTGGCATGCTTCCAGAGCCGACATCCAAGCTATCCCGCTTCACCACCATCAAAGTCCCCAGCATGCGCCGCTTCGTCACCGATAGTGGCAAGCTCGGTCAACTCGACGTTCTTCTTCGCCAGCTCCACAAGGGAGGTCATCGTGTGCTTCTCTACTTCCAGATGACGCGCATGATCGACTTGATGGAGGAATATCTCACATACCGCAACTACAAGTACTGCCGCCTCGATGGATCCACCAAACTCGAAGACCGTAGAGATACAGTTGCCGACTTCCAAACCAAGCCCGAAATCTTCGTCTTTTTGCTATCCACCCGCGCCGGTGGTTTGGGTATCAATCTCACCTCGGCGGATACAGTCATCTTCTACGATAGCGATTGGAACCCCACGATCGATTCTCAAGCCATGGACCGCGCTCATCGCCTCGGTCAGACGAAGCAAGTCACAGTCTACCGCATGATCACGCGTGGTACCATTGAAGAGCGCATCCGCAAGCGTGCCCTCCAGAAGGAAGAAGTACAGCGTGTTGTCATCAGCGGTGGCAGTGGCTCCGGTGTCGATTTCAATACTAGATCCCGCGAGAATAGGACAAAGGATATTGCCATGTGGCTCGCTGATGATGATCAAGCCGCGGAAATTGAGAAGAAGGAACTTGAAATGGCTAAGAATCCGGAATTGGCGGCGGCGGCGCAGCAGGGGGAGAAGGGGAAGAAGCGTAAGGCACCCGGTGGTGGTGGTGCTGCAGGTGGGAAAAAGAAGGAGTTTAATTTGGATGACATGTACCATGAGGGTGAGTTTTTGTGATTGTGTTTCTTTTGTTTTTGTTTAGGTTGAGGCCCACTTGCTAACTTTGATTGATTGTGTGTTGTAGGTGAGGGACATTTCGATGATGTTTCTGCTAAGCCCTCCGGTGCTGCTACTCCCGTTCCTACTACTACTACGGAGGGTCCTCCCACCAAGCGCAAGAAGATGACTAAGAAGGCGAAGACTCAAGCTATGAGGCTTGCTGTTGCGGATGGGAGTGCTGATCCTAGCACGTTCCAGTGAAGTTCCTTACTTGTCGTTTAGCATGTGCGACTTGTGCCTGTCTTGTTCGTTTTTCAATGGGCATGACTACGCGAGTTGTTTTCTATGTCTATGGATGTTCCGTCCATGGACCTTATTATTTGATTTGATGTTTGCAAAAATGGGGGTTGGAGGTTTTCTTTTTTCTGTTTGTACAATTATTATGGGTCTGGAGAGACTTATCGGCGGCGGTAGTGATATCGGAGCGGGAAATGCTTGTTTTGCTTTCTTTTCTATCACACTCGGCTTCTCGGTTTCTGTCCTGCTTTGGTGGCTAGAGAATATCATCATCATCATCGTTGGCTCTTGTTGCTGGTCTCAGGGATTTGCATGGCGTGGTATTTGCTTTTGTCTTTGTCTCTGACTTTTTGTTTGCTACTTGGGAGGGATAATTCTTTTCATAGAAGAGGTAGAAGAAGGTCTTTCGATATGAAGGCTGTTGTCACTGCTGGGTGGATCATAAAATATGTTTGTTTGTACTTTGTATTTGCATTGATTGATTTGAATATGTGAAGGTTGTGTCTATGGGGGAGTGAGTGTGAGTGTTGAAAGTGATTGGGTGATGAGAGGATGTGGAGATCTTGGGAAGTGCTCTCGTGAAGTTCCTGTTGCGGTAAGTCGCGCTTTTTGGCATTGCTGGAGGAACACTGACAAGATGATTTTAGGATGCGCATGTAGCCGAAGGAAGTTTTGGAAGTTTACATCACTGATGAGGTACCTTACAGTCCCACTCGTCGGAAAGCATGCTCGTGGATTGACGGGCCATATCGTCTGAAACATCTACTGCTAAGGCTTTCGGTCAATCTAAAAAGACTCCGATAAATAGTCACAACTGCAACGTCTGGCAGCTTATCCGTGGTTCGACGTACCATATCGTCTAGACGGAGTATGGTTTCGGGCCTTTCACTACAGCTTCTATCATTCTCATCACTTTGTAATATTCCGACAAGCACTTACTCCTGACTACCTCTGGCAGGTTATCTATCCACTGAGTAATGCTAGAAACGACCGATATTCACGAATTACGCCACTTGAGTCTTCTAATGACTATTATACTGCATGTGTATTACCGTCATTTACTCTTCTATTCACTCTCATCAATCATTTCATACAGCTATAAAATACCTTGGTTAAATTTCTAAGAAGATTCTTTTCATATCATACTTTTAACTACAATTCAGTTTAACACGGTACCAAAAGAGATAATCAAAAAAGCACGAGATTAAGAAGCAGCACCAACTTCAAACATGCAAAGAAATAATCGCAGAATCCATCGTCTTCGTCCAAGGCATAATGGTGGTCCTAGTTATGGTGGTGGTGGATACACAGGTGAAGGATACATGTCTGATGCGCAACTCGGGATGAATCCTCGCGGACATGGCCCTTATGGTCCTGACTGGGGTGAGCAGTACGGTAGATCGAGGGGGAGGTACAATCCTGAGAGGGGAGGATATCCACCTGGTGAGGATGTTTATTATCGGAGGAATTCTAGTTATTGGTAGTGGGATGTGCGAGGCTTGAATGGTTGCGTATGGAGTCGGTTCAGGCTGGTTTATTGAATTATGAATTGACAGCTTTTATTTTGCTTGTAATCAATGCAAACTAGACCCATATTTGGACGTATTTAAAGCTACGGAATGTCTATTTTGATTAAATAAGATACCCTAACAATCCACCCCTTTTATTTCTACGTGAAGCGGGACCGACAGAGTATTGCACAATATCTCTGGTTTCGGCATGGACGAATGCTCGTACTTGGTCTTTTGTCTCCTCTTGGTCCAGGTAGGTCCAGGTATCATTTACGGCGGAAGACTTGGTAGGTGATGGTTGGTCAGTCGTACGGAATGAAAACGTCTTGACGTGCGTATCAAGCCAGTCAAAGGAATTGAAGTCACAGGCATTGCCGCGCAACTCCACGGTAAAAGAAGCGTCAGTCCATGCATGAAAGCCACTCTTGTCGAGCCATCCCCACTGTCTTTTAGCTTTACAACCAAGGCAATCTGGCGCCAATTCATCTGCAACAAGATTGTACTGATCGCGGCCGAAGTCAGTAGTGTAGAATGCAATTCTTTTGACACTGCTTCTCGGAAGAAAAAGCTCCCTGAATTCAGACAGGTCGACCTTCCTAGAAGAGTAATAGCAAACATAAAGCTCAGGAACACAGCCAGGCAATCACTCACTTTGGACACGGACAGTCAGGGCTCCAATATCGTGAGTGCTCTGTGTACGGAGATACATTAGGCAAGGCTTGATAGTCCAGTACTTCGTCTACACACTTCTGGAGATCCTCTATTTCCCATTCGATTCCGTCGTTTGCCTGTACGAGAAATTTGCTGTATATTTCAATGCATTCATCTACACTCATGCCCAATCGACCCAGCATCAAGGCTACGAGTATACTATCGCCCGTACCGCATATCATGTGGAATAGTTCACACGGTCTTGGCGGGCTGTTTGCGTCAATGGCTTCCATGAGGTGTTTGAGGATTGACAAGGTGGACAAAATATGAAGTCCTCCACTTCCAGAAAGGTTCAGAATTCTTCGCCCAGAAGACTCCTCACAGGAAACTTCTCCTGGCGTCAAGTTGCGAGTTCGGCGGCGTAGGCCTGTATCCGATTGCTCTTGTTGCTTTGATCCGCTTGTTGCGCCTTCAGTCTCAGTCCTCTGTCTTCTCGATTCAGGACCTGCCACAGCTTCTTGCATGCCTCGATTAAGATACGTCTGCGGCCGAGGGAAGTTCATTTTGATAGCACGCGGTGATACCCACCACCAAGCCAGTGCAATAGGTGCTGAACAAATCAGCACCATCAACGCCCAGAGCACGAAGTAGCTCAGGAGTGCTAGAGGCGACTCTCTCTGGGCAAATTGGTTTGGCCCTTCTTGAAAGAGTTCATCGCGCCTTACGAGCTGTGTTCCGGGTACATCAATCCCCGGTGGTGGAGGCAGTTCCATCAAAAGCGTTTGATTGCATTTTAAGGAGGATTTTCCGAACTCCTAACCCATTCTTTAGCCCGGGAAACTCGGCCCTCCGGATTGTGTTTTTAAACTCACAACTAAAGTTTGGCAGAAATCTCGATAATCTTTCAGTGCTAACCATTCTGCTAAAGATGTTTGTCGCTCACCAAGCTTTTCAGATTGAAAGCTTGGGGCCAAAGCAATAAATGCTCCAATAGTACTTAGGATTGAGAAAATGAGGCCTATAATGATCATTTGACGATCACTCAGCCATCGTTTTGAGTGTGATTGGGCTGCCACATTTGATGATACAATAGCAGCACTTGCCAGGCCGATTGTGGCAGATGCATTGGAGGACTGCCCTCTGGATGCCGGAGTCTGTATTGGAGCAGGTTGTGGTGCATTAGTAGGCGCTGACAAGGACGAGAGAGGATACGCTGTAACTGTAGTAGTTGTCATGATCGTGTAGTTTATTTCAGACAAGATGATTGAATCACCAAAGAGGTGCAAAGCTGTTGTATCGTCATCTCAAGGCAACCGCGCGTGGTTTGCTGCGCCTTGCAACTAATTGTACTTTAGACGCGTCGTTCTTTGCACATGATTCGAAAAGATATATGGAAGAAGACTACACCATCTCTTACATGCCATACAATGAAAGGTATCTGGGTTAGAGAAATCCACGATATTGTAGTCATGGTGTTTCTCAGGTGTGGGTAAAATTCACGATCGCCCGACGCACTGGAGTAGACTCAATAGCAAGAGTGTAAGAGTAACTTTCAACACTATTTTGCCACATCAGCCATAGCGTTCAAAAATGACGAAGACGGTGAAGAAGCAATTCTATCAACCGAAATTGCCCAACCTCGAGTCAAACTCGATGAATTGAAATACTACAAATTCTCCATGTCCAGTAAACTTTCCCATGCATAACCCCTTAAACGTCTTGTCCCGAACGGGAATCGTCAGTGGCGCGGCTTCCCCAAGCGCCGCCGGGTCAGCCTCAGTCAGGGCCACGCGAACACGTTTACTGTTAAGTTCACGGTTTAACTGTTAGCTTTTTTACTTTTTTCATTTTCGATAGTTTCTTCTCCTTTTGGGGATGATTTATGTTCATTCTTCAACCCTTTCATTTGCTGGAGAGGGAAGCGCCCAGAGAAATGTGAAATGTTTCTTTCTATTTTCGGGTTTGATAAAAGGAGTTTAGGTGAGGGAGGCAAATGGGATCGTCCTGGCGAATCAGCCAATTGTGCTTGAGGTTGGTGGGATGTGCATGTCTTAATACGTGTATGAAGTATTTTTGTCTACTCCAGCATATCGATCATTTCATACAGACGTTAACAGCACACTCTATACAGTGTAGATCTCCTTTTTTTGCCTTTCAACCACTGTCGAGACCTTGAAGGCGACTCTTGGAAACTGTGGCTGAGCTTGTTTGGTACGAGTACCTGAGATCGCCTTCGAGGATGGAAATTGTGGTAGCATTTGCAATCCTATGGAGCTCCTTATGCTACCTCGGCCCTGGCTGATAGAGAGATCAAACACACGATCTTCTCTCAAGGATGATATGAGGATGGTATTGGTGCAATGTGCGGAAACTATTTATCGAATCTTCCATGACACCTGGTGAAGATCTTCTACTCCTTAGGTTTTTTGAAAGCCGGATAGGCCAATGCTGGCATCCTAATATACAATTGTAGTACTTGTACGATTAATATTAAATAAAAATACTCACAACGTCTAGTATAATCTAGTATATCCATAAAAGAGTAAGTAGGAATACTTTATAAGCTTTAATAGTATAAATCGATTTGAAGCACTCCAGGATCCTAGACCCTGACCGGCTTTCAAAAAACGCGAAGAGTACTTCGTACTTTGCGCAGCGTTGTTGAAAATGATTGGGGTGTAACTTTACTTTATCCCAATTCCTGACAAACTGCTACCATATAGAGTTTTCAGTGATGGGATTGAGGGCGTCAGAATTGGAACATTGTAAAGGAGGTTTGATTTTGATACTGGGACTTTTCTGTACTTCCACATTAGTTCGGAGCATACAGATGAAGTTGAGTCTGGCCATGTTGGATATTAGATCGTTTATACTACTCAGCCACAGTTCATATGCGCTTGCAGCGACTCTATGTGGAGCTCACAGAGCCGAATCTGGGTTGGAAAAGTTTAAGATGCTCGGTGACTGTCACCGCTCTAAGCTCAAGCAAAGCCATGATTCGTATATACGAATTGGTGCTGAAATGTTAAGGAGTGCTTGACGCCCATTTGTTCCAACGGCACCCTTGGGCCTTGTCCATCGACGAAAGTGGTACAGAAGCAACGCTAGAACGATGTTATGAAACAATCTCCCGTGTATGTACTACTCCCCAATCCCATTTTCTGGGGTACACCAGTAACGATCGCATTATTGCTCCAGATTTCGCCAGCCCAAAACACCCGTGGATGAAGAAGGCCCCTAAACAAATTGTATAAGCGTTCGGAACTACCCACTGTATCAAGTACTAGATGCGGGAGGAGCTCTCTAGTACAGGGTTCGATGAGCACCTCAGTAAAAAGTCTCGAGCCAAGCAAGCGCGAATAGTGACTGCCATAGGCCCAGCAATTGGGTTGGACGCGCCCGATGCTATTCTGATCGAATGCCGTGCCGCGAAACTTTCTATGTTTGGAGGCATGATTCTCATTTGTGCACGCAAAAGGCACATAATACTCCTGAGTTTTTAATAGGTGCGAGAAAATAAGGAAATGTCAAGTTGAAGTTGTTCAACTGTGGCGATTGCAGGACTTGTGAATTTTCTCAATGCCGATTGGGATGATGCACGGGTACCTGGTTTATTATTACCTTGATGATCATAGATATTAATTAGAAATCTACATTGATGCGCAGGCGGAGGAGGACGGCGAAAGGGCAAGCGGCAATCAATCACTGTCAAGCTTTGCAGAGAGCTTGTCTTCTCGAGGTACCTTGTCCCGTACTAGACGATAGCTTTACGAGTTGGGGAGGCAAATCTCAATTGATGCTTGTGGTCTTTTTTTGGGCCCGCTACCAATCCACGACGTCCATCATCATCATAATACAAACACATGCATGGGCCCCTACGAGTGTGCAACTCCACCACGTCGTCCTTCGCGGGGTCCAGCTCCAGCCATCTACAATTCCCTCCGATAATTCCTTCCCGTCTCAACTCAAAAAGTTGCAATCCATCCTCTCGGAATTGGACTTTGTGGCGGTGTAAATTGCTGTCCTAGACCGGTTCAACTTTTTTTCACATCTCCTTTTCCCCTCTAAAAACCTGTATCCGGGCCTGCATCTGCTATCTCTGGCAGGCTCTGTGCACGCGGCGCTCCTGCTCTGTGCCTGCGGCTCCGATTCCTCCAAAAGCCACATTTTCTTCAGGATTATTGGGCTGATTCGATCTTTCCTCCTTCTGGTCCAGTCTTACATGTTCGGTACCTACCTTCTGCAGTAGCAATAGCAGCCAAGCAGAGCCGGTCCGCGCAATCACCAGCGAACAGAGCTACCCTTTTCATTCGTTTCGCTACACTAAACCTTAATAACAGCCCATCACTCGTTCAAGCCTCAACACCACCCGCTCCACCCAAAGCTAGGCGGACGTTTGTCTCTCGAGAGTCGGCGCAATTACTTTCGCTCGGCGCTCATTCACACCGTACGCTTTTGCGAGGGTAGCAATTGCTATCACGCTTCCACTCTAACAGTACAGAGTACGAGATACCTAATCGACGACAAATACATCGTCCATCCTTCACACCGCTAGGAAAAGTAGGAGCTCGAGTGAACTGATACTGCCAAAACCTGCTGTGTGTGTGGGCTTTTTCTATTCGGGGACACTTTCGGAGGAGCAAAGGTGTGCTCAAATACAACAATAATTCATGGCGCCCACCACTCCACGCCTCCGCATACTGTCAGGTACGTTGTCAATCTATATCTACTTTCATCAGAATTACTAGGCCCATTTCCCAATGCGTGCCTCATTTACAATCAATACACACAATTTCGCGATTGCGGATACCAAAACGCACTATCACTGGCTCTCCGCTTTGGGTACTAGCTTTGTCCGAAGCTACCTACTTTTCTAGCCTTGAATCTTTTACCTCTAACCTCACCCTGAGCGCTTCTCTCCTTCTTGCTTGCAAATCCTCATACTCCTCCTCCTCCTCCTCCTCCTCATATTCCTCCTCATATTCCTCCTCCGACGCACCATGACCACCCCAGACGAGGAGAAAACTAATGCTCTGATAGTCGGCGGCAATGGCATCTCCGCCTTCCTGTCATGGCGATTGCAAGCCACCAACGCTTGTGATGTCACGTTGGTTTGGAAGTCACAGTACGAGACAGTCGCGCAATATGGCATATCCATGAAGTGAGGTCTCTCATCCTGTATATTGCACTCAATGCTAATCGCCATCAAAGATCAACGCTGTTAGGGAACGAGCGATTCAAGCCGTATGGTGGTAAGCTTCTCCTTCTCTTCACTTGCCCACCATCAGCATCTAACCTTATCGGCAGTTATTCAAAACGCCGATGAAGCTACGACGAGTCCTAAAGCTCCGTTTGATTATGTTCTCCTCTGCGTCAAGGCACTACCAGATGTTTACGACCTCGCGAAGATTATAGAAAACGTGGTCTCGCCTCAACATACCTGCATCCTCCTCAATACGACCAGCACGCTGGGCATAGAAGAATATTTGTCTCAACGATTTCCCACAAATGTCGTCTTATCGTTAGTATGTGGTGCGGACTTGCATCAACTTGGTGCGAGCGAGTTTGAGCATCGCGGAGACAGTGCCGACATTTGGGTTGGTTGGGCAAATAAGAACTCCCGCATCCCCGAGTCGATACAAAAAGACATGGCCGAGGCGTTGGCTATGACACTCACAACGGGGCGAGTCAACTGCAATGTTTCTATGAACATCCGGCAGCAACAGTTTGAGCGAGTTATTGGGTAAGTTCTCACAGATAAATGTCATGATGTAATCAAGACTAATACTACCGCCATAGTCCTATCGCATTCCACACAACCAGCGTTATATTCGAATGTCCTAATCACGCAGAACTCCTACAAATCACCGGCGTACGAGACCTCATTGTCAAAGTCATCGACGAACTTATCGCTCTTGCCAAAGCACTTGGCTGCGAATTTCCCACCGACTTCCGAGAGAGAGCGATAGACACCATGATTCGACCGAGCACTGATCAGAGTATCATGTACCAAGACTTTATTGCTCGGCGGCCAATGGAGGTGGAGACCTACTTGGGGTCACCCATGAAGTTAGCCCTCGAAGCCCGCACGACGGTACCTCGCATTGAGACCTTGTACGCACTCCTTCACCATAAGAATATGGTCAATCAAACGAAGCCTGCCGGACTCCCAACATCCCCCGGTATGAAGCCACCTCCTCCACGATCTTCTTCCGTCGCTGGACCAGGTCCTCGCCCGATCCCAAATGGTGCGATGATGAATGGTGGTGGCAGACGAATTCCATCACACAACGGGCCTGCAGGACCCATGCGAAGAGGCGGTCCGCAAATGAATGGTTACCCACCACGCATGAACGGACACGCCAACGGATATCCGCCTGAGGGTGCGCCTCGTCGACCTTCTTTGGATGGCGAGGACCTCGGTGATGAATTCAGCCATCTAGTCTTGTACGATAATGTGCCAGAAGGAGAATCACCTGAGAATGGCAATGGTGTTTACCCTGCCCGTGGAGGAGCTTCTATGCCGGGGTCCACCAGTGATCTTGCGCTTCGAGAACGCGAGCTGGCTATACGGATGCGAGAGCTTGAGATGCGGGAACGAGAATCTCGACAATACGGCCCACCACGCAATCGTGGGCCACCAATGGGACCACCAATGGGACCACCTATGGGGCCACCAATGCCACATCAGAGAAGACCACCTCCTCCAGCCGGTGGATGGGAGGATGATGACGAAGAAGACTTTTTCGATCCTATGGCTGCCAGTCACGGTCCCGCCGCAGGTCCAATGGACGAGAACTTTGACATGCTAAGTATGACGTCTCGTCGTACTCGGAAAAGCTCACAAAACAACAGTCAAATGCGTGACTCTATGCAGAACGGCAGAGGAGGCAGAGGCATGTTCAGCAGGCAGAAGCAAAATCGAACCAGCACACGACTCATGCAGGACATGCCTGGTCTTCAAGACTCCATCATGAACAATCCGCTCATGGGATATTCTTCGGACCGATATGGAGCTGTCGACCGCCAAGCCATGGGAGAGCAGTCGAGGCAAAACTCCTTGACCACAGAAAGACTGAATGAGCTTTCACGCGGAGGAGCTCCTTACGGAGCATATCCACCGCCAGCACCACGTCGCTCAAGCCAATCTCCTGGCAATCCCTTGAGTCCACCAGTGAAACGACCATCACCACCCAACGGCTATCCAGGTGGATATCATAATGGTCTTCCAAATGGCCGACCGTCGCCGCCGGGGATGAGACAACCAGTACCACGGCATCCGCCTGGCCACGGTAATGCTGTGGCACCGCAGCAAGTAGAGCAACACGCAGGGGTGAGCAACATTTATCTTCACAAATCAAGCCCTCAAGTGCGCAGTCTGACTGGGAGTGCGAGTGCTAGCGCGGGGAGTGGTGATAGCAGTGGCGCCAGCGCTCTTGTAGATTCCTCGAACAGCAGTGCGAACAGCAGCCTAGGCCCCCGTGCCAGACCGGCAGTCCGGACCTAGACATAGGTGCATCGCAACGTGGTATCTGCGCATACCTAATTCGCGACCTCTCCCCATCGAACACAAGCGCCCTTCCACCGACGTCCGTCCAAACATCGAAATACCCCATATTGCTTTCCTTCCGACACAGAACATACTGCCGACACGCTCCTTACGGCTTCTCTAGTCCTTCTTCTTGGTTTCAGCATGACGAAGAAAAATTACTCATAGCATATTGGCGAACACGGGCACACGCTTACCAGCACATCTTTTCCTCCTTTTTTTTTACTTTTGTTTATAATCATAATCTTTTCCGCGTCCTACGGACATTTCCCTTGCAGGCCTGGATCCATATACACACTCACACGATTAGAGGAAGTGTTGGGCGTGTGGGGAATGTGGTAGGAGTGTACTACTTTTTATTATAATGATGGTGTGTTTAGACGGGATGGCGGAGACATCTCTTGTTCTGTTCCTTTCTCCTTTTCATTTCTTGTTCTGGTGGAAAGAGAGTCACCGGATGCGGTGTGAAGAGGTCCAATCGTACATATGTGGAGGAAAAGGACCTGGTCGAATGTGGCAAGGGGGAAGGCAAGCGAGCAGAAAGTCTGGCAACCCGCTCTATAATTTGGTGTGTTTGCATTGGGTGTCAGCGGGGTACTACTTATTGGGATCTTTTCTTGCTTTTTCCTCTACTATTCTCGCGAGCAGTGCATATACACACAATCCACGGGCTGTAGGGCTTCTGTTAATTTGAGAATATCAGAGTTAACCCTTCACTTTTCTCTTCATGTCAGAATCGAGTCGTCTGTTTCGCCGCGGCCTCCGCTCCGGCTTTTCCTTGTTGTCCTGTGCGTGGTTGCGTGTGAGAGATTAGGCTTCTTGGAGGGCCTGCGAGGCACATTTGTAATTCTATGAATACTCCCTCTGTTTTGACTTCTGTTGTTGCTGAAGGTTATCGAAGAGATTGCTAAGGTTACATTTCTGGGATAGCATTTCTTTGGGGTCGAAGTGGTTGACATTGGGAGCAATGAGAACCGTATATAGGATCGTTTCATGACGAATAATTGGCTTATAATATCACTTTTGCAAGTACCATATGATTGTTGGTGAATGTCTCCGCTGTGAGTCCAATAGAAAATTACCTTTGTCTATTTGAGTGCAATTCCACAATTCCAACTGTCGCTTTGCTGAATTATTTGAAAAGCCTCTCGAGCTCTTAGACTTACGATATAATGGGTTGCTTCACATCTGTGACACTAGAAAGAGCTAGACATCCTGCTGTAACTGTTTCAGCCGCCAGCGTATTTAGCTTTACGGCTCCAAGTGAGGAGTCGAAATCGTCGGCTTGAAAGTCTTCACTCTCCAATCTGCGTCTCCGCTCCACTGCATACACCGCCACCTTATCCTACCCAATTGACCTCAACTACTTCTCGTGCATTAAGCAGTCTCCTCTTTTCTCGCAATTGATCGTTTTCCTTTACAACGGCCCAATCCCATCTTGGGCTGCATCGATCACAATTCCCATTCCAGTTAAACCCCACCATACGAACTTAAACTACCCCGCCCACCTTTGGCGTTTTTCTCGTGCGGGCACGCTGGCTGAACGAAATTCTCCTTCCTCTTCTTTATCACCAGTTGCAAAGAGGAGGCGAGCTGATTTACATAGTATTGCTGCTCGACCTACTGAGATAGAAGAAGAAAAAGAAGAAGCCATTTACACGTCGTCTCAGGTGCAGCACTTACTCGCATTGGGAGATAGAACTAAGCGTTCACAATCCTCCTCCAATTCGTCTATATTTGCAAATTCCTGGCGGGGAAGATATATAAGTCTACCGCAGGTTGTATCTACAATCGTCGGTGTGGTACTTATACTGCTTCAATTGGTATTATTGTTGAGGAACCAGCAGGGTGGATTGGATTTTCGAGATAAGGCTGTGATTACACCCGAGCATCTGTGCAAGACGAGTCCGTTTCCAGACCATTGGGTGTGCACCGATCCGCTGCTGAAGGGGAAGAAGAAGGATACAAGTCAAAGGATTAGCACTTTTGAGGGCAGGACTATAAGGAGTATGTCGCTCAAGGAGGCTGCTGAGAGGGTTGCAGGGGAGTTTGAATTTGATGGGGAGGGTGTTAGGAAAGCTGTGAAGGAGTTTTTGAAGGAGATGGGTATGTATGCTTCTTGTTTGTTTTTAGTGCAATTAGTCTGAGAAAGGAGAAGGACCAGCTGCTTGCAAATATGGAGGCTGACGAGTTTTATGCAGACGATGGACTACAGAAGGATGGGACATATATGAGCCAGATTCCTACCTATGTCACTGCTGTTCCGAATGGCACCGAGAAGGTATGCACTGACACCAAAATACACTTCACTCCATTGACTACCCTTGCTGATGTTATCAAGGGCCTATACATGGCAGTCGACCTAGGAGGCACAAACTTTCGAGTCTGTTCTATCAATCTTCACGGCGATACCACCTTCTCCCTTACACAATCCAAGACCAAAATACCAAAAGAACTCATGACCGCACCAACAGCACAAGAACTTTTTGCCTTTCTAGCGAAACAAATAGAAGGCTTCTTGAAAGAACACCACAACGAACATTACGAAGGACATATTCGAAGGCACAAGCATAAAACACCGAATGCTAATCCAGCGACAGACGAGACGGAAATATTCAATCTGGGATTCACGTTTTCATTCCCTGTCAATCAGATTGGGATCAATAGAGGACTGCTCATGCGGTGGACGAAAGGATTCGACATTGCAGATGCGGTAGGCAAAGACGTTTGCGCTCTTCTCCAGACCGAGATTGATAGATTACACCTTCCCGTACGCGTGGCAGCACTCGTAAACGACACAGTGGGCACCCTAATGGCACGATCATACACTTCTCCAGGAAAGACGGGGACACTGCTCGGAGCCATATTCGGCACAGGTACTAACGGTGCTTACGTTGAGAAACTAAGCAACGTCACCAAGTTGACCAGTAACAAAGAAGCGGATGGGACTTATGACAACAGTACTGGAGAGATGATCGTAAACACCGAGTGGGGTTCCTTTGACAATGGCCTCGAAGTGTTACCCAATACGCCGTACGATGTCGACCTAGATAAGGAGAGTGTTAATCCAGGCATTCAAATGTTTGAGAAACGGGTATCGGGAATGTTCTTGGGTGAAATACTACGGAGAGCTATTGTGGGATTGTTGAAGGATAAGAGTGTTTCATTGTTCGGAGACTCTGATTCCAGTGTCAATGATTTGCATACTACTACGAACATTGCTAAGGACTCTGCTTTATTCAAGCAGTGGGGTCTAGATACTAGCTTTTTGAGTTTGGCTAGTGGAGATAATAGCGCCGGACTGAAAATCATACGGCAGAGTTTGAGTAAAGAACTCAGTATTTCATCGTCATCACTTGAAGACGCCGAAGCGGTAAAACTTATTGCTGCTGCGGTCGGTCGTCGCGCAGCCCGCCTGGCAGCTGTAGCTATCGGCGCTACGGTCGTTCAATCTGGACGACTAAACTCTATGGAAGGTAAGGAAGGTGGTGAGCTCGATGAAAGGGATGTTGTTGACGTAGGCGTCGATGGCAGCCTGGTCGAATTCTACCCTGATTTTGAAGCTATGATGAGGGGAGCATTGAGGGAAGTACCTGAGATTGGTGAAGCGGGAGAAAAGAGGATTCGCATTGGCATTGCAAAAGATGGGAGTGGGGTTGGTGCGGCTTTGATTGCGCTTGTGGCGAGTAAGGAGTTGAAGGTTGTTGAGGAGGAGAGTGATTAGGCTCTGAAAGAAGCCTGATGTTTAAGGCTTAGGGTGTAGGAAAAATGGTTGATTACCAGGGGGAAGCTTTCGTTAGAGAGAATCCCGGAGTTTGTATGTGGAAAAGAGGAGAAAGGGCTGCGAGTTGTACATATGTGATCTGGATTTCGCGTTAGGCATGTTTGTTGTATGCATTTGATCGAGGGTGGTTTTGCGTGTGTATGACGCTGGATTTTGGATACATGTCTACGAAAAATGGCAATCAAAATGAGATGTTGACTTTTCATGTTGTTGCGAAGAGGTGTTCGAAACAATTAACCTCCAAAATTATATTCCTCTGAAGTCGAATTGTGAATCGCAGACCTGCAGCATTGATTTTGAGGTTCTGAAATCTCCTTCCAGAATGACACTGATCATTCAAATAGTTTGAAGCTATTATAAAGATACTTTCATTGCCCAATGTTGAGTTATTCTGGTGATAGAAACAGCTGACGGGGCGTTTTCGTAACTGAACCTGACCTCAAACAACTCTGCGCCCACGACACAACAAAAGGCCAGCACAAGCTCAAAATTGTCTTCCTTTTTGTTTGCCTTACACAAATATGGCAGATCCAGCAGTAAGTCAGTCTTTCAGAATAACTTCCGTACAGACAGTTTGACTTACTCCCTCATTTCCCAGCCCGCTGAAACGTTAGCCCAATTAACGCGGCTATCTCAAAAACCAGGCGTACAGTCCACACTACTTCTCTCACGCAAGTCCGGAGCTATCGTACGCACATCTGGATTAATATCTAAATCTTCAAACGCAAATCCAAATTCGACATTGCCAGCTTCTGTAGATGATACAGAGTATAGTTCTACTACATCTACGGTCAATAGCAATTCAAGCGGCATGCAAAGCGCAGAAGATGTTGCAAGAGCGGTGTTCAAGTTTGTGGAAGCGGCGGGAGGATTGGTGGGTGGATTGGAAGGAAGTGGAGAGGATGAGGGGGATGCTGAGGGAGGGAAGGGAGGGAAGGGACGAGGTGGGGAGGGCATGAGGGAGAAGGATAAGGAGGGCGTCAAGTTGCTGAGGGTTAGAACTAGGAGGCATGAGTTTGTTGTTGTGCCTAGTGATAAGTTTATACTGGTTGCTATTCATGATACGCCGCCGGCTTGAAGAGCTTGGAATTGATGAGGGATAAAAATAACGGCAGAGATGGATGACCTACTTGTTGAATCGAACCCAAAGCTAGACAACAAATCGAGGACAGCCACCGAAAGATGTGAGAAACTGCTACACCTAGCAACGGAATTTCGATCACAGGACGAGCATCGTTGGAGGAAATATATCAGCGTCACAATGCTGAACATCAACGGGCGGAGAGGCATGAATGCTCAATATCGCTTTGAAAGCGAAGAAGAGACCTCTGGTTAGGTCAACTTGTACAATACGCTAGGAACGAATTACCACTACCACTACTACTATTACCCTACCAGTGCTTCTCACCAATCTCCACAACATCAACATCAACACCCTCCCTAAACCACCTCTCCCCCTCCTCAATCTCAACATCATTCGAACTATTCTGCCTCTTCCTCATACGCCCATCCTCCGCAAACGTCCAATCCTCAAGACCGTACGCCCTCTTCCACTTCATCCCATCAGAAGCGTCTTGATACTCGTACCAGAATTGAACGGCTATCTTATTGTCTGTGAAGCAGAATAATTCTTTTCGGAGAGTGTAGTTGTGTTCGTTTTGCCATTTGGCTGTGAGGAATGATATTATTTCGTCGGTTCCTTGGATGAAGTCGTTGCGGTTGCGCCAGATGCAGTTGGGGGTGTATGCTTTGGAGATGGCTGCGGGATCTCTGTTGTAGACGTTAGTTACTAGTTTATGGGAGAGGGTGGTATCGCTGTGGTAGGCAAAATTACCTACCTTGTATTCCAAAGATCTTGCGCTTTCTTCACTTTGGCATGAGCTGTCTCTGCTGTGAAAGGTGGTGCAGCCATTTCGTGTCAGAGACGTGATTTTGTGTAGCTAACCCGGATTATTTGATTTCTTGGTATACAGTCAAGACGGGAGCACGAAGAATGTCCTTCTGATCAGCTATAAGATTTGAGATTCCCAAACCCGTATATCCAAAATCATGTATCCCTCCTGCCTGGCCAACTGAGCCTTCGGATAGTACAACCGATCAATCAAACCCGTTCCACAGAAATAGAAACGTACAGCATGCGGCCCGTTGCGGCATCAAATTACCACGGCCGGGGAGCCTTCGTTACTTGTCAAGGATGACTGATGGGTTGCACGCATGGCCAAATTGCATATGCGATAGGTCCCCTACCACAGGACTTAAAGTTAACTCCGATTATGTCGGCCGTACTTTGCGCCTGCACTCCCCGGAAAGATGGGTATTTGGAATTATAGATTCCAAGTACGAGGTAGGAACGATTCACAGTTCTTGCCCTTAATCTCTACTGTTTGAGGCAGGTATGACGTTGCCCTAGGGTTCCGCGGACGGAACCGTGTACCCCACCATAACTAGGTAAGCTTTCGGTACTGAGACCCCTCTATTTGGGGCAGGTAAGGTACTTATAGAAAAGGCTTCCTCTTGAATTGAAATTCTTGAACCTGTTGCGGAAAACAGTCTCTTCGCACCTTTAATCCCATCTCCAAAACTAAAGAACTAAATTCAATTTGATCAAGATGGCACCACTTCAAGCTGGAGACAAGTTCCCTTCCGGAGTCAAGTTTGAGTATGTACTTTGTCTGGACTTATTCAGCTTCCAAAGTCTGATGACTCTCTGTTCTCATTTTTGATAGTAAAATTTGAGTCCCTAATATGTACTAACTTTGGTCATAGATGGGTTCCAATCACCGACGATGATCCTACACAATGCGGTCGCGTAAGTTCTCTTGACCTTCGCCTAGAAGATTTAAACGAATCACAATCTAGTATCATTACTGACACATGCTTCCCATAGCCACAAGAGTACGATGCCAACAAGGAGTGGAAAGGAAAGAAAGTAGTCCTCATCAGCGTTCCAGGTGCGTACCAGATTGCATCCTCCTTATCCGAAATGGTCCAGACCTATCGACCCCGTGGAAAAAAAGCATGCACGAGGCTGACTGAACTTCTCTCACACAGGTGCATTCACCCCTGGTTGCCAGGCCCATCACCTCCCACCATACATCCAGAAGATTGACCAGTTGAAGGCCAAAGGTGTTGATCTCGTCGCTGTCATTGCCATGAATGACGGATGGGTTATGAATGCTTGGGGCAAGGTTAACAAGATCAAGGGTGATACAGGTATTGTATGTTCTGTCTAACAGGCTCCAAACCAGAGGTGACTAGATTTCCGAGAACAATCACTAACAAAGTGTTTGTGCAGTTGATGCTAAGCGATACCAAGTCCCAATTCGCCAAGAACCATGGCTGGGTTGTTCCAGGGGGTGACCGCAATGGCCGTTGGGCTATGATTATTGAGAAGGATGGTAGGTCCAGAAAATATACTTCCCCTCGCTGGTCTCTCCAAAACTGACGAGCGTTCAGGTACCGTCAGCTACGCCGAGACAGAGAAGAGCACTGGGGTCACTGTCTCGGGCGTAGACGCAGTTCTTTCCAAGTTGTAAATGTTCGTTAAGAGCAATTCTCCTTGCATGTATTACCCAGAAGGGGCACTGGTGCTGGGAAAAACAGGTCACGACAAAAGATTAAGGAGGACAGCCACAAGGTCAGGCGAAACGGTTGATGGATTGAAAATTACAGGAATTTGATACCTCTACCTGAAGCATGATTTCTTGCTGCAACCCGGCATACCCATCTACTTTGTCACCTGTAAATGCCTTCGTGAACGCGCATCAGATACAGGTCGAACACTTCTGATGTCTCAGAGAGCTCCGATTCAAGTACTCCCACAGTTATTGCATAATTCAAGAATATAGTAGTAAATAACAATGTACCGATCGCTACGAACCTCTCTTTCAGGTGAAATCCGGAGAAGTAGATACTGGACGGAAAAATATCTCTCTAACGCGTTTCCGATTTCTCAATGAAGAGATATCTTGCCTAGAAGACACTGTCAGAAACCTAAAAGGCAAAGTGCTTCACCGGCGTAGCGCGTTGAAGAGGAGAGAAAAGTTTGGACTCGAGAAATTGAAGAAATGATCAAAGCGTGATGCCAAGACTTGAGGGAAATTGGTAAGAACTTTTCGAGGCAGTTTTTGGGAAACCACAATAAACCGACTTCAAAGCAGCAACTTGTATTCCCAGCCTCGTGATGTTGTTTAAGACATCAAAGACACGTCTTGCTACTGTTTATTGCAAGTCTTAAGCTTCCAAGCCTCGTAAGACCCTTCCTTAGAGCTCTGAAAGACTTCACCGCTTTGCCGCAAATATGGAACCTTTGGAAACACTCAACGAGACCGAGTGGGATGTCGTTATAGCCGGCACGGGTATTCAGCAGTCTCTTCTTGCCCTGTAGGTTCTCTAATCACCCGTTGCTTACATTCTTCACGATGCAATTCTGACTGACGTAGCTAAATGGTTTAAAGAGCTTTGTCTCGTTCGGAGAAGCGAATACTGCATGTTGACAAGAATGACTACTACGGTGGGGCGGAAGCTGCACTGAGTTTGCAGGAAGCTGAGAGCTGGGTCCAGAGTGTACAAAAGGATAATTCCACTGTACTTTTCACAGACGCGAAGATCGAGCAGGCACCGAATGTGGATGAGGAAGATGGACCGAAGCTTGGCTTCTCGAGAGCATACAGCCTTGCTCTCGCACCGCAGTTGATATACACAGAATCCAAGTTGTTAGGTCACTTGGTTTCTTCCAAGGTGTATAGACAACTTGAGTTTCTTGCCATGGGGAACTGGTGGGTTTACACCACGGATACCTCTACTACAAACTCTTTGCAGTCGACATCTGAACAGGAACACAAGAATGGCAAGCTGGTTAAGGTACCTACCACACGCGAAGATGTGGTCTTCTCAGACAAGTCTGTTGATCTTCGATCCAAACGCGCTGTCATGAAAGTGTTGCGCTTTCTCATGGACTACGAGCAACAGACTGAGCTATGGGAACCATACAGCATGCAGCCATTGCCCACCTTCCTGACTGAAAAGTTCAAACTTCCCACGTCATTGCACAATCTTTTCCTTGCGTTGACGCTATCGCCTGACACACCTGCGAACACAACGACCGCGTATGCCTTATCGAGGATTGCAAGGCATCTGAGATCGACGGGACGACTGGGAGCAGGCTTTAGCTCTGTCATCCCTAAGTGGGGTGGTCTGTCTGAGCTTGCTCAAGTCTCGTGTAGAGCTGGTGCCGTGGGAGGTGCCGTTTATGTTCTTGGGAAGGGTATCGCAGGCTCACCTACTCCTGCTCCTACCAAGGAAAACGTGTCCACCCCTCTCAATGCCATCCAGCTTGACGGTGGAGATGCTGTGAACACGGCATGGATTGTCGGTTCTGAGGCAGATTTGCCTCGTTCTCCTACCAATCTTTCACCCACTCGAACTTGTTCACGATCGATATCAATTATCTCCGGCCCTCTCACATCGCTCATCCACGAAGCACTAGCCGAAGGTGCTACACCCTCCACTACTCCAATAGGTGGCACGGTCATCGTGTTCCCTTCCGGTTCTTTGAATGGCTTTGCAGACACACCCCCAGTGTACTTGATTGTACACAGCGACGCTATGGGCGAGTGCCCGCGTGGACAAAGTAAGTCAAAAACCTCTCTTTCTCACACCGTCTGGGACGCACGACGGCCTCTCTCATATGATGAACGATTTTACGAATACTTATCTACATTGTCTGAACAACATTGAAGAACATTATATCTCTGACAACCTGATTTGAGAACATCCCATTATTTACATATTTCCCTACACCTTGATTGGGAATGGTCAGCTGACACATTGTGATCACAGGTGTTATTTACGCTTCGACGAGCGGGAAGCAAGAGATCAATGCTCTGGCTGTTGATTGTTTGCTTCGGCAAGTAGCCGCCGAACCTGTGCCCAAGGTTCTCTGGACGATGCAATATGAACAGCATGCGGGAAGCTGGCAAGAAGATGAAGCTGTGGAGCATGAGGGTGTCATCACTATGAAACCTTCCTCTCTAGATCTTGTCTTCGATGAGAATATCTTGAGTGAAGTGGAAAGCGCTTGGAAAAAGGTACTCGGTGACGACGCAGGAACGTTTCTTACTTTTGAGGACAGAAACAGCGTTGGTGATGATGACGACGGCGATGAAGCATAACATTTATAAGGTATGAACGAGTATTGATCATGATAGCGATGTCACATCTTAAAACCGCCATTCCCTCAAGTTTTCTGAATTTGTGACGTCTACAACATATCTCACACTCTGCTCGCTTTCGTCAGCATATTCCATTTCCGAAACCCCTCGGCGTTAACAATCGCGCGATACCTGCAGAGAACATTCCATGCATCTCGCTTGCCCGGCTTGTATGCGTCTCTGCGATTACTAAACCAAAAGCGGGCATGGCATCCCTCCAATGACACCGGCGGCTTGAGGTATTATGCGCGAGCAACCAATGAGATGATAGGGATATTTAGGGAATGCATCGTGCTGAGAAATCGTTTGATGTTGTTTACGCCCTAGGATGTATGCATTGCTTGTGACTTGACGGTTGCTTACTATTGAGGTTGGTTTGCTGATGGATGGGAGAGTGCATAAGGGGATGTTATAAAGAGGTTGTAGCAAACAAAAGATCAAACTCCATTATTAGGGAACAAACACATCTAGTCTATATCATCAAGCAATCATACCAACCTCAAACTCTTTCGGCAAAACAACCTCATCAAGCCAACTTCCAGTAAACCATTTTACAGCAAGTTATCTCCTCAACAATTGTCCTCACAACAGTTTTCACACAGCACGACGACTATCTCACAACACACTTACACTTACACTTCTGTACAACCACAAACCCAAAATCCAAGTTTCAAATCAACCACCCCCATGTCATCAGCCCTCCTCATAATGGCAACCCGCAACTTCGAGAAAAATGTCTCACCTTACACATCCACAACATCCACACCACGCGACTCCATCGATAGCACAAGGGAATGGTCTCGACGGAATGCAATCACACCCGATTCTATGGATATGGAGTCTTTGACTGCAGCGCTGGCGACTGTTAGTGTTGAGAGCAAGAAGGATAGGAGTAAGAGGAGGAGGTTGGGAGGGTTATTCAATTAGTGGTGGTGGTGGATTGTTATCGGGATAGGGAGCGAGCGAGTACGGGGAAGACGTGCAAGGAGTTGCTTTTCTGGCTTTTGGTGTTAGCGTTTTTAGCGAATTGTGGATTTTGATGCGGCACATTTTTGGAGTTCTGGGATTTGCACTTTGGGAGGGAAAGCATTATGGATGTAGAAATACCCGGTGCGGTATGGATATATATATGTTTAATTCACGGTTCCTTATTCGCTGCAGACATTCATTTTGTGAAGTAAGAATGACATATCAAGCATGATAGGTTCTAAGTTATTATTTTCATGCAATACCAGGTCCAAGTCTTGAAAGGAGAAAAGCATGCATGTCCGTAGGTGAAGCATATAAAAGCAAAGCAGGCATTCTAGTGAAATCGAGACGACCAAACTTGACGGATGACAAGGAATGGAAAAAGTAGAAATGGATACCGCCAACCGAAAGCATGAGACCGTCCCGAAAAGAGCAGATTAGGAGATTGTTGAAAGCAAATAACAAAGAGAGCAGAAACCATTCTAGTCACTAATCTTCTAAACCATGTGATACGCCTCGAGATGCATTTACTTTGCGAGATTGGGGGGCGGGACTGTTGGTGGACCTTCAGGTGTGATGTAGCACTGCAGGCCATTTAGTACAATGCTTTCAAGGAGAGAGTGACATTCCCGTATTGTTTGGACTTACTCTAGTCATACCACCATCAACGACGAAGTCGGTACCAGTGATGAAGCTGCTCTCGTCACTAGCGAGGAAGAGAACTGCATTTGCTTGCTCTGCAGCTTCACCGAATCTACCCATTGGAAAGTGGACTTCACGGCGAGCACGCTTGGCGGCGTCGTCACCGAGCCAATCTTGAAGGAGTGGCGTGCTATATTCATATGAGCATGAAAATCCGAGATGTGATAGATGGAAATTGCGACTCACTTGAGTGGAGCAGGGCACAAAGCATTGAACCGGAATCCCTCCCTGGCATGCACAATAGCCAACTCCCTTGTCAGCGCCAAAACAGCTCCCTTACTAGCCGTGTAAGCAAGCTGAGGTGTAGCACTGCCGACAAGAGCGACAACACTGGCGACATTGATAACACTCCCTGACTTCTTCCCAAACTTCCTCATACTAAGGATAGCATGTTTACACCCAAACCACACACCCTTGACGTTAATGCTCATAGTCAAATCCCAGATTTTCTCGGAAGTGTTGATAGCGTCATCGTCGTTCTGATGCATGATCCCGGCATTATTGAACATGATATCAACGCCACCCCAAGAGTCGACTTTGGCGATCATCGCTTCAATGTCGGATTCTTTGGTCACGTCGCAGATTACTGTTTCGATCTTTTGAGTGTGTGGAAAGAGTTCTAGAACTTTGGCTTTTCCTTTTTCGAGGGCGGGTCCTGAGATGTCTGCCATGATAATGCTGGCGCCTTCGCGGGCGAAGAGGAGGGTTGTCTCCAATCCGATACCACTTTTGCCATGTTAGTTCCAACTTTTTAAAGGTGACGCTCCATGTTTTGATTGTGCCGCAGAGAAATTATGGATATGAATGACCATTATCCGTTATCTCTTGCTAGTTGGGTGGAAACATGACGCCCTTACGGAGTGATGACCGAATGATGTGAAGCCAAAATGAAGAGAAAATACACTGAACATAATAAAATGGCGAAGACGGACACGTAAGAATTGAGAAGTGAGGTATAAAGATGAGATTACTCACCCAGCAGCTCCAGTGATAACGGCATTTTTGCCGCCCAATCGCCCAGGAAGGGCGGATCCGTTCACACCATTCTGAGTGCTGTGAGTGCCGTTCGTATGGTGAGAGCCGTTGCCGTTCATGTTGAATGAAGTTTGTATCAGTCGGACAATTTGTGATTGTAAATTGTTGATGTTGCTACTGTAAGGTGTAGAAGTCCGAAATATATGGTTGAGTTTAGTTCCGAGAACGGAAGGTCCGTGTGATGCGCGAACAGGTCACACTGCTGTTGGACGAATTACCTAAGTATAAATGACAATTGGCTCTGGTCGAGTCCAAAGGAGGCAAACAAATCCGGAGGAGGCTGAAATGGTTGATGATCGTGAGGGTTAGTTGTGGTAGGATTGATGGATGATCTCGGGAGCGGTGAGTTGCAGTCGTGAATCACACACTTATCTCATGCGCTCAGAGTGATAAGGTAAGGGCCAAGCCGATAGACAAGTAAGGGACGGGTTGGTAGATTATATATTGTCCTAGGATTGTCCTGTTTCTTTCTTACTTTGTATATCGCCAAACATATCGTGCCTCTGCACCAATTGCTCTATCTGTAAAGGCATAGTAACGGTTTCACGTGGTACCTGTCCCTATCTATGAGGAAACTAGTGACGAGCACGCACACTGCTAGGAAGGAGCGGAGACATTTCCGACGAGTTGGTTATACACAGTCGTAGTGCTATATAAGCCTTTATTCGCAAAGATGAGGTTGAAATCGTTCCTGAGGAAGTGTAGTTGTTCCACCACAAGCTCGGCAGAGCTACATCCTTGCCACTTTATTTACTTGTCGAGCCATTTGCATACAGCTAGGGGCTATGACGTGGGGGCGTTATCCGAATGAATCTTGAAGCTTGATCTGCTCCCCACATTGTCCCTGTGATCATCCTATCGCGAACTGATTCTAGCTATTCGATTGTTATATTCTCCTCGTTCCCCCTCATTAACGTTCTCAATACACACACTAACCACTACCATCCAAACTCAACAATGCCTCAAGCTGCCCAGCCTGAAATTACTGTGGATAAGCTTCCCGAAATCCTCAAAGACGACATCAGTGTCAAAGTAGCCGGCCTCGATGTCGATGGTGTCCTACGAGGCAAGCTTATGCAGAAGAAGAAGTTTCTCTCAATAGCAAAAGAGGGATTTGGATTCTGCTCCGTTATCTTTGGATGGGACATGCACGATCAAACATATTTCAAAGAGCTCAAGATAAGCAACAAGGAGAATGGATATAGAGATATGATTGCAATTCCGGACTTGCAGTCTTTTAGGAGGATACCGTGGGAGAATAATATCCCCTTCTTCCTTGTTAGCTTCTTCGATCCAGATAATGGAGAGAGTATTAGCGCGTGCCCGCGGTCAACTCTAGCAAGAGCCTTGGTGCCTGTGGAGAAAGCAGGATACGGTGCTATGGCTGGAGGTGAGGGTAGCATTTTCTCGTACTACAACTGAGCTAATAACGCTCTAGCGGAGTACGAATTCTACAACTTCAAAGTCCCATCTAGCCAAACTGGCAGCGATCAAAACTCTTCCGCGACTGCACAGTTCCTAGAGGCGAATCCTGCGAACAGCCTACCACATCTCACACAAGGCATGACGGGTTACAGCATAACAAGACCTGTTCATAATCAAGATTGGTTTTACAGTGTGTTCAACACCTGCGAGGAATTTAGGTGTGGCATAGAAGGATGGCATACGGAGAGTGGACCCGGTGTCTTTGAAGCTGCACTGCAGTTCGACGAGATCAAGGAGATTGCAGACCGAGCTGCGCTATTCAAATTGACGGTCAAATCGATCAGCTCCAAATATGGAATAACGCCCTGCTTCATGGCTAAACCACGATCTGGCCTCCCTGGTAACTCGGGACATATGCATATATCCATAGTAGACAAGTCTGGCTCCAACATGTTCGTACGAGAGACCGCAGACGAGAATGCGAAATGGGGGGATATCAAGCATATATCCGACCTGGGACGACATTTCCTCGCAGGTATACTTGACGGATTAGCGGATGTGATGCCAATTGTTGCTCCCACAGTAAACTCGTACAAGCGGCTTGTAGAGAACTTCTGGGCGCCAGTAACAGTGTCATGGGGCCATGAACATCGTGCTGCAAGTATTCGGATCATCTCACCACCGAGTGGAAGCGCAAAGAGCACAAGATTCGAGGTCAGAGTACCAGGTGCAGATACAAATCCTCATCTCGTGCTGGCTGCGATATTAGGCCTTGGGTGGAGAGGAGTGGAGAAGAAGCTGGAGATTCCTGTACCGCCACTTGGGAAAGGAGAGGACGTTGGTGGTGCTTCCGATCAAGGTGTCAGGCTTGCCAAATCACTGAAAGAAGCGACTGCTACTTTTATGGCTAAGGATAGTGTTGCGCGGGAAGTGTTTGGTGATGAATTTGTTGAGCATTTCGGCGGATCGAGAGAGCATGAGATCAGGCTGTGGGACGAGGCCGTTACGGACTGGTAAGTTGATGTTGTACTCGTTGTCTGGTAAATGATCGCTAACTTTGGATAGGGAGGTCAAGCGGTATATCGAGATGGTCTAAACGGATTTGGAGTCTTGGGTTTACCTAGGCGGTTCTCTACATTTGGAGCATATGATACTCCTGTACCATTAGTCGTAACTTATTGATCTAATTGTAGCCCTCGATTTTCGTCAAAGCCTTACACTTCATGTATTTGAGTTCTCTACACGAGGAATGTACTGAACCATTCACTGCTGGTTAATGTCCCGATCAACTCCCCTTCTCAATTGAAGTAGACAGTCCTCTTCCCACCAAGAGTTGATAAACCACCAAGTGAAACATGGATGTTTCAAGTACCTTAGTAACCCATCAGCGATACGACCAATGGCGATGCATTACATCATCCATGGACCACCCCGCGGCAATAAGGCTAGCCTCGGCCAGTGGGGAGCTTTCATCAACCATGCGACTCAATCGCACATCACAACAACTTCTGACAAGAATATCAATTCAACTTAGAAAGCGAAACCTGCGCCCTAGGCACTCAATTGCGACTCCAATTCCTCGAGTCACCCCTCCGAAAACCAGATACACTTGCAACATGTCTATTCATCCAGCTCACTCTGCTGCTTGTAAGTTTTCGATGTCCATGAGAAAGAAAAGAGCTTCATAATTGACCCATGATCAAAGGTTGCACTGTCCCACCAGTCGTGACAGGTAAATACGAACCCAAAGGCAAATATGTCACCATTGACGGTCTCAAAATGTGTAAGTCTCACGCATAGCTTCTACCCCTCTGTACCACCCCACCATAATCTTTATACCCTCTAACACACTCCCACCACAGACCAAACCGGCCCCACCGACTCAAAGCAAGCCATCCTAATCATCTACGACATCTTTGGCTACTTCCCCCAAACCCTCCAAGGCGCCGACATCCTCGCCCATGGCGACAAGGAGAACCCGCGCGCGGTATTCATGCCCGATTTCTTCGACGGGAAACCAGCGGATATTTCCTGGTATCCACCTGATAATGAGGAGAAAGGCAAGAAGCTTGGTGAGTTCTTTAGTGGGATTGCTGCGCCACCGAAGACGGTAGCGAAGGTGCCGGGGGTGGTGAAGAGTATTCAGAAGGAGTATGGAAGTTTGAGGGAGTGGGGTGTTGTGGGGTATTGTTGGGGTGGGAAGGTGAGTTCGCGCTTGGGAGATGGAGGGAAGTATAGGTCGGAGGTTCAATGCTAATCTGCTTGATGTAGATTGTGAACTTGACTTCTCAGTCTGGTACTCCATTCCAGGCTGCTGTAGCGGTTCATCCAGCTATGATCGATGCGGCCGATGCTCCCAAAGTAACAATTCCTATCGCACTCCTGCCCTCTAAGGGGGAACCCAAGGAGGACGTCGAGAAATACGAGAAAGAGCTCAAGGTCAAGCATGTCGTTGAGTGGTTCCCCGATCAGGTCCACGGATTCATGGCTGCGCGGTATGCTATACTGCTATTTTGAATGCTGCTCCATGCTGACGTTTCTTCCAGTGGCGATCTGTCCGACGAAAAAGTGAAGAAAGAGTACGAGCGCGGCTACAAGCTCATCCTCAACTTCTTCCACGAGCACATGTAAGTGCCTTTCCTACTTTCGGGGATTGGAGGAAAGAGGGAAAACGGTATGCTTGCTCGTTACATCACGTGCTGTCTTTGTGAAACATTTCTTCCCCACTTCTCCCACTTCTCCTTCCGTAAGCAGGCAGAGTCTTTCTAACAATGAAAGCAGGGGCACCACCAGTTCGAAAATCTGAGTGAACGGCGAAATGGACAATCAAATAGATGGAGGGAACCAAACCAATGATGTACTCCCAAAGTCCACGTTAAATAGATGAAAGGAATGCAAAAATATTGGCCTACGTGAACGCAGTCCAAAAACTCGAGATGGTGAAGCTGTATTGCTATTCATGGCCACGGATTTGGAGAAGTAGAATCGAAGATAGACAACATAAGACAATCTCACATATAGGAGAAAAGGCTTGCAAAAAGGTCAGAACACCATTCCCGTTGAATTCTGTGAATTAAGAGCAAGCATGGCCAGCGCACCATCTTCATCTCCCAGTTCGGCCGATTTCAAAATAAGTCGCTCTTGCATTTTCATAAAAGCTCTCCCCTATCCCCGAGCACCTTCACAACACTTCATTCTGTATCCTCCATAAAATGCCTGCAAACGAAAATGAAATCCCTCGAGACCAGGAGAGCAGAGATCCGCAAAAGACTAGTCGTACAGTGTTTAGTTCAAGCCTTCAAATGCCAATTGCCTATTGCGCCATATAGGTGCTGGATTCGACACCCTCGGGTGGAAACTCTGGCAACGCGACTTCGAAGCGCTTCTCGATGGCTTGGAGCACTTCCTCATCTTCGGTGGTGGACACGAAAGAGATGGAGAGACCTTTGGTACCAAAGCGACCGGCACGGCCGACACGATGAAGATAGGAGTCGGCATCCTTAGGCAAATCGTAGTTGATCGCCAAGTTGATCTTCTCAATATCGATGCCGCGACCAAAGACGTCAGTGGCGACGCAGATCCGCTTTTCGAAGTCTTTGAACTCCTTGTAGCGCTTGATACTGGTATGTGTTAGTTGCTGTTGATAAGGGTCGAGATGGGCATGACATACCGGTCCTCTTGGCTGATGCCAGAGTGAACTGCGATGGACGGGAAGTTACATTCGCGGAGCAACTTGTCGAGTTCGGTGGCACGAGTCGTGTTCTTCACGAAGATGATGACTTGGTTGAATTCGAGATTGTCGAGTAGGTCATTCAGCTTACGGTTCTTCTCGCTCTCACTCAGCTTGATGTAATACTGTTGGAGACCGTGAAGAGTGAGCTTCTGGTCGGAGTCGACAAAGATTTCAAGAGGAGACTGCATGAATTTCTTGCAGATTGGGCGGGTCTCTTTGGACAGCGTAGCGCTGAACATCATGACTTGCTTCTGTGGGGGTGTTGCGCGGAAGATTTCCTGCACGTCACGGCGCATGTCTGGGGGTAGGTTAGAGGTGGTCGACAGTTGAAATCTAGTATGGGAATCCTACCAATCTGGTCGAGCATCTTGTCGCACTCATCGAGAATGAACTGCCGGATGCTGCCAAGCTTGAGTTTCTTTTCGCGCACGAGAGCGTTCAATCGGCCGGGAGTCGCGACGATGATGTGGGGATGGGTCTCAGGGTTGGACAAAAGCTCGATATCCTTCTGGATGGGCATGCCTCCATAGAACACACCAGTCTTCACATTGGGCATATACTTGCCAAAGCGCTGGTATTCGGCGCGGATCTGATATGCCAACTCGCGAGTGTGGCACATGACCAAAACGGACGTCTCCCCGGCGATAGGTTCGATTTGCTGGAGAGAAGCCAGAACGAAGACGGCAGTCTTTCCCAAACCAGACTTGGCCTGGCAAAGGACATCGGAACCGAGGATGGCCTGAGGAATGCAGAGTCCCTGGACTGTTCGCGTCGAAAATGTTAGATTTCATCGTTTCAAAAGTTTGAGGTGGGTAAGTCAATCGAGCGTCCGTTCATCGTCCATCAAGCGCATTCCACCACAGCCAACAAATTCTTCCTCATTTATTTATACCCAAAGTCCACCACAGCAGTAAATTTGCCGGCGTCGTCAGATACTGCTCTTTAAAACGCTCTTTACTTTGCAAATCTCCTCTCCAACATCGTCATCACGCAAACCGTTCCAAACCAAGCCTGTGGGCAAAGAGTTTGGCGGAGTCGCACGTGGGTCGTTCGATGTGAGGCGAGCGCGAGTTTTTCAACATGCGCTGCAGAGTGATGTGCTGCCACATCCGATAGATGCGCGCACCTCGCTCACTCCCGTCTTCCCTTTTTGCTAATAGTGTCGCTGAAGATATATTTTTGACCTTTGACTTATTTTTCTTTACCGACATGCCAGTCTGCTCGCGCGAATGATGGACGGACGCTCGTTGATGAATGTGGAGCATGGAGGAAATAAGATATGATGACTAACCCTCCGAAGGATGTTCGAAACCGCAATCAGTGATGGCGCGCACAAGTTCTGGCTTCAGAAGGAAATCCTCAAACGACTGAGCGTGGACTCCAACGTAACTGCCCTTGGTGGTGGTACCTCCAGTAACGGTGAGGTCTCCAGTCTTCTCCTTGCCGTTGGTAGCGGCGGCGGCGCCGTTGTCGGTGGTCTGAAGCTCTTCATCGGAGTAATCGATGAGATCTTCCTCGTGAGTAGCCATTTTAATGCTTTGTGAGTGAGTTGTTATTGGGTAAGTGTAAGATTTGTGAAGCTGCGGTCGATGTTGTGGGGCCCACGCGAAAGGTCAATAGAAGCAGGCGCGTCGGTTCTGCAGGTATAGCGGTGTGATGTGGATGGGAAAAGAGGTGGAAAGGAGGTTTTGTGAGGTGAGTAGAAGTGTGGATAGTGTTGTGTAAAGTTGGTGGTGGAGGATGACAGCTGAGGTTGAGTGTTTGAGAGTCGTTCCTGCCTGGAGCAGATTCTTCCGGTCGCGGACTGAGCCGCAATGCCAAGACATAGTGAATAAGCCACTCGCCTTTACCGCTTTCGTCTTCGATCCTCGAACAGTCACGAGTTTCATCATTCTATAATATTCGAGAATGGCAAAGAAGGATAAGGGAGTGCCTAATCGTCACGTATATGCTCGAATTTCATATCTCCAGCAAGCCTCACTTTATCTTCAAACCCAGCAAGATGCTCAAAAGCCAGGTCCTCAACGACCAGAAAAACAAACAGGAATCAAGGACTTAGCTACTGCTTGTGATTACAGAGCTAGCGAAATTCTGATTGACAATCAAGCTCAGTCAACATCAACGCCCTATTCCAATGAAGACTACGGACTCCCCCGACTGATGGCTTCCCACATCTTGCAAGTCTCACGAAAAAGTGTTATCAGATTATCTCACGAAATGAAAAGAGGAATTTGCAAACGATGTACTTCAGTGCTTATCCCTGGTCGGACTTCGGAAACTAGGATCGACAACAAAAGTCGAGGTGGTAAAAGACCTTGGGCGGATGTAATGGTGACCACTTGTCTTGCTTGTGGCATGGAGAAGAGGTTTCCCGTGGGAGCGGAAAGACAGACGAAGAAGAAGTTACGCGGTAATAACGGTGCTGGTGCTGGTGCTGTAGAAACTGGATGAGAAGAATTTATCAGGCTTGATCGAGCCTCGTGGGAGGGCTCAAGAATTTCAACACCGAAAGGAGATTTACCCGCTGTAGTCAGAGGAGTTATAGACCAAGCCCACAAGGTACGATGCAGTCTTGGCTACAGGGGAGAGTAAATATTCTCGCCACCAGTACCAGAAGCCGAAGCATTTAAACAGTCTGCGTTATACCAGGAACTTGGGATATGTGCACACGTAGAAGTCGACTCATTTCATGTGAGTATATCCACAACTCCCAGGAGAAATTGGCTAGAGAGGCTTGGGAGTCTTTGAATTCTATAATTCGAATCCAACATATCGAAAGTGGCTTAAATCGTTCAGAATTCACGATTCTGTTGCAGGAGTCACCATTACAGAGCCATGACCCGCCCACGACGGTCCAAAGAAGTATTCGATTTCACTTCGTAGTCTATCACCCGTCCGTTTATCAGCACTTCTGCCCAGACTGAGGACCCTGATCGTGTTTAAAAGAGCCACATACAGCTTCTCCTCACAATCCACCTGAACTTTTCCAACACATACTTTACAACATCCAATGAGTGTAGAGCTCTCATAACCTTCTCCAAAGAACCATATCCTACTTCCTCATCACGGTACAGCAGCAATGTCCCCAGCAGCGCGGCGAAAGTCGACTGCTGCTTCAGCATCTAATGCGAAAACAGTGCAGCTTGATGATGCCGCCCATGCGCCATCAGAGAACCCAATTGCCCCCAATATGGCAGATCCAGCCATTCTCGAAAAGATTGATACACTGTTCGCCATGGGTGTTGGCAGACTCGTCCCACTCCCTCAGATCGTCGTTGTTGGCGATCAGTCTAGTGGAGAGAGTTCGGTTCTGGAAGGACTCACTGGCTTGCCTTTCCCGCGAAACTCGGGTTTATGCACCAAATTTGCTACACACGTCACTCTTCTTAGAGGTCCTGTTAAAAGCATCACCATATCGATTATTCCAGACAAGTCTGCAACGGATCAGCACCAGCAAGCTGTAAAGGCGTGGGGTCTTCACGATGATACATGGTTTGGCAAAAAGTCTTTTGCTGCTATCATGGATGAGGTATGATAGACCATTTTTAAATTCGTTGCAATTGCTAATTCTGTGGCTCTAGGCACACAAGGTTATGGGTCTTGGTAAGAAGTCGGACGGTGGCGCCCAGAATACCTTCAGCCAAGATATTCTCAAGCTTGAGATCCAAGGCCCTGACCAGCAACATCTCTCAGTTATAGACGTCTCCGGCATCTTTAGAGTCACAACCAAGGGTCTCACTACTAAACAAGACCAGATCATGGTAACTACGATGGTGCGTGGCTACGTGGAAAATAAGAGGTTCATCAGTCTTGCTGTAATCCCCGCCAATATAGATATCGCTACTCAAGAAATCTTGACCATGGCAGAGGAGTTCGACCCAGCTGGCCAACGCACTTTAGGAGTCCTTACCAAGCCGGACCTCGTCGATAGAGGCGCTGAGCAGGCTATCTTGGATCTCGTGAATGGCCACTCGCACAGACTCGCACTCGGCTGGTCGATCGTTCGTAATCTGGGGCAATCACAACTGAACAGCGCTGATAAACACCGGGACGATCACGAAAAGGTCTTTTTTGAAAACAACGCACCCTGGGACTCTTTGGAGGCAGATCGAGTAGGCGTTCTGGCATTGCAAATGCGGTTGCAACACATTCTTTCAGAGACTATCCGTAACGAGTTTCCCAAGGTCAAGGCAGAAATACATGAAAAGCTAGCGATGAAGAAGGAAAACCTGAAGAAAATTGGCGGAGAGCGTATTACGTTTCAGCAACAGATCCGCTACTTGCTTGAAGTGAGTATGCTTTTTCAGGAAATTGCAGGTGCTGCGGTCAATGCCAATTACGGAAAACACAGCCGGTTCGACAGAATATCCTGCTCTACGTTTCGCCACTGCAATTGGTCGTCGAAATGAGCAACTTGCAGAGATGTTTGAGGAACACGGTCACTCTTATTCTTCCCTCGATGAACCAAAGCGTAAAGACTCTACTGCAGCAGAAAGTGCAGCTGCGACCAGATCGGGATCTAAGAGAAGGCGCGATGAGATTTCCCTCCGTTTGAGGAATGATCCAGATGGACTGGAGGGCCTCGAGGACCCCGAAGACACTATTGCCCCCAAATCGGAGACCGCTATCCTGGATTGGCTTACCAATGTGTATGTGACATCACGTGGTTTCGAACTGGGTACAGACGATAATGCTATGCTGGCTATTACGATGAAGATCCAGTCTTCTAACTGGGAGCCAATTGCTCTGTGCTACATACGTGATGTCATTGCTACAGCTCATGGCGTAAGTTACTTCACTCAGTGGAGGTCTCCCTCGATTGCTTCCTCTGGCTGCATTGATATCCGTCTATTTCCATAGCCGCAACTAGCGAACGGCGTGGGAATAGTCAGCGAAAGCGACAAATTTCTTCACATTTCCCCTTTGCTTTCAAGGCCACTTGCTAACACGTCTGGTGTCAGTTAATTATCCGCTTACTAGGGTTACTCTGCCCAGAATCCCGACTGCGAGGCGGCCTCATTAACCTTTTAGAGCAGCAATTGCTCCAGCAGTACCAGAAAGCCATCGAACACGTGCACTTCCTTCTCAATGTCGAGCGTGCTGGTACTCCTACCACTTTGAACCAAGGGTTCAATGATGAGTTAGATAAGAAGTGAGTGCAACGGTACATCACAAACTCTGTATACCCGTACTTACCATTCTATTTAGTCGTCACGACCGGCGCGAAAAGGACATGCGTGCCAAGGCCGTTGATATGGTGTTCCCCGATGGCCAAGGCGAAAAGTATGGCGAGAAATCTAAATATAAAGCCGTCCTCTTACCCGACGTCCTCGCCTACAAAGCCGCCGATAAGACAGTCCAGGAGCACGAAGTTTAGAAAGTACATGATATCCTCCAGGCGTATTACAAAGTCGCTCGCAAACGCTTTGTAGACAATGTTTGCATGCATTCAGCTGACTATTTCTTGGTTACTGGGCCTGCTGCACCATTAAAGTTGTTCTCGCCGACGTTTGTAGGGAGGTTGACCGAGGAGGATTTACTTGGTATTGCCAAGGAAGACCATGGTGCTCAGGAGAAGAGGAAGGCTCTACAGAAGGATATTGAGGGGTTGAAGGCGGCTAAGAAGATTCTTTATTAGTGGTAGACTGGTTATCAGACATGGAAAAGGCACTCGATGGTGGGATAGACCGCCTGGTATCTTCCAAAAAGCAACTTGCATCTAGCAAGTAAGGCCTGGAATCTGGGAATTTGAGCTATCTAATTTCAATTCAAGACTATGAGCATTTATTATTGTGCTAATGGCGCCTGAAACCAACCTCATTGGTATGCAGTAGAGGCTATGGGTATATTGACTCGAAGTGAGCACGCGACCCCGGCTCCACAGTGAGCGATGGAAATTGAGCTTAGGAAGACGAGAACGGGTAGAAGAAGCATTTTCGGGAATTATCAATAATCTCGGCTTGATGAATTACAGTAGTAATATATCGATGAGTGTGACAGGTACTACAGGCAGGGAAACAATTGGGATGAGATGGCCGATATTTTGTAATTGAAGGGCGTGGGTATGTCTATTATTTTATAAGGTAGCGTACTTATCTCATCTCAATGAAAGAGAATTGGCGTTAAAGTGGTACGATGAATCCTCCCAGTACATATTTCCAAACCCATTGATCGGTGATTCCGTACGGAATGTCATTGCTGCAGTCTTGGTCCTTGACCGCGAGTGCAACTACAGATTGTGAAAACCGACTAGAATAGAGACGAAAATAACTTGCACTGAGCGGTGAAGTACAGCTGCCTCCCACATCCGGTAGTCAGCTCTTAGTGTTTGCAAGGGCTGTAAGGACGTTTGTATAATGTAATTGGAGGTTTCAATTGGCTTAATAGGATGAATTAATGGAGAGTATATTTTCCTTCAAGCCTCACGGACACTAACCATCGGACGTGAGAGGCTGCTGTATACGGTAAGTCTAGGCCAGCGTCGCTTTCATTGGTTGATAGCGCATTTGGGGGCTGAGCATAATGGGACATTCCGGGACATTCTGTAAGCCGCAACTTCAGAAACCGTTAAGAACATACGACACACTTCTCATCAATCTAGAGTAACAGCCTCTGCAGGGCCTAACTTAGCCCAACGGCGCTGTGCAAGTAATTATGTCAAGAATGGCCATGCCACCGCGAACTTGACTGCGATTCTACCATATTGTAGGTGGGCAGGAATAAAGAAGCCGATCAACTTGTTACGTGATATTATGATCGAAGTTGACTACTAACGAAGGTCACGGAATACTCGCACCGGTTGTTCGATCATAGACTGCTTGCTGTGATTTCGTCGAGAGCCCACGTGCGCTAGTGATCACTTTTTACCCTGCCGCTCTCGCTCAAAAATTTCGGAATAGAACATGACTTCAAAATCCTCAAAAAACGTGTGGAGTAACACCAGCGTAAGGCATTTCCTGGCTTTCATATATTGCGTGTTCGTTATCATCAACGTCGTCCCTGGTCGACTAAGGCTCTTGCCGTTTTAAAATCTCCTCGAGAATCATCATGACCCATCAACATAGGCAGGAAATTATGGAAGGTCTAGAAGGGGAGCAAGCAGACGTCGAAAAGGGTGGTGGAAAGCGGCGAACAGATGATGGGCTACTTCGGGACTCGACCAACGGCACAACACCTGCATCAAATCCCACTTCAAAGTATAAATCCTATCTTGCGAGATTCGAAGAAAAGCTCATTGCATACAATCTGGAAACTCGAGGCATCAAACGAGTGGAACCGGCGGAAAGACAAACTCTGGGCTACGCACAAGTCTTCGTCCTCTGGTTCAGCATCAACCTTGCCGCCAACAACATCACACTCGGGATGCTCGGTCCAGCAGTTTTCGAACTCAGTTTTCTGGATTCTTGCTTGTGCTCTGTGTTTGGTGCTCTTGTAGGATGCCTTGCAATTGGTTACACCGCACACTTTGGACCGAGATCAGGAAATCGAACTATGATATTTGCCCGTTTCACGATGGGGTGGTATCCATCTAAATTGGTCGTCATCTTGAACATCATCGTTCTTCTCGGATATTCTCTGATAGATTGCGTGGTTGCTGGGCAGATATTGTCTGCTGTTTCTCCGAACAACTCCCTATCGATTGTGGTCGGCATTATTATTGTCGCATTGTTGACATGGGGAATCACTACTTTTGGGTATTCGGTTTTTCACTTCTACGAGCGGTGGAATTGGCTACCTCAGCTGATAGTCTGCTGCATTCTTGCTGGAGTTGCTGGGCCCAAATTTGATACCACAAGCCCTTCCGTCGTGACTGGGCGAACACTCATAGGAAACCGGATCTCTTTCTTTTCCATTTGTCTATCCGCTGCCATCACATATGGTGGAGCTGCGGCAGATTATTTCGTCTACTATCCGGAGGAGACTCCAGCCTGGCAAATTGGGTCCATGACCATTGCCGGTCTCATCGTCTCATTCACCTTCGCGTTCGTGCTTGGGATTGGTCTTGCCTCTGGTGTAACCGCAAACACAAGCTGGGCGGAAGCATACAAGATATCACAAGGGGCCTTGATTGTAGAAGGCGTCCGACCTCTGGGCTCGTTTGGTTCATTTTGTGGGGTCATCATTGCTCTCGGTCTGATTGCCAACCTTATTGCTCCCACCTACTCCGCTGGTGTCGACTTTCAGAGTCTCGGGCATAACTTCCAGCGTGTGCCTAGAGTGGTATGGAATACATTCGGAGTCATCATATACACTATTTGCGCTTTAGCAGGCCGAGGACATTTGGCCGAAATCTTCACGAACTTTCTAGCCATTATGGGCTATTTTGTGTGCATCTTCATCGCAATTTGCTTGGAAGAGCATTTCATCTTTCGTTCTAGGAGCAAGAACGGCAACCACGGATTTGACTGGGAGGCCTGGGACCAACAAGACCGGCTGCCTTTGGGCATTGCAGCATTGATTGCATTCCTTGTCGGCTGGGCTGGTGCTATCCTATCTATGGCACAGGTCTGGTATATCGGTCCTATTGCAAGACTCGTCGGCGATTATGGGGCAGATGTAAGTTGAAGAACAACCAATTCTGAGATAGTGGTATATTCCTAACATTGAACACAGATGGGCAACTATGTTGGCTTCGTGTGGACAGCAATTATCTTTCCGCCTATGAGGTGGTATGAACTGAAACGCTTTGGAAGATAATCTAGACAAGTAACCAAAAAACCGGAATCCAATTTGGGGACGCATGCACCACCAACCATTAGGGCTCATGCAGGAGCCCGATATCTCGGAATCTTTTACTGTACCACGAATGACTGACTCCCCACATCCATATGAGATCAACGACGGAACAATTAAGACACCCCTTCTCATCAAACCGATCCACGACTCGGAGGCGCGCTCCAGCTCCAGCCACCCGTACCGGTCTTAACTATTGTAACTCTGTCACTATAACCTTGACCCGCTTCGCTCCGTCTGAATAAGTCCCCCATGCTACTCGCCGCTCCACGTCCAAACTTTGGATCCAGCAGCAAGACCACTAGCCCCTCGAACCCCATTCTAGCTTGGACATCTCTCACCTCTGCCTTGGCAAGTACATTCCTCGTAGCAGTGACAGTCAAGCCCAGAGTAAAGACGGCGTATATGAATGTAGCGGAGAAAAGTAACCAGAACGGAGTTTTCGGCATCGCAGTCAGGATATGGAATTGGATTTTAATGGGCACTGAATCCATGATACCTGAAGCGGAGGCTATGGTGAGCTTTGCGAGAGCTTGTGCCCAGTGGTGTTCGAGTTCGGACTTTGAGGCCGATGATAAAGCCGAAGAAGTGAATTGAGATGCTAAGATTTCGGCGCCGAAGCCTTCAAAGCCATCTAATCTGCCTGTTCAAAGTCGATTCTGTGGTTGTAAACCGATACGATAAATTCGAGCCTACCTGGAAACATTGGGCTGTAGATCAATTCAGCGACCGAAATATTGGCGGGTTTGACAGATTGAGGAATGTATTTACTTCCCAGCTTAAGATAATCCACTTTGTAGATTGCAGTCTCACAATGCATGACTGTGAAGAGTGATGCCCCATCTATCACTATATCCGGGTCATTTTCAAGATGCTCGAATGTAGTGTCTTCTCCATCCACCTTGGCCGCCATAACCCACTTCACTACGTTCAGTAGAGGCTTAAGCAGCTCAGGTCCCGGCATCATGACTGGATGCGTCATTGTACCACCGAACGAGTAGTCGGCACAGTTCCATGAAAATCGTGTATCGGTGATGTGGCATTCTTTACCAATGCTTTTGAACATGGTAGCCACTCCATAAGTGGAAGCCATATAAGAAGATTCGGCCGGCGCTTTGGCTTCGACTAGAATCGAGATTGTTTCATTGTAGAAATCCTTGAGTCCTGGAAAATCAAGTATGACAACTTCGTTGTGATTCGATGTCCCTCTAGCGGTTCTATGTGCTTCCAATCCGCCCATGAGCATATCCATACGGCCATCGCATGCATTCTCAGCAAAACTGTACTCGATAGATATCGGAGTCCCGTTGATGGATAGACCACAGCCTGTCGATAGCTTTCGTCCGTAATTAGGTATGTCCTTCGTCATCACTGTGTTGCTCTGGCTGATTACCTCTGGTGCTACTAGAGATCGTGTACTGACGTGAAGCCAGATGTCGCCGATTAGGATGGTAAAGCTAGTCATCAATTAGCACATTCTTGTCTCATCCTTGACTCATATGAAACCACTCACCATAAAAACAAAATCACAGAAGACCAGATAATCGCACGCTGTATGATGAAGTGCTGTCGCAAGGGCCTCTTCAAAATGCACTTATTTCCACGAAAATACCCCATCAAACTCCCACTCACAATCATCAATAACACAGCAAATTCGTGAGCCGTCGGTAGATTTGCGGCATCCTTCCCCTCGCTCAATCTCAAAATTTCGTTGGCGTGCAGAAAGGAAGTCAGTGTGAACAAACATCCATAGCACACTATAGTCCAAAGCGTGATGAAACTAGTCAGTGCTATGATGCTGTTCGGGGATATGCCCTGGATGAAGTAGTACTCTTCTATAGGATAACCGGGAAAATTCTGCAAATCTATGCTATTGCCGAAGATGACCAGCAAAAGTGCGGAAGCAAATACAATCATTGGGACGAAGGTTAAAGTGGCGTTTGTGAGGATTATGGTCCATTTGCCCGATATTTGTTTGGATTTGAAGGCGGCCATGCGATGGAGGGTGGTTTTGGGAAACGGTTGAATGGGTAAGATGGTTGTCCGTCGCTGAGGTTCGCCATTTGGGGTTGCGGCGTTGTCTGTGGGGATAGAATGATGCTGTTGCACACTATGGAGGGGTACCGGGCTCTCTGTATGATTATGATTCTGTTGCGCTGATGTCCTGCGGTGTAGAGGTGCTAAGGGTATCTGTGTTGGATTTCGCGGAGTGTACTGAGTGTCTTCTATTTGACGGTGCCTGTAACGTTGGAAAAGCATCGCCGACTGCTGGGTACTGTAGATATCCTCATTGTTTCGTCCTTCGGAAGCCATGCTTCGGTAGGAGTAAAAACGATGGGGCCCTCCTAGGCGAAAGGAAGGTGAGAGATCGCGAGCATGAACTCCAGGTATTCACGGCGAAAGGGTAGAAAGCAAACATCGAGATGAGGCTAAGGAAATAGTTGAGTCACCGTACTGTATGCGGGTAATCACTGTTGGTGCCGGAATCTAATCATGGGAGGAGCCATGGCTTAAGCACATCTGACAATTCTAGTCTAAAAGGGTAGCAGGTAGAGAGACAGTGCGCCGTGGGCCTTAAGAGAGTAGCAGGAGCAAGCACTTAAATGGTGCTGCATGCCGTGGAGGAATGACCTCTCCATATTGACGTTAGAGTCAGCTGTGAATGGAAATTCTCTCAACCAAGGATTCGCGCAAGCCAATCGGTAGCGGAAACTACAACTGACGGTTCCGAGGCTGGAAAGAAACAGACTGGCGGGAGAACGAATATGATTAGCTTCAGCGAATACTAGAATAGGTAAGTGAATGAGAGATATCGTTCACCTTCCTCCCCAGACTCAAGTTTACCCTTCTAGATTGTCTAATTACTTGGTGCTTATATTCCGCATATTACAGATTTCTTGGTCCATCTCTTTCCAAGCTTTAATCCTTCGTCAGCGCATGCGTGGCACTAAGCACGATTTCAGTAATTACTCCCATCCATCTGAACACCGCAGCCACATCCCCAGCGTCAATAGCTTCCGCCAATCCAGGAAACGTGGCCCCCGAATAACCCGTCCATTTCCCCGGAGCAAAAACGACGTGCTTAAACCACGGCCTCCCATCAAGACCCTTCTCATATAAGAAAGTCCTTTCAATACCTTTATACTTGGCATTGACCTTACCCACAGCTCTATACAACCTAATTTTCTCCCACCATCTCCACCACGGAAGCGGGTTCTCCGAGATTTTGGTAAGCAATGCTTCAGCTTCAGTATCAAATTCGATTGAAGCATTGTGGAACTTGTCGATAACAAAGTCCAAGCCTCTGAAAGAGACGTTGAAGGGAAGACCACCCTCTATCTGGAATGACGTAGTATTTACCGCTTTCTCTTTCACCGAGCTGAGGTATCTTTTTAGGCCTAAAGCGTAATCTGTGGCATTAAGCTGAATGATTGGGGTTTCGGCTATACGTGCTGCAAGAAGCGCCCACACACGGGTTATTGTGGCATGATAGTGAAAGCCAGGATCGCCGTACGTTTCCATCCAGTGGGAACTGTCATAATTGGAATCTTGCACGTCTTAGTCAAGTCGACGAAAGATATGAGTAAACTTACGATAATGGTACACAGGTGTATTCTTTCCGCCAGAGAACCCCATATCAATTGAGGGGACACCGGCATGATCTTGAAAAGCTGTGAAGTCAGATCCAGAGCCCATAGTAGATATATGTTTATTCCACAAGTCATAGACAGTCTGGCCAACAACGGTTTGATTCGGCGAGAGAACGAGCTTCGTGCTCTCGATCAGAGCTTTGTTTAGCAGAGGCGCGGCAGACGCTCTGAAATTTGGGCCGGTCGTTCCAACATCAACATTCAAATAGGCTACTGCCGACGAATTCAACCAGGGGAGGAATTCTTCAACCCACTCAGTGGATCCAACAAGGCCATATTCTTCACCATCCCAGGAGGCAAACACTATTGTTCGGAGAGGCTTCCAGCCCGTAGCTAAGGCGGCACCAAAGCTTCTCACGACTTCATTCAATGCCGCAGACCCGCTATTTGGGTCTCCTGCTCCTCCCACTATCCATGCATCGCGGTGGTTGCCCAGAATGACAACTTCATCAGAGATGGAACCGTTTATAATACCTATCACGTTCCACATTGGAGTGATGATATATTCTTGCTCGTTGACAAGATTCAAAACCAGACTGTCTGGGGTAGGTCCAATATTGTAGTTGACTCCCTTGTCTTTGAGACCTCCGCCTTGCCAGTATTTATTGAACGACTTAGCCTTTGGTCCATGGCCATTCAAAGCCTTTAAGAGTGGTAAAGCGTCAACGTAAGAGATTGGTATAGATGGAATCGAAGGGGTTGATGCATTTGCAGGCTGTCGTGGGCATCCTGGTTTGGAAGGATAACCCGGAGTTGTTGGATCACCTGGAGCTATTGCTTTCAATTGTTAGCTGCGTCCTGTCCAGGAATATTGCGGTTGACTCACAGAGAAATTGGACGCTGCCTCTTTGGACGCTGCTGGGGTTGCGAGCTGGACCTTCTGGGTAAGTTTTGTTCCCATTCGCAAGCGTGACTGAACCGTCATCACCTGAGTCAGAATATATGACTGCTCCGACCATTCCTAACTCTTGGGCGCGTTTTACTTTCAGACCTCTGAAAATGCCACCGTATTTGATCAAGGCAATCTTTCCCCTGAGCGATACATTGGCGGTAGTTAAATCCTCAAAATCTTGATATGTTCCATAATTAACAAAAACATAAGGAGCCGTGACATTCCCAGAAGCGCTATACCCATGGAAAGTGGGTATACTATCATCTAGTCCAGTGGATGGATCATCCTCGAGCACATCTTCTTTCAGGCTCGCCTCGAATTTGACCTTGTAATCAGAGCCTTTGCTTTGCTCGCCCTCTGAGTGCTTATTTTTGCTCTTTTTCTCTAGAAGAGCAAGTCGATGACCCAAGGGATAATTAACGTAAACGTCATAAGCAACAATCTCAGACTGGGCTACTCCAAACTCCTGCCACCGATCTCGGGTCCACTCTGCTTGGGAGAGATTCTTCCCCGCAAGGTGAGGGCCGCTGGTGTAGTATTCGCTCCACTCTCTCGCTTTGGCTTCATCTGGTGTCGAAGCCAATATACCTAACAGTTCAGTGTAGTTCAAAGGCACAGTCTGGGTGGAGACGCGATGATCTCTAAAGAACGGATGTCTTGGAATACAGACATCTTGTCCGTGGTGTCGCCGCCGGCTATGCTCGCAGTCGGGTATTATGAACAGAAAAAGAATAAATATGATAACGGTCAGTAATAAAATGAGGCCGAGGATCGTTGTGCAGATTCGCCGACAGAGAGAATGTCGATATTCTCGTCGTCGTACAAGAATTTGCTGCTGAGGGGGATAATGGACAACCGCGATCAGCGGCGTCCTCTCATTATCTGCCATCCTGTAATCGCGTACCAAACATATGAGCCGGCTATAATATTGGAGGAAATAACAAGAGTGTCATTAAACCCTTATGCTTTTACAAGATGAACAGCTTCCTAGAGCTCGTGCTTGAGCTTTGGATGGCGGGGATTCGCCGATCGTTCCTCCACGATTCATGGCTCAATTTGACCTTTCCCTTTCAGAAAGACAAACACAGCACGTGATAACGAATTATACCTCGAACTGCCTCAGTCGTACCTGTCTAGAAAAGCTTTTCGCAACATCACAAAATCCCAGCTTCAACTTTCACGAATCCACAAAGCGCACATACGGAGACATGATTACTTAGTATTTGTACCACTTTTCCAAGTATCAACAGGGTGCCAGCCTCAAGCCCATTCTTAGCTATGAACGACATCTTTATGGCCTACGAATACAATGGGAACGGAAATGGTACTTTGGAAGGGATACGGGGATGCGGGAATGCTTTTGACGACAACATAATCCAGGAATGGGGTCCAAATCGAGGGCAAAATGATCACATGGGTGTGGAAATGTGGAGGAATCTAACAGACCATCAACAACAAAAAATAATCGAGAACGAAGCCGAAGCAAATGGCATTGAGAGGCCGCATGACTATGGAGTTTCTTTTCACTACAATTCCAAAGTGGAAACACATCATTTTGGACGACATCATCCTATGAAACCCTGGCGGTTGACCCTCACTAAACAACTGGTCTTGAGTTATGGATTACATTATGCTATGGACTTGTTCGAGTCAAGGAAAGCTACAAAGGATGAGCTTGCTGAATTTCACAGCAGAGACTATCTGGATTTCCTGGCTAGGTGAGTTTTTCTGCCTCAACTTATGCTAATGTGCTGACTCCTTCGTGTAAGTATTTACCCCGAAAAGCCGTTTGACGAAGAGAAACGCTCGAAATATTTGGGCAGTGCAGATACAGCCTCTGATTGTCCCATATTTGATGGCATGTGGGACTACTTTACCCTCTACAGCGGTGCTTCTCTGGATGCTACAAGAAATCTGATCAGCGGCCAGTCTGACATCGCCATAAATTGGTCAGGCGGTTTGCATCATGCCCACAAGAACATGGGCGCCGGTTTCTGCTACATCAATGACATCGTCCTCGCTATTCAACAGCTTTTGACAGTGGTTCCACGGGTGCTGTACATCGACATTGACGTTCATCATGGAGATGGGGTGGAAGAAGCATTTCACTCAACGGACCGCGTTCTCACCTTATCTTTCCATAAATTCGCACCGAATTTCTTTCCTGGGACAGGCGACATGACAGAAACTGGTCCAAGAGACCCCAAGAATCCCAACGTAATGGACAAAGAGAGTCCCGGTGCTCACCATGGACTCAACGTTCCACTCAAAGATGGCATAGACGACGAGCAATGGGAACAGCTTTTTGCTGACATTGCTGGCCCTGTCATTGAAGCATACGATCCCGGCGCGATAGTCCTCCAATGTGGTGCCGACTCACTCGGCGGTGACAGACTAGGCAACTTCAACATTAATATCAAAGCCCACGGCTTCTGTGTCGACTTCGTCAAACAGCGCAGTCGCAACAGAAAATTGCTCATCATTGGCGGCGGCGGTTACACTCCGCGCAACGTCGCGCGCTGCTGGACTCACGAGACGTCCATTTGTGTAGATGTGGAACTTCGCGATACCCTTCCCGCGCATGTGCCGTATCGACAGGCATTTATGGGGGAAGAACATGGGAATGGTTTGCTTTATCCCACGCTGAATAATATACCGGGAAAGATTCATCAGAATACTCATAGTGAAGTCCGTCGAAACGAGAACTCTAAGGTATATGTTAATGGCAGTATTTACCTTATCCACCTCACTCGTCTTACCTATAATGGAGCTACAAATTTAGCTTCGTGTACTTATAAGGCCACGCAGGGTTGGGATATGGATTAGATATGCACATGACGATATCTTGTACCCCTTCTGATAGACAACGTGCTGACCTCATCGTCCTTCTAGGCTTACCTCCGTAGCCAGGTCGAAAACATACACACTCAACTCCGCTATATCCAAGGCTCACCAAGCGTGCAAATGTCAATCATACCCAACGGATACTTGAGAGTCCGCGAAGAGGTCGACGCAGAACTTCGCGATGAGGAGGAGAGACGAGATCGAGACGAGAATAGAAGGAGGAAAGAGAAAAATGTTGGCGGAAGAGGTGAATATCGGGATCCGTGAGCATGTGCACACAACCAGTGACCTCTCCGACTCCCCTTCAGTGTGTTCAGTCATGCGAGCCATATTTAATGCCACTATTATGTTGTTGTATTCGTCGGCCTTTCACGACATGGCTGGGCGAGAAGCGCGGAACATTATGTTGTGCTCTTCGTGAATTGTGGCTGATGGAAGACGCAAGGTCCCGCCGAGATAGGTTGATTGATGAGGATGGACAGTTGTGTTGGAAATTGGGCATGCTCGACAACGAACGTAGAGGATTGTACAGAATCTGTTCGGCACGAAGTGCTCGTCCACATCTGTCAGTACCTCCCCCGCATGAGCACACCTAGTGTTTTTCTTACCGGACTTTGACATGGTCGCTTGACAATTCAAGCGAGAAAGACCTAAATACTTCAGCCCGTCAGTCCTAAATGTTATTGTACGTGGTATACACATACCGAATTGTAGATTCGCTGCGCCCAGCACAGGGTTGTTACAGTAATGCAAACATTGTGTGCAGTTATTACGTTTTCACTCCGACTCGGTTCGCACAACATCGGCAACATTATCCATCTTCGAGGTCCAGGAAAAGATAATCAGATTGACCAGCTCATCCAGTGAAAAACCCATTGGAAATGAAATTGACCTGTCAACCTCTACTTCTGATATCAGTGTGTCCGTCTATCAAAGTAATTCTGCACCATTTGGGCTTAGTACGTTCGAGCGTGTGGCGTAAACCTTCCACTTATGGCTTAGGTTTCTAGAGCCGACTCAGAACCCCAGTTCTCCTACTCCACTCCCACTCGCGTGGTCAAAACCCTTTGACAAATGTTTTTGTCACAACGATAGCAGCGCTGTTTCATCGATACCAGTATCAACTTCCTTTCTGTGAGCTTGAGCTCCTTCATCCGGTTAATGCCTGGGATGAAGTGACTTCAAGGGGATTGCTCTATACCAAGCTGATCCGCCGCACCGCGATTACCAAGTTACGGGGTGGGAGGACCCTAATGCCAAGCGGACAAGAGATATTTATCACTCTCAGCAAAAGCTTGCTTCTTGCGCGCTTGATACTATACATATTGATAGGAAGGGCTCCTATGATGCGCGCAGTGCCATTCGGGCAATTCGATTCCAGGGCTGGCTCTTATCGCCTTGCATACCATGCATACCCGTGGGAGAAAGCTTCCAATACAGACCGATGCGGCGCCACGCTATTGAGAAGTTAATATGTGGTACGGTAATTCATGTACTGACTCGGGAATGAGGATGCAAATTCATAATCACGATAGGTGCATGCGCAAGGATTGGAAGATTTTGACAAAGTGATCAGCTTACACTTTCCACTATTGCTGCACGATTACACACTACATGCTTGAGTGTACGGTATTGCACAGCTTTTACTGCTTATCGATTCCTTGCATGTCCATTTCCAGGTTCTAGAGATTCTCAGAACGCATCCTCGGAATGATGAGCGGTGGGGCCCATCCGCTAAGACAGCACGACAGAGTCTCTACTCACTACTGTAGTGTTTCGTGAGATCTCACCCCCATGATTGGCTTGAGTTAGACCGCCGCTAAGTAGAAGCTTGTGTTGCTTATCTCCAGCTAGCTCTCCCACTCCAGCGAACCTCATGAAGAATTTCCGGCGACCTGCGAACTGGATGAAGTACTATTTCAGAAGGAAGGCCCCCCTGCGAGAGATGTTTTTCTTTCGGCAGGTCAGCCCTCACAGGTGCAGAAATCCCCTCTTACCCATTCGGGATGTATCGATCACGCTGCTCTGTCCTCGTAGTTTCTTATCATACTCCAATTTTTTATGATACCACCACTGAGGTATTACATCGGCTTCGCTTCCGCTACATCTTCTTCTCCTCCACCATAATGAACTACGAAAAGGAGCACGAAGACGATGTCGAGAAGAATCTGCACCATCGTACTGGTTCGGTAGCGATGTTCGACGATGAGGGCGCCGTACCTGGTGAGGCTTTCGAGCATGGAAGTGGCATTCTCGCGAAGATGCACAGGCTAGCAGGAAAATTTGGTGTTGAGCAACGAGGAATTGAGCGTGTCCCAGAGAATGAGCGAACAGATTCCTCGCTGTTAAATGTGGGAACCATGGTAAGTAAGCTCTAAAGGTGATGTGATAGATCTTTGAGATAGGCAAGTCTGACATTTGTTGAAGTGGTTCTCCGCAAACATGGTCGTATCTTCCTTCGCCATCGGGGTCCTTGGGAAATCTGTATTCTTTCTCGGGTTTACTGATGCTATCTTCACTGTTTTATTCTTCAATCTGATTGGGATAATTCCCGTTTGCTATTTCTCGTCCATGGGTCCAAGATTCGGTCTACGTCAAATGGTTTTGTCACGTTACTGGTTCGGATTCCACGGTGTTAAACTAATAGCCGTCTTCAACGTGCTTGCCTGCATAGGATGGTCCGCCGTCAATTGCATCGTCGGAGCTCAGCTTATCCACGCTGTCAACAACGATGTGCCTGGTTTTGCTGGAATTCTCATCATCGCAATCTGCACTCTCTTCGTATGCTTGTTTGGCTACAAGGTTGTGCATGTCTACGAGTTTTGGTCCTGGATCCCGACCTTTATTGTCTTCCTCATCATCGTCGGTGTTTTCGCCAACTCTGGTGACTTTGTCAATGTAAGCAGCTTCAGATATCGCGTCAAATATCTTCAAAATGCTAAAATATGGAACAGCTTCCGATGCGCGTTGGTACCTCAGAAATGGGTTCTGTCCTCTCTTTCGGCTCTGTCATCTACGGTTTTGCCACTGGCTGGACCTCCTACGCCGCCGACTACACAGTCTACCAACCAGTGAACCAAGCCCGCAAAAAAGTCTTCCTCTCCACCTGGATCGGTCTCATAATCCCCCTCCTCTTCACCGAAATGCTCGGAGTCTCAATCATAACAGCAACATCCCTCAACAACGGCGACAACAAATACATGACCGGCTACAAAGCATCCGGCACAGGTGGACTCCTCGCCGCGGTCCTCTTCCCCCCACTCGCTGGCTTTGGCCAATTCTGCCTGATCATCCTCGCTCTATCAATCATCGCGAACAATTGCCCCAATATCTACTCCGTGGCATTGACAGTACAAGTCTTTGGCCGCTGGACACAGAAAGTGCCTCGTTTCATATGGACATTCGTGGGTAGTTGCGTTTACGTCGCCATTGCCATTCCAGGTTACAATCACTTTGAGAGGGTCTTAACGAACTTTATGGATATGATCGGGTATTGGCTTGCAATTTATGAAGGTATCGCCTTTTGTGATCACTTCTTCTTTAAGAAGGGTATGAAGGGGTATGACCCCAAAATCTATGATGTGGCCAAAGCGCTTCCACCGGGAATTGCTGCGGTTGTGGCTTTTTGCTTTGGAGTTGCTGGGATGGTTACTGGTATGAGTCAGGTGTGGTTTGTGGGGCCGATTGCTCTTCATGCTGGGAAGGCGCCTTTTGGAGGTGATGTTGGTTTTGAGCTGGGCTTTGCGTTTGCTTTTGTTGCATATTTCTTCTTACGGCACGCTGAGTTGCGGTTTTTTCAAAGATAGAAGGGTGGATAGATTGTGGCGGGATTTGGCAAGGTTGGGAGGCTCTTTGGATAGACCTGATGATATACCTCTATAGTTTTTGAATGCTATAAATTCTTGATAATGCGGTCTGCTTGAACAGAGTGAGGCTCTCGATGCTGCCTATCCTACATAATTGACCAGGCCAGGCTGAATCTTTCTTCCCATTTGGTCTAGTGGCTTGGCAGCCTCCTCCGCAAATGCTGTAAAGAGCCAAGACGCAAGGCAAGAACGCTCAAACTACCAGCATGTTATTCAGGTTTTTAGGAGAATCAAGCGACCCCAATCCCAGTCTTCACCCTTCCTCTTCCTCCTCCTCTTCCTCATCATCATCATCATCATCATCATCATCATCATCAGAATCCCCCCGCATAACCAAAGTGGGTATCTCAAAATCAGACCCATCATCGCTATCATCTTCTTCCCCTGACATGAGTGTATCTATTTCCTCCGATTGCGTAATCGTAGAATTCTCCATTTTAGCCACCGGCAACTGCAGCGGCTCAATCTCGCGACGCATACGTTTGGGTGGCGATACTGGCACAGCTGGCTCTTCCAATGTTCGTTTCGTGGTAAGTGAAGCAAAAGTAGTGGTGGTTTCCGTAAGTTTTTCTGGCTCGTCCACGACCTTTTCTGGTTCTTCCACATCTACGTCAGTGAGTGCGATGTGGTTTTGTAGATCTTGGTCCGTGTATTCTATTTTGCCATTTTGTACCGGTTCTTCTTCATGCTGCTCCGCCTCCTCCTCCTCCTCCTCGTGCTGCGTGTTCGTCGATATCAATGTGCGTATAACCGGCATCCTCGGTCGTAACAAAGCTTCCGTGGCAAGATTTTTAGGGCACAACGTAGCCATCAGAGGTAGAATGCTCGGTTTATGTACATTCGGATTGAGTACACTTGCCGTAAGTGCATCTTCATGTTTCAGTAGTACGGCGACGCGATCGAGTTCTGTGCGCGCAGGAACTGGGATGTGCTGTGCTGGGAGTGTTCCGAGTAGAATCGGGAGGAGGTTGTATGCTGATTCGTAGAGACCTGGGTATGCGTCTGGAGTAGTGGTCATTAGGTCTCGACAGCAGTATTGGATGATTGCTTCTATGGCTGAGACTGAGGACTTTGAGAGGTAGGGTCCTGTTATCTTGACTATTGACGTTATGGCTTTGTAGGTGGCGGTTCGGAGGAAGACATCGGAGCTCTCGGATTCGAATAGCCAGGGTAGTAGGTCGAGTAGTTGGGCGTTGATTGGAGTAGAAGCGGCGTCGAGACGTTGTATTATAGCCAAAAAGACCTCGACTGCGGCTACGTGAATACTCGGAAGGACGCTCCAGAGTTCTTCACGTTCGGCGCGGCTGATTTGATTGTTGTTCCGACTCCATGCTGCCGCTTTTCGATCCATAGGAACTCTCAAGGACATGACTCGAGTCAATAAGTCGACAGTAACGCCTAGTCGTAGTGGCACCGCTGACGCTCCCGGTACTGAAATGTACCGCCTCAACATGCCAAGGAGAACAAGTATTCTTTCGGAGCCAGACCTCAAGCCTTTCCAAGATGACAAACCAACTTGGTCTACCTCATCCCTCTCTGGTTGGTCCGTCATCGTTTGTCCTACTTCCAAGGTAGATCGTACTCCAGCTACTGATTCCCAGTCTTCGGATATAGCACGGAATATCTGATCCACACTGGCGTGGGTAGAAGCTACGATAGCTCGCACTGCAAGATTCCATTCTTCGGCCGAACCGCTCTTTTGAGCACACTGGTGTAGTTGTACGAGTATTTTCTGTGCAAGCGTGCGCAGGTGGAGAGGTGGAGTGTATGAGTCTGCATGCCATGCATTGAATGGATCTTTGGAGAGTATGCGCAAAGCCAAAGCTCGAATTCTGGTTATGAAGGATCGAAAGATGGTGGGGTGACGAGGAATGAGGTGAGACAAGCTTTCCAGAACTGGTTCTACGAGAGATGGCTGTGTATTCTTCTCCATCAAATTCAGACAAGCAGTAATATACGGAGGTAGAGACGGAGTAGTCAATTCCCGCAAAAGTGTCTGATGGTCCCGAGTAAGCAGGAACATTCTCGTAAGAGTAATGATGACCATATGCTTGGTAGATGACGGATCCGGTTTACGCAAAATGCCAGTCAATCCTCTAATCCACCCTCCACACCTCTCCTTCTCCCCGAGTAAGAATTCCGACCCTCCCAATTCAACCACGCTCTTGATCAGCACCACGGCACTCCACCGCCCCTCGACACTCCTGTCTTGAAGCAGACTCGAAAGCCGGGTCTTGAAACTGTGGAGGAGCGCGGCATCCTCCTTGGAAACGGCATCGTGACTAGCCGACAAAATTTGCTTGCAAGAAATCAATTGCGCCGCAATGTGCGGAGATATTTTGGGAAGGTTCACTGTAGGTGTTGAGGTCAGTCGAAAGGTTATGGCGCGTAAAGACGACGATTGCCTGTCATCAATTGCTATGGGCGCCATGCGATTTGCGTCGTGGCTGCTGTGGTATCGAAAATTTGATGTGCCGTTTTTCGAAACTTCTTTGGTGTCTGGAGGGAAAAAAGTTGAAGGGTTTGGCGTTTCACAAGCCACACCTCGAACCGTCGATCGTCGATCGTCGAATCCAACAATCTATCCCTGCTTTTGGACGGATACCTATTGCTTCTGTACCCGAACGCTTTTAACATTCAATGGAGAGGCGACAATGAAGCTTTGGTCGAACGAACAAGCCGCTAAGTGGGCTATATAATTCAATAGCTGAGGCTCGAGCATGGCAGTGAGTAGAGCTCCGTCGTGGAACCCCCAAAACGTCATATACAAGTCCCCTTGAACTAAACAGTTCTTATTGTACAGGTCCGCGAGAGTGAGAAAGCTCTACGCTATCTTCATTACTTGGACACGGCAAGGTGTAATGCTCAATGGGACAAAATACCCGAGTTGACTCGAAAAGTCACAAAGCATGCGCCTGATCGAAAATGTACTTATTCCTCCCCATACCATGAAACTCGAGGTTCGAGACTAAGCTATGCTATATAGGTCTTATTATTACCGCGAGGACTGAAGCGCAGGTCGCGGAACACATCCCACCAGAGCCTTCGTCAAACCTGGAGCAGGAAGAGGCTTTTCTCGCTCCGCCTCCAAATGCGCTCACGAAGCTGGTAGCGCCTTTGCTCGCAGCCATTGACGAGGAACTCACATACCCTGAGGATGCATTTCAAGCTACAGTATGTCTGGGATGGATACACTGGGAGTTGAAAGAGTACTCGCTGGCTGCTGCCCGTATGCCAGCGGAAGTCACGACCATTCTAGCTCGCGACGACGAGGATGAAAGTCCTGTACCAGCCCCAAACTGGGTCAATGTTTGCGCCATGAAGTGGGCATATATCAAAGGTATCTTTGGCATTGGTTTTGGAGTTCCAATGGTCTTGATTGACAATATTTAGGCTTCTCGCTTGAAAAGTTGCACGAAAAAAGTAGCGGTTCTAATCAAGCCTTCGACATCTACAAGTCCGTCGTACCTTACCTAACCTCTCTTCCCATATCCCTTGGCTCCTTCTGCCCCGAATTTCGCCTCTGGACAGAACGGATGCTCAGCCGTATGGTCGCCGTCTCCATGAAATTCCAACCTTTGGGCGAATGGCTCGATCTCGAATCCATGCTTCAAGTGTTTCATCTGTGGATGTCCTTGTTTCGTTTCACGCCCACGAACCCAAAACTACCCATCGCGTACGAACCCCCGCAGCGAACTCCGACGTTGGTTGAACTTGGCCTCGAGGTGGACTATTCGAGATGGGACGTGTGGATGGCGTATTATGAGACTTTGTCGGAGATATTGAGGAGGGGTTATATTTACTCGCCGGATTATACGGAGGGGCAGCCTGAGATTTTGCGTTCGAGAGATGGCCTTAGTGATGAGGAGTATCTCAATGTGAGATTGCAGCAGCGGACGGAAATCAAAAAGGTGGAAACCAGTATTGAGACCAAGCTTCTTGATGAGACAAGATTTCCCAAAGCGAACGAGAGGAATTCACGAGTTGAAAGATGGGTTGACGCTGTGATGGTGAACTGGCGCATCATGTGTGGCCCAACATGGTCAGACGAGGAGCTTGGAGAGGGTGGAAAGAACGCCATCGCTCGTGGAGTGCTTGATGTGATTCTGCATTCTCTGCCCCACAGTATTACGACTAACATTTCCAGATTCTGTATCGCGCTGCGACCAAGAGCTTTCACTCTACACAAATTCTACGCTATTTGTTCAGCGTCCACGCATATCTAGCAGAGTTTGACCTAGCATTCAAGGCTTTCGATTCATACACCGAAATCGTCCAACGAGGCAAAGACCGCGAGGAGAAGAGTGGCGAACCGGACTACAGCCTCGACAATGACGATACAGTTCTACATACAACCTCAGAAGCAGTGCGAATTCTATGCAAATTCGGGAATCGGAAAGAAGCTGGAAAAGCACACGAGATTTGCGTTAAGCTGGAAGAGTGGCTAGCCAAAGCTGCACACGACGCGCAAAATCCGCCCTCCGATACAACACTACCTGCTAAAATACCGGTATCGCCAAAGGTCATCTCGGAGGCTTATCGTGCGCTCGGCTTGTGCGAGGCCCAATGGGCGCGATTGACGTACGATGCTGGCGCAAGGAATGGCCACCAACAACAAGCTGTAGACCATTTCCGCACCGCTCTTGACCCGAAATATGGGAATAGTGGAGATCTCGAAACCAAATATTCCTTAGCCTTTATGCTCGCTGAGATGCGAGAGCTTGCTCCGGCTATCAAAATCGTAAAGCAAACTTTGTCGCAAAAGCCACTGAAAGCGGACGCCTTCTCAACCTACATGGCCAATGGTAATTCTCCAGAAGATATCGATCCCAGGGATTCCCTGGATTACGCCCGTGAAAGGAGCCTGATTCCATTTTGGCATCTGTTGAGTCTTTTGCTCACAGCCAAGGCGGATCTTCTCACTGCGGTTCGATCGAGCAATGCTGCCTTTGAGCAATTTGACGACTTGTCGAATCTATTCGGTATGGAGCAAGAATATCGCAGTGAACATCTCAACGAAACCGAGAAGGAAGGCAAGAGCGCACCAAAAGCGCTCATCGATAAGATGGAGCGATATGAGAAAGAGGGAATTATCCAAGTGCGAATCACGCAAATTGCCTTGATGGAGAGTATGGAAAGCCCTACGGAAGCAATTGATGCCAGCGCAGAACTTCTCGCTTTGTACGCCCGATTATTTGGCGATCCAAAGTCAGACCTTCTAAATGCCCACAGACGAATGACGACTGCAAAGCCACCTAAGAGTTCCGTGGGCACCTTCCGCCACTCCATCCTTGGCCGTGCAAAGAGTAGACATCGCGCAGAGAAGACATTATCAATGGCTCCAACATTAGCACCTTCGATAGCGCCCACAATGTCTTCAAACAATCGGCCATCGACAATGGCTACCGCTACTACAGCAGCTCCTACCATCCAAGTCACAAATGAGGATGGTCAGGCTCCTAGAGGAAGGGCCCGAACTGGTCATCGGCACTCCCTTTTCAGGAATAAATCACACCACGGTGCTGAAACGAAGAGACATTCTTCTGGAACCAGCCCTCGGAAACTGCAAAAGCGCAGTAGAAGTAACAGCAGAAATTCTCCCGACTCTAATCGGCCCAGGTCTGCTGGGACGACGACAGCTGTAGAGACGGATATAGCTCAGGAAGGAATTGAAGCTCGGCAGTTTACTCCGGAGCAGGACCCCAGTATACGAGACAGTGTGCGCGGAAGTGTACGGGAGAGTGTATTGACCGTAGATCGAAATTCCGTGCTTGCTGAAACAATCCGCGAAGAAACGTACTTTCCCGGGAAGGCGACTAACATTCCAACAAATGGAAGCGTACGAGGTAGTATCCATAAGGATGCAAATTCTCAAGTGCACTCACCGCCTCGTCCGTCAACAGCACTTTCCGAGAAGAAAGCTTTCGCAGTCAATTCTCGCCAATCCCGAGGTCAATCTTTACGCACAAGGCCCGTGGATGAAGAACCAGAACCATTACCAGCTAGGACCCCTGAGCAGGATCTCAGTCCTCGCCACTCCCTCCGTAAGATATGCCATAACCTACCTGTGGACAAGTTGCCCTCTCCGGCAGGACAGCATGACCAACCTCCAAAGCAGGATACTCGCCTCCCTGCTCCGATACCTATATCCGGTAATCCAACCCCCGAACCTGTCTTTCCTACTTTGCAAGAACGAAGACATAAAATCTCTCTATTGATTGAGCTGTGGCTCTTCATCGCTGAGTTATATGTGCGAGGTACTGTGTTTGAAGATGCAAAGGGCGCGATCGATGAGGCCGCCGATCTTGTCCAAGCGTTAGAAACGGAAATCGCCATTGATTCATCAAGTGTGAGAGCTTTCAACGCTACAGGTTGGGGTGGAGGCAAGTCCGTTGAGGACTTGTGGGGTGATGTGCACGCAATGGTAATTACCTTGATTTATACTGGCTATATCGAGCTGCAAAAAACTGACTTAAGACCAGCGCGGCAAACTCGCAGCATCCAGTGATCTTCCTTACGAAGCCATGGCACACTTCGAAAGGGCACTTTCGCACTGCCCAGACCACCCAATAGCCATAGTAGGACTATCAGAACTCCTCCTAGACATCTATTGTCAAAAAATCGCCCCAGAACCGCTCGAAACACCTATCTTCCCCACAATCTCCCCAAACACCTCTTTCGCCTCCCGCCTCGGCCTCCGCACATCCCTAAAGCCACGATCGCGTAAATCGAAATCAGAAGCGGACCTTGAATCCCAATCGCGTTCCCAGTCCAAGGACTCCAAAACCACAAATACAACTACCCAAGTCAAGGAAATCGCACTACCAAGCTACGCGGCTGCCAATTCACCAGAGGAGTTGAATAGGTTGGCTGCGAGGGATAGGGCGTATGGACTTTTGAGTGGATTGACTAAATTGGGGAGTGGGTGGGATTATAGCGAGGCGTGGTTTGCGTTGGCGAGGGCTTATGAGGAGGGGGGCCAGGTGGAGAAGGCGAAGGAGGTGCTTTGGTGGTGTGTGGAGTTGGAGGATACGAGGCCGTTGAGGCATTGGAGGAATATTAGGGCGGGGGGTTTTGGTGTTGTTTGAGCGGGTGACCTAGTGTTGGTTTGCTTGTTGGATGGAGGTCATTGTGAGCATTCTTTCTTTTTTTCCTTTTTGCGTATTTCCATGTTTTGGAGTGATGGGTGTGTTGCTCTTTTACTCTAGTCTAAATACTTTCTGCCATCACCTGTAGTCGCGCGATGTAAAGATATCCATAGGAGTCTATTTTGTATATACTTCAGCTACCTTATTGTTTAATTGTTTGTCTTACTTGAGGTAGACACAGTGCCAAACTAAGCCAGGAGGTTTCAGCTTCGAATAAAGGCTTTGTGCTCTTTTACTGCTCTTGTTGACAACTCCAGATACAGATAATGCAGTATCACTCCCCCTCGTCTCGATCGCTTTTTTGCACAGTTACTGCATACGAACGATTTGCCACCGCCGGGTTGTAGTAGTCATGGCTTCCGGCACTTGTAAACCGAGCTATGAATTCAACTCTGCGGGATCTAAGAGTAGACTAACTAGTAAATTCACACAGTTATTTAGACAGGCACTCAAAAGTCCTAGATCCTCACTTCACGACCCGTCATTTGTTCCATTGTCACTATCGACGCCTAGGGCCTCGAGGTCAACCTCACTTTTACTAAAATCACGAGTCTACACTACACCCACAATACTTCACCGCGTTAGCATTCTCCACTCCCAACATAAATCAAATCCTAATCTTCGAGTAGATCTTCTGCCTCAATTTGATTTGCCCTCATCATTTTCTCGACCTTCGAATATCAAATTTTCTCTAAAATTACGACGCCAAGAAGTCCTCCAACCTTCTTTCCTCATCCGGCAACAGCGCCAACCTTCTTTAAGCGAGTCGCGTGGTCGTCGTGGTGGCGAACATCATCATCGTCACAATAATTACAATATGTTTCTCACGAAGTATATTTTGAGTGCTATTACTGGAGGAAAGGGAGGGGAGGGGCATGGTTTGCAGGATTTTGCGGAGAGGGTTGAAGAGGAGGGTGTGGTAGAGGTGGAAGAAGACGTGGAGGGTAGAGAAGAGTGCAGAGATCTGGTGTTGCAGCGGGGTGACGATGCTGCACACGCGTCTAGAGGTGCGGTGGTTTACGATGAAGAAGAAGCTGGTGATGATGAAGATGGTCAAGATCATTTCGAGGACGCGAATAATCTCGAGAAGCAGGAAGAGGAGTGTGAAGTAGAAGTAAGCAATGAAGTGAAGGGTGGAGAAGAGAGTAAAGATCCGGTGTCACAAAGTGGTGACGACACCACAGACGCGTCTACCAATGCTGCTGTTGACGATAAAGACGAAAGTGGTGATGATGAAGATCAGTTCGAAGACGCGGGTGGTCTCGGAACGCAAGAAGAGGATACATCCTCGGACCACTTCAACGGGGAATTCAACACCATAAAGCCTGCCACTTCAGCCAGCATCACGAAGCCCGCCACTGCAGACTGTACTCAAGACTTACTCGGTCAAGTCCTGCAAGAGTGGGTCGATGAGAATGCGTCCTCTTCGCCAATCAGTCCGCATTCGCCGTCACTCTCAACACCACGCTCAAGCCGAGATGACTCTCTAACTGAGTCCAGTCCAATTACACCACCTTCAAAAGCACAATCATCGAATAACGGCTATGAGCCCTCACCCAGGCGCGTATATAGGTCTCTGCCAGCTTTTCCTTATATCGATTTCCGCCACGGTTCATGCAGTCCACGGAAAGAGCTTATTACGATTGGTCAAGATGTTTTACCTGGGGATTTCTTCGATAAGAAGTATGGTTCGCATGTCTCTAATGTGTGGGTTGGGAGAAAGGATGAGTCAGACCGCGTGAGTGAGGAGTCTAGCGAAGGGGGTGGGAATGATGAGGAAGAAGAAGAAGAAGAGCTGGTCGTCCTTTCACTGCCAGGCACGCCAATAATATCGGAATCCCTAAACGATACTTGGAATCTGGAGACTGAGCAGGGTACTCCATGTCCGGTGAAATCTGAGCGCTCCGCTACTAGGAGGATTCCATACTGTCGCGCAAAGGAGATTGAGAAATCTAGCGAAGTGGTTGATGAAGAAGAGGAAGAAGCACCAATACGCGCTTTGCTGCCAGTGACGCCAACTATGCCTGAATCACCAGATCCCTGTGATCTGGATGCTGAGCAGGATACTCCGTGTCCAGTGAAATCAGAGCGCGCTTCTACTAGCAGAATCCAACTCTGTCGCTCAAAAGAAGAATCCAGCGAGAGCGAGGATGAGATCCCCAAACCTCCAGTGCGACACGTCCTCCGAGACTTGAGCCTCAAAACCCCATCAAGGTTAATGCCTATCCTTGGTCACGACTCTGATGACTCCGAGAGTGGCTCAGAATCGTCATTCTCTTATGATTCCGACGAGTCAGGCTTTGAGCCCGTCTTCGACTTCTGCCAGACAACTCCACCGCGTAAAGAAATATACAAACATATCGATTTTTCCAATCCACTGTACGTCCGCAAATATAACCTCCTCATGCTCCAACGACCCTGTCTCCAATGCGTAATCAAGAACCTCCCCTGCGATCAAGGTCTCCCGGGTTGTAGTCGCTGCATCCGCGCCGGCCAGGAGCACATGTGTCTTGTCCAGCGCGACTTGGGCATTGATGAAAAAGCTCGTCTCGGTTTCATCCATTTACCATTTGTGGCTCTAGCACGCAGGGGTGAAAGCGATGAATTATGGAATGAGAAGTTGAAGTTGGAGGAGGAATTATTGGAGTTGTTGCAGGAGAGGTGTGATAGGCAGGCTTGGGTACTTCCTGTGAATGATGGGAGAATGGCGGGGTATTTGGCGGATAATCGGTGGGATTCCAGAGCTTATGAGGTGGATGAGGTGAGGGGGCGGGAGTGGAAAGAACAGGATTGGCATGGTGAGTTGCAGATTCCTCTCTAGGGTTGGGATGCTTGGAGCGCTTTTGACCTGGAATCTCTTTTCTCTCCCAGCATTATCCAGATACCGCTGTACCAGCAAAGCAGCATTTGGAAGGTGAGAGTACTTCTTCGTAGCTAGTGAAAAGAAATTTCGACGTTTTGACGAAATAAGCACCGATGTAAGAGAGTGTCCGCGAACCCTCAGCACTGTACTAGGATTAAAATGTTCATTCAGGCGACTCTTACTAATGTGCGGAATTCTGATATAAGTAACGTACCTCAGGAAAGTGACATAGTAAAATTAAGAATAAGCCACATTTGAAGAAGGGACAATATGTACACCTCCAACTCGAAGACAGCAAATAAGAACACGAAAGATAGCAAAGATCAAGGAGCGATGCAAACAAAACCCCCGGTCCTCCTACCACCCAAAATTCTCATCCAACAACCTTACCTCCCCTTTCCTCGTCTTAGCAACCTCGCAAACAAATTCCCTCACATCATCCGCCATCCCCTTAGGCCCACTAACCACAACAGCAACCCCAACCTCCTCCTTCACATTAGCAAATTCCCTCTGCAGCGCCAACTTCACAAATAATCTCTTCCCCACAATAGTCTCACCACCATACCCCCAAGTCTCTTCTCTAAGTGCATTAACAAGAGCTTGACTTCTAGAACCCCAGAATAATTTTACTTGACCCTTGTGGGCGTGCATGTAAGGTAGTATGGCTGTTATACCTACACCACCGGCGACGCATATAAGTAAAGGGTATTGTGTGAGGGGTTTGGGGAGGCCGTAGGATGATTCTACTAGGACTGGTAAAGAAGTTCTTTTGCGGAGGTGGCCTGTTGTTCCTGAATGGGTGCGCATGAAGAATGTTATCCCCTTAGGTCGCTCCGGTAATGCTTTTTCCTGCTGTAGAGAACTGGGAGGAAACATGACTAGATTTGTTGTTGAAGTAGGACTTAGCAGGATGGCATCGCTAAATGTAGAGCGTGCGGGGGAAAAGGGACTGGGGAAGTATGCTGATCCGGGGGATATGGGAGTGAAGGGGCTTTTGGGGTCGAATCCCGAGTCTGTGGAGAAGGAGCGTATTGATCTCATTTCGATTGTGGGACTGTATTTTGAGGCGTTGGAGGAGGATTTGTTGCTGTCGCTTTTGCTGAAGGAGATGGAATGTCTGTGGAAGAAGGGTGAGAGTGGGGATTTTGGAGATGATAATGGCGAGGGCTTCGGCGTTGTTGCTACGGAGAAGGGATGGTTCTCCCAGAATCTGTACGTTAGAGTTGGGAAGTAGAGGTAGGCGTGTCCGGTAGCTTTTGCTTTTGGAATGTCGACGCGAATATACTCGTCGTCCACAACAGTAATTGTGGCTCTTATTAGACCGTTTCGTGCTATTCGAGCTATCCTTGCTAAACGATCTATCATCCAGAATCCGATGGCGAACCAGAGATACAAGACGTAGCCTGCCCAAGTGGTTTTGAATAAATCGGATATGTGGTAACATGTACCTACGAGAATTATAATACTAAAGGCAATGTGGGAGAGAAGGAATAATTCGTAAGCACGGCGTCGAATCGCCACGAAGGAAAAAGGGAGGATCAGGCAGATGGCTATTGTGCCTATGGATCCGCAATACCATGCTGGCATACTAGACCATTCCGTATGCCTTCCCTGCTGGACGGCTACATGGAGGTAGAGGACAGAATGTAAGGTTGCTTCAAAAGTGGTTATATACGCAAGCCAGCGATGTAACATTAGGAATGTTGCATGGGACCAATCTAGGTTCATGTTAGGTCTTTCCAAGTTCGAGTACGAGGTTATGACTTACTAGTTATACGAAGTAAAATGTTGTTTCTTCCCGAGTATAGGAACAGTAAAGGAATATTAGCAAGCGATAGAGCGCCAAATCGATTTGCAAGACATGTTATTAGCTGTCCATGTCGTCCATCGAACGACCAGAAATGGTGGGATAGGGCATAATGACCCGTAGATGAGAGTATAGTGTTTATCGCGATCATGTAGAATATAAATAGCGCTTGTCCTCGTGTAGGACTTATGTCTCCCACGTCTCTGATGGAAACACTCCACCTCGTACTCCATACTATGGGGTACACAAAGTATGCGCGGTACTTGGAAGAAAGAGCACCAGGGAATGGCACAAATCTTAGTAAAGAGAGGATTACTGGTAGCAAAAATCCAAGGAGAAATATTGTTAACCTGTTCTTAATTAGTCCTGCCCAAGATGGCTCGGTCGTCATGTACTTACGCAAACCTCGTGTGATACATTTCCGACTCGTTCCAATCCGCGAGAGACGAGTATGCTCTATGGTAGTCCTCATCTGAGACTCTCGATACTTGTTCAAGTCGCTGTCCATCTTTCATTATCAAGAGAGGGACTCCCGCCTTTTCCAATGCATTTTGGTATCCGTATATAGGCCTGGGTGTTGTGCTCTTCCACCCCACAAGATACTGGTTCCAAAATCTGTCTCGTGCGGCATCAGTTTCATTGTTACAATGACTCGCAATGCAAAAAGCAAGCGTCTGAAGATATGGTTCATTGATTGCGAAACACTGCGGTGAGGTTATCTTTTTGGTGCATTCTAGAGGTGAATCTGCGATTGCGGCTTTGCATGCATGAGCACATCGAGGTATGTAGATCTGTTTTCGTAACCCGAAAATATCCTCTAAAGCTGACGAAGGCAGTATAAGGGCTAGCAATCCGATAGTGATGGCGAAGGGCCTGAGGGCCATACTATACTGTAGTTCACAGAGCTCCTCAACGTTGGATCAGATTTGATGGTCCATGAGAAATTCTGTGCCATAGACAAAATAAAAGCTGTTCGTCGTAAAGGTTTTTTTCAAGGCAAATTTATGCATATCCTGCTTCTTGCCCATGTTGTGAGTGAAAGAACAAAGAGAAGCTCAAAGAGAAGCCAAATGCGGCAAATTCGAACTTGCTCAGTCTGACAGCTGGCTGAGGATTATGAGACAAAGAAAATACGGTCATCGTGCGAACTTCGACTGATAGACACTTGTTGACTAGATTTCGGACATGCCGTATCTGTAACTTTTGCCCATGTGTTCAATCCATGTTTCACGCGGTGCCAGGACTAAGGAAAGCAGCAGTACTCCCTTATGATTTGGAAAGCCGGATAAAGTCTGGGACCTTGATGCTGCTCTTTCCAATTGAAATCTAGAAAGCACATCAGTATACGTCCTTTAGCTTAGAACTCCCACAGAGCCTATTCGAGTCTCAGTTGGCGGGAGGAAGTACGTTCGAAGTCTTTCTGTAATTTTAAGACCCTATATCAAACTTGACTGCTCTAATGAAAAATGTTCACGCGTTTCTGCTTAAACTCAATGCCTTAAGCGTGCGTGTTCGAAATCAGTATGGCCGGAATTGCTTCAACGCGTGAGTAACCTATATAAAGCCTATCCAGCTTTTAAGATCCTTGTAGAATAGAAAGCTGAAATCCGTGGCAATTGATTGCAGAGTACTGATGGACTAAGAGACATCTGGTGTTGTTGAGGATCAAACATCTTAGCAGCGTCAGTTGCGGCCCCGAAGACAACAGTATCAAGTACCTTCTTCGAGTGCCTGAAGCATTCAGCTCACCATCACATCGTCTCAAATTCTTTCAAATCGCTCTCCAATTTACCCCACGCTGGCCTGCACTTTGTGAAAATCGCGATTTTGGGCACAAAGTCTTCGATGAACTCAGAATCTAGGCTACCAGCATAAATCGTGTGTTCGTCGTCTTTACCAACGACTCCACCAAACAAATGTGCGCCGCAGTTTTCGCAGAAATTGATTGCACGTTCACCACCGCTGATAGATTTGTTGATGAACAGCCGAGGCTTACCAGCGACGAGTTTGAAGTCTTGGGCAGGGAGACTCATGAAAGCTACAAAAGCAGAACCAGAGCTCTTGCGGCAGTCCGTACAATAGCATAATCCTTGAAGACCAGGTGTAGTTGTGATTTCGTAGCGGATTGAGCCACAAAGACAACCGCCTTTAAGGATCTTTGGGAGTGTAATTGCCGACATTGCGGAGCAGTAGGGTCAAGTGATTCTTCTGCTCTCGATACTGGAAGAAATCGAACGCGAACACTGCGAGGTGAAGATAGAAAGTAGGAGTTCTTGGCATTCGGTAAGTCAGCATTTTCAGGACATACTAGCGCAGCCATAAAGCCAAAACTAAACCTAACAGCGTAAATTTTTGGCTGAAAATCCGAGATGCCGAATGAGACACCACTCAGAGCCTCTGCTTTTGCATATCCCTGTCTTTGGCGTTTTTCAGAAAACCTTTAAAAGGATTGTTGACACCACGTGCGCGGTTTCTTCGGGATCATTTCCGAAATCTGCCTCTCTCAAAAACCAAACTTCTATTTTTTCACTGCATTGTATTTGACATGGTTTCCTGGTAGATAGACCCGAATGACACAGCCTGTTGCAAAGAAAGAGAAGAGAAAACGTGCAAGTCGACCGAAAGTCAAAACAGGTACGTGGCCGATCTTGCTATTGGAAAAATCCATCTCACACATGCTATAGGATGTAGAACCTGCAAAATCCGACATGTCAAATGCAACGAGCAAAGACCAGAGTGTTTGCAATGCACGAGTACTGGTAGGAAGTGCGACGGTTATACGGAAGTGGTTACCAAGCCCTCTCCATCAACCTCGGACGACACGAGTAGCCCAGAAAGACAACTTCAAGCGTTCGTCGGCTCTGCAAGAGAGCGTCGCGCCATTGAATTCTTTTTCCACAGGACAGCACCTCAGCTGAGTGGCTTCTTCAGTAGTACTTTCTGGAATGGGAGCGTATTACAGTTCAGTTTGAACGAGCCTGCTATTCGCCATGCAATGATAGCCGTGAGTGCTATGTATGAGGAAGTAAACATGATTGGTTATTCTCCTTGCGCTGGGACTGAAGCTCACCAAATGTTTGCGCTGCAATCATACAACAAAGCCATACAATCCCTCCTCAAAGCCACGAAATCCGATCCTAATTCCGTTCGGATTCCTGTCATGGTAGCTATTATTTTTGTGTGTTTGGAATTTCTTCGTGGCAACGTGGATGCCGCAATCACACATATTGAAAGTGGAATCAAGATGCTCAAAGGCTGGCGTGATCGGACTACCAACCCTCAATCTCCACGAGCGGTTTTAGGGCTGCCCGCAGAGGCAGCTTTTATTGAGAAAGAACTTATTCCTATGTTCGGGTGGCTCAACATGCTCTCATCTCTTTTTGGACGTCCTTCTCTGGGTCTATATGCAAGCTCAGATGATTGCGGAGACTCTTTCAAAGCACCCGAGGCTGCTATCACTATGGAAGAAGCCCGCACTAATCTCCTCGACCTTATAAATGCCATCATGAAATTCATACAAAATATTGGAGAGTCAAAGTACAAATCTGAAATTACGATGGATATGGTTGTGGAGCAAATCCTGCTGCAAAGCATAATGCAAGAGTGGCTGGCAAACTTTGAGTTGTTGAATTCCTGCAGCAACGCACCCCGAACTTTAGGAGAATCACAGGGGCCTAATCTGTTACGCGCTCTTCATGTTACCATGAAAGTCTGGCTGGCTACTTCGTTGTTACCTAATGAAACTGCTTGGGATCTCTACGAGGCTGAATACGAAGAAATCGTAAGGCTGTGCGAGTCATTGGTCGCCACCACGCAAGCCCCGCTGGATGAGGCTCCAAAACGGTTCTCTTTTGAAATGGGAATTATTCCACCACTACATTTTGTCGCGTGGAAATGCCGGTATCCCTTTATCCGACGAAAAGCACTTTCTTTACTTTGGGAATGTCCTAGGCGAGAGTGTCTTTTCGAGTCGCGCAGATCCTACGCTGTTTTCAATCGTTCCATGATCATCGAGGAAGAATGTTTTGGTTTTGCGCCTGGAGAAGTACCCCAAGCAAATGACTTACCACCTGAAAGCTTTCGCATTCATCAAGTTGATATACGAATGGAGCCACCGTCTCAAGCTGGTAGTCCCGTTCATTATCTTTTGAAGCCCTTTGGTCTAGATGGTCCTTGGCGCGTTCGAAGAGAATACGTCGACTTAGGTGGCTTAGAGGTCTCGAATAGCATTTCCACTTATCCTTGGTTCGAAACTGACGACCCTGCAACGGACCCATCGAAACTAGGCGACAAAGACCAGGAAGCTCATTTATACGACAATGAAGAATGCGAGGCCGTATTCACGGGGTTTTCGGTTGTGAATGCACAAAATATCGTTTCTGTTGGGCGCTTCAAGTCTTCGCACGAAGCGTTTACACGCAGGAAGCTGGTATTTTCATCTCAAGCCGGTATCGATCTTGTAGAGCGGACACTAGAAACCGAAAGAGGCCATAGTTCCGAGAACAATGTATCCAACACCACCCCATTCCAAGGCCGGGTCCATGGTCACATTCGCAGTCACGAGCAGGGGGACGTTTTCTGCTAGAACAGCTTGTATTCTTTCCCGGGATCAGGCCACGGTCAGATCGGGGAGTAGTCCAATATGTTCCTGATACCTTCTAACGTTTAACTCTAATTTACCTACTCATGAACCAGTCTGGTCCAAGGTATAAAGGATGCCCTCCAAGTCCGGGTGAGGTGCTGCCCGGAAAAGGTGTGTGGTCGCACCTATGTAATTGGTTTCTCACCACTCTCCTATGACTGCAGCCATTGGGGCGTAGAGTTCGAGAAGTCTGAGTTCCACTGACTGGACATTGAAACTGGCAACAGACATTCATTCTCGCAGCTCAACTCGTACACTTATGGGATTCAATTCAGTTCCAACAGGCTGTCGACCACTAAGAAATTAGTCCCACACCTAGAATCAGCAGTCAGCCCTTGTAAAGATTTCGACAACGCGTTCAAACCTGAGTATGCGAAAGAAAAGGTCCATGAGAATTTGATGAGGGGTGCGGATTTCGGTGCACCTGCTGGCTTCGTTCTTTATGAATTAAACCAAACCGAGGATGATATCAAGTATCAAAGGATTGAGGGACTAGTAAACGAATTGGCTGAGGAGAGGACACCATGGGAAGAATATCTGGTACGCTCACTGGAAGAAGCGTGCGTCCCCGTCACAATCGAACTCGTTATTCCGCCAATTGATGATATGACATAAAAATTTGACGCCAGAGTCCGACCGGGAGAACATCTCTGGAAGCTCTACCTAGACAGGTGATCGATTTGTCTTTGAGACAGCCTTTTATCCCGAGAGGCGTTTTATCTAAATTGTAAGCATTAGGAGACCTTTCTAAGACATAAACACTTAACGTTCATGTGCCGTACTGCTTTGAGCAGTAGTTATTCTGAATGAAATCAGCACTTCATTAATTGTAACATTTGCGTCCAGCTCTTAAAGTTCCCGAAATTATGACAACAATCATGCTTGGGTTGCATTCTAGCAAATCCGGCGTCCATTCGTAATGCGGAAAATAACCGAAAGCCCCGTCAAAAGCTTACCGAGCCAATAGAAAAATAGTGGTTTGAATATCTTCAGGTACAACGTGCAAGAGACATAAGCTTACAAAGAAAAGCCCCTGTAGACATGATCTCATAGACTCGTCGACAAGTCCGGAGGGTGCAGCATTACCTTAGTGCATCTGAACCTCATAACACCGCCTATCCACTACAGCCCTGAACATCATAAATAACTTACGTACCATTATTCGCCCATCATGAGCAACCAAAATCAGGCAGCGTGGATCAAGAAAGCCAAAGCTACACCCCTCGAGATTGACACAGCCCCATATCACGAGCCTGGACCGAATCAGATTCTGATCAAGAATGGCGCTGTAGCGATTAATCCGGTCGACTGGAAAATCCAAGTACGTATACTCACTCAACTTATCACACTGCTGCTTTAACACAACTGCAGAACTATGGTAATATCTACCTAAATCTTCAGCTATTATGTCATCCCATCAAATTCTTTAGGCTTTATGGTCCAGAAATATCCTGCTATTCTTGGTGAAGACATCGCTGGCGAGGTTGTCGGTATTGGAGCTGGAGTGACGCGCTTCAAGAAGGGAGACCGTGTCATTTCGTAAGCATACGACACGATCTGGACATGCAATCGGATCATGCGCTGATCCCTGTTTCTAGTCATTGTCTAGGTTTAGCTACTGGTAAACCAGAACATGCTGGATTTCAGCTTTATAGCGTTGGTTTTGAAGATATGACTGCTCACATACCCTCTTCGGTGTCCTACGAGGATGCAAGTGTTCTTCCTCTAGCTATCAGTACCGCTGCTTCCGGCCTATACACGAAGGACTACCTCCATCTTCCCTACCCGACTAAAGACCACAAGCCGTTGAACAAAGTCATCTTTGTCTATGGCGCGTCTTCCGCCGTGGGCTGCGCTGCCGTACAGCTTGCCGTAGCATCTGGTCTTACAGTGATTGCCACTGCATCAAAGCGCAACACTGCACTAGTAGAATCGTTGGGAGCAACCAAAGTCCTCGATTACACTAACAAAAACATTGTCGAAGAGGCGGTAACGGAATTGAAGAAGCACGGAGAATTTGTGGGCGTTTACGAAAGTATATCTGAGCCAGGAACCATCAAGATATGCGCTTCTATTGTCGGCAAAATGGGTGGTGGCTTTATGGCGTGCACTCTCGAACCTCCCAAGGACTTACCTCAGGGAGTGTCAGCAACATGGTGTAAGTTCATTGCTCAATATCGCTCTTAATTTCTAGGCCTATCATTCTTCTAATCGTCCATTTAGGCTTTGCGCCCAGCATTCATATGAAAGAACCAGAAGTCGCCAATGCTGTATGGGGAGACTATATCCCACAGGCATTATCTGATGGTTCATTTCAAGCAAAGCCTGATGCTATTGTTGTTGGCACTGGACTTGAGTCTATTCAACAGGCATTTGAGAGGCACAAACAAAGAGTTTCTGGTGCTAAAATAGTTGTCAAGATATAAGATAGATATTGGTGTCAACGTTATAAACATCAAAATCACTAGCCTAGGGTTAAGCTTATGTCCTAGACCAGCTTCCGAAGACGTATTCACAAAGTCTCACATCATAGGAAAGTGGAGAAATCTAAGTATTGATTATTGTATTTCGACTTTCACGTCAGAAGCTCATCCCATTAGCGACCAACCCCAAACACGAGGTTCTATATCCGGGAAGTGCTAACTCAACCGCAGCCAGAAACAATACTCCAAATGAAGGATAAGAAAATCAATACATATTATCGAATCCCCATGGCAATCAAATCCTCCACTAGCCATCTTGGCCTAGAATCCACCTGCGTGTCTGGAGCGGCGAATTGAGTCTCGTTCTTAAAGGCAGTTCTTGAACTTCTATCTTGATTGATGGTGAGTCGGTTGCTGAAATTCGCTCTTGATTGAAGGTGCAGTTGGTAGGGGATGGAGTGTTTGTGGTTGAGACGATCTTTTGCTTTTCAAACCCGTTCGCTTTGCTGGCCTCGTCTGCGGTCGGGGTGGAGAGTTCTTCGGAGGGCCTTTCACTCTTAAACCACGAGTAACTCTAAGTAGCGGATTCTGGACTTCGAAGGCTTCGACTGCTTTCTTGTTCTTCTCTATTTCTCTCTCGCGGATTGCACGACGAAAAGCAGCGAGGAATGCCCACTCTGGTCTTTTCAGGTCGACTACATCATACTCGCCGTTGACCTTCTGCGTTAGCCATGGCGGTATTTCTTCGCTCTCCTCGTTTGTTTCGGCGCCTTCGTTCTCTGTTGCTTTGTGTTGTTTTTGAGTATTATTGTGGCATTGGGCTTGTCTCTTAGCTTGTTGTTTTGTCTCGTTTGAATCAAACACGCTGCTCTGCTCCTGCTTAATGGTGGGCTTGGAGGCTGCGACATTGTTCTCTTCCAGCGCCGCCATGTTGTCAATGTCTTTAGTCTCGTCAGTGCTATCGTGTGCTCTGTTGCGGACATTCTTCGGGCGCGAAACAATGCGGCGCGGCATTTTGGTGATTTTATATGCTGGAGACTTCGTTCTAGCCATGACTTTCTAGTTTGCTGTGTTGGAGCTGTGTAGAGTTTGGTGGTACAGACAGTTGCTGGTTTTATCTGTTCGGTTGTTGGTATGAAGGTATTGTATTCTTTTGCTGGCCAGATTAGCGGAAAGCATTCTTCATATACCTGATCTGGTCAGAGCGATCTCTACTGAACGTGTCGTCAGAGCGAGGCTAGCTGTCAAAACTGTCAAGCCAAAGTTCTGTATCTTAGCGTATGTTGGACCCAAAAGGCAAAGATCGTGAAATTTCCCATCACTACAACCATGCCTTCCGATAGGGATAGTCAAGTACTTGTGGGACCGTTTAAGTGCGTGCTGTTTAATGGTATTGGCCACTTGCAATGCCAGATGTCCTCCTGTGCTACAGGGATAAAAAACAAATCCGTCAGGAATCTCTGAACATGAAGCTTCTTCTTTGAAAGATCAGAGGACGTTCCACACTCCGCGATGGCTAGTCATTCAGCGCAGAAGATATTGAAGTTCCATCGAAGTGACATGCGAATCTGATGAGGCTGAAACCCAATTCTGTGTTGCCATCCGAATACTATATCGACAAAACATCACAATTAATTTTTTTGTTCTCTTATTGCACTGGGATAAGATTTCTTAATAAATGACCTGCACAGAGGCGAGTGTACATTAAATACAGCTAATGTTCATATCATCAGTATCATCTGGTTGAAATTGGGATTCCTCAAGATGCCTTGAGAACACCACTACTCCTCATGTCTTGTGAAAGCCGGATGAGCCATCGCCGGAATCTTGACCAACAATCATAATATTAGCTGGACTAACACAAGGCCAGTACACTAACGACTGCCGCCTTTGTATAGAATATCTGTTTATTATAGGAGTAGATAAGTACCCTAAGTCAGTTTTATTATACTTAGGTCGGTTGAATTACTTTAGAATCCTGAAGTCTATCCGGCTTTTAATAAACGGGAGGAGTGGTGAATTGAAATGACTCCCAAACGCCTACAACACATCACGGGATTATGTGTAAAACATTCAGCTTCACCTTCTTCTTAAGTCATCAAAGCCTCTCACTCGCTGCAACTCTGCGCTGCCTCTTCATATCAACCATAATTGCAAACGGCAAACTAGCAAACATGACCATCTCCAAATTCTTCGAGATTAGCCACTGCAAATTTGGAGGTAAGACATGACGCAAACAATGTACTCTAGATGCGAATGCTAATTCCTGTTTAGATCGTTGTAGAAATACACATGCAGTTCAAGCAGTTCAAAACTTTGGCAATGACGACCTCGATGATTCCCACCCACGCGAACAAGTTCTAATTCTAACAATGGATTTGGGAGGAACGACTCAGCTGTCAGTTGAAGCAGAGGAGACAATGGAGACTCAATCCTCAGATGTTAGTATGGCAGAAACTACCGGCTCCACCAACAGGACATCTTCTATGGAGCCTTCAATCACTAAAGCAGCCTTTGCGCCAATTCCTCAATTACAAACCTCTATTCGCGGTATACCAAGCAAATTTTCTGGACTTCCGGACCTTAACAATGAGGCCGTATTTTCATTCCCCACCCCCAAAGCGTTCCAATCGTCGGATGATCCAACTAGCATGAATGCGTCCATCGACCTGTCGCCAGTCATGTCAAACACTGCCAATTCCACACCTTTCTCCTTCTCGGGCCCGCAGAATCTTCGCGACAACACAGTCTCTCCGTTTCCACCAGTTGACCCATCAGCAGGCCAGACCCTTCTACGATACGATAAGAACGGCCAGCGGCTATTTAGATTGTGCTCATTTCTCGCTAAGAGGGAACCCAAATGGCTCGACCTTTGCACTATATGCTACTACAAACAGCGTGCACTCGCAGAATCCCTCTTACAGGCTGGGCCCAAGCCTGCGACTTCTTCACATACGTCGCCACCCCTTCTCAACTCGCAGCAAGCAACTCCTTCCGTCCACAATGTAACGTCTTCCAATCCCTCATCTTCTATGGCCAAGACTGGTGCAACTCTTCCGCTTGGGCTTCGAGGTGTACCACCTATAGCGCCCAAACAGGCGCAGCATCGGCCTACAAAAGTCAACACCGCTCCACGCAGTCTGGAGGCTATCTATAGCAAGGAAGAGCGTGGCTGCAGGGTGTGCAGGATACCTTTTGCGAAGGAAGATCCTACCCACTTAGAACTCTGTTCGAGCTGTTCTGCAAAGCGAGATGAAGCCGCAAATGGCGCTTCACGGCTTGACAAAGCTGAGGACTTGTGGTGTGTGAAGAAGTGTGGGCAATTCGCGCATGATAGCTCTGGCAACCTTGTAATGTGTACGACTTGTTTGAAGAAATTTCGGAAATCTGAGAAACGAGTTAGACGAAAAGAGCCGAAAGATGCTAAGCAAGCGGCAGGAGCTGCTCAACCTACTCCTAAGTCCATTACTCAGCGGTCTGAGAAGCGCGAGGAGACGGATCCGAACGTAAGCGATCCTCGACAGATCCTCTCCGATGATGTCTGGCAATCAGTAATTGCAAATGCGTCTCAGAGAATCTACGAGATCAAGACAGCATGGAAGGAAACAGGTCCGGGGATCAACACTGTCGATGCGGCTCAGAAATACATCAAGGAGAGGCGCCAGGCGCTGAAGGATCTGGCTTCTTCACATGTAGAGGATCTTGATGGCTCACTGCATGCCCACATGTATGGCCAAATTCGGGTGGCGGAATTGTATATCAAGAGGAAGGAAGGAGAACCGAAGACTGCGAAGCGTTTGCGTTTATGATGGTATTATTATTGCGTGGGCAAGAGTTTCTACCTCTTCCCTACTTATGTGTATTATTAAGCAAAGCTCGACGGGACGGGAATGATGCAAGACATAGCGGAAGTAGACACACCGCGATTAACCAGGGAAGCTCTTCGCCAACACTTTGTTAATAGCTTCTATATCCCATGCATGGGGTTTTAAGCCTCCTGGGTTGCCATTGGAGCAAGCCTTTTTATACCATTCTTTCCTCCCATCATCATCATTGGTCTTCCTCGCGAAGTGTTCCTTGAGCTTGTCCCAGCCAAAAGACCCACCGCAGTCTTCAGCCGCGGAATGTCCCTACAAATGTCTTGTCAGTTGCAAGCCACACATCTTATATATTAAGAAGATTGCCTTACCTCACCAGAAAGACAAAGCACAGACGCATCTTTAGGGAACCCCATTTGCTGCTGAGTAGATGGCTCAGCCTTGCCAAGGAAGATGATATCATGCTCCCACCCATCCCCCAAATCATACTCATACACAACTTGAATTTTACCCTTATACTCTTTCTTGCCATACACCTGTGAAAGCTTGACCTTGGACTCTTCCTTGAATTTCTCGGGTTGGTCCGAATAATCAGCTGAATCGTATGCGTTGGGCTCGATGGTGAGAACATGGTGGAAGAACCGATCGTCAGGCTGTAAGATGTTAGTACTGCCGATCGACTCTGATGCACCTTCCTCGCAACTTACTGCGTCCGCAGGATTATGCATGATTGGGTTGAAAGGCGCCACTCCTAGCCTGGTGACTTCAAATTTATGCATGTGCATATCAGCCCATCCGAAAGCAATTTGGAGAACTTGATGAAAATGTGTGAAGTTGAAGTACGAAGGAACAGACAAGAGACGCGAGATTTTTGGCTCTGTCGTCCCACTTAATCCAACTAGGAAGAGGTAATTCTCGATTGTGCCCGACTGTATTGGCGCGTATTTAGCGATTAATACGGCATGGATATTGTAGTATTGCTTTCTCAGACTTCCTAACGGCTTCACTGGTGGTGCTATTCTCTCAAATCCAGCCTCGGAATCATATTCATTGGAAGTGCTCAGTCTGTCAAAGCTTTCAGCCGCTCTCTCGTGGTCCTGTAGGGATCGAGAAGATACGCGGTCACGTTGCATATCATTGTACGACGGCTTTGACTTTGATGCTTTTGGCATCGCGTATATCTTTGGTGAAGTTTGTTGGATTCGAAGAGCAACATCAAATGCAACGAAATTTAAGAGAAGATCGTAGTGGCACGAACTATAAAAGACACATTACCTATTCTGGTTAGACGACAGGGGTACCCACTCGCAAGCGCGACACCAAATCCCGTGATGAGGTAAGAAGCAATTATAGGAGTTTTTAATCACCGGGACAGCCGGCGGAAGAAGCAGGTGTACCCCGGATTAAGACTTGAGAAAATACTTGAGTTCCATTTTCGACTCCTGATGGTCCAGTCTATCTACATGTAATATCGCAAATGAATCAACTACTAATACACACTCATGCACCGACTTGATCCAATATTCCTTGGAGATTGATGGATTTGGGTCGTTCGATGGGTAGACCGAGAGCACGATCCCAGATCAACTGGGCGAGTGGACCGAGACCACGGCTTACACCGAAAGTGGCGGTGTAGTATAGAGTCTCTTTGAACCCGTAGTGGTGGAATAGGACACCGGAGCTGGAGTCAACGTTGGGGAAGGGATTCTTGGTCTGTGGCACGAGTTAGTACGTTTGAGTATTTGCAGAGTCTGGAATTTGTGAACGTACCTTTCCGTGCTCGGTAAGCACACCAGGAGCGATCTCAGAGTTCTTCTTGACGAGCTGGAAGACGGGATCGGCAGCAATTTCAGGCCTGGCAGCAGCAAAGTCCATAAGAGCATCGAATCGAGGATCTGGCTTCCTCAACACAGCATGGCCGTAGCCTGGGACGACACGGCCGCTCTTAAGAGTGTTCCATAGGTAGTCCTTGACGTCCTTGTCGGAATACTTGGTGCCAATAGACTCCTGCATTTGCAATATCCATCGGAGAACCTCCTGTGCAGCGAGGCCGTGGAGTGGCCCAGCGAGACCTTGCAGACCAGCACTGTAAGAAAGGAAGGCATCTGACAAGGCAGAGCCTACGAGATGGGTCGCGTGTGCGGAGACATTACCACCCTCGTGATCACCGTGAAGAGCGAGGTAAAGGCGAAGCAAGTCCTGGAAACCCTCGTTCTTCTTGCCACCCTTACCGAGCATAGCTGCGAAGTTGTAACTCCAATCCTGATCGAGGTCAACCTCGGCCGGGAGAGCTCCACCTCCTCGGTATGCGTTTTGGTAAATCTTTGCAGCGATGGTGGGGAGCTTAGCTAGCAAGCTGATGCAGTCTTCGAAAGTTGGCTCCCAGTACTCAGCCTTGTTAAGACCTGCTTCATATGCCTTTGCGAAGACGGAGGTGTGGTTGAGAGCAGAGACCGCACAGGAGAATTGTGTCATGGGGTGGAGCTCTTTTGGGAAGTTGTCCAACATGTCGTTGACGAATTTGGGGAGCTGTGCTTTCTCGGCAAGTTCACGGGACAGCTTTCGTGTCTGAGATGTGCTTGGGACTTCGCCTGTAAGGAGAAGCCAGAACATAGCTTCTGGAAGCATTTCAGTTCCCGATGTACCCTTAGGCAGCTCTTTTTGGCAGTCCTTGATAGTGCGGCCGTGGAAGCGGATGCCCTCATTGGCATCCAGGACGGATCCTTCCCAGACCATTGCTTTTAATCCTCTGTTATTCCATAAGTGTTTGCGGCCATAAATTTTCGAGTTTTTTTTTGGGCCCTACCTCATTCCGCCCAGTGTGTTCTCAACCTTGACATCACCGAGTTTCTTGTCCGAAACAGCTTTGACTTTCTTGAGCAGCTCTCGCTTGACAGGCACAAGTCTTGTCAATGCCTGCTTGAGGTCCTCCTCCGCTCCTGTAGAATATTGTCGTCTTGACTGGCATGATGATGATGCTATTGTTGTTTATAAGCACGATCTTGAGGTTATAAAACTGTAGACGTACCAACAGCGACTGGCTTAATGACCGAGGGCTTCAATCGATTGTCAGCAAAAAAGTATACAAGAATTGTTTGTTGACACTTACTCTCACAGCTTTTAGAGCTCTCTGAGCTGTCCGTGCGTTCAACGCCATGGTGGGGAGCTTGATGCGGGGCAGTAAATGAGTTCAAAGAGCTTCAATGGCACCGTTCTGAAGAAATAACAGACGAGGAAGCTGGAGGTATATGGGAAAAGAGAAGTCTCGCAAGAAAACGGCTAACTACGGGCAATTACGTCTTATAGCACGGCGCCTGTGAAGCTTTTACCCGTAGTTTACTCGGGTTTCGCGCGTCACGTTCCTGAGTTTCCCTGCATCCCTCGGCCGTCCGGGCTCGGATGAAGAGTTCCTTGCCAAACATTTTACTGCCGTAGCTTTAGACACGGATAAATACTGACACGATGCTGTAAAACTTCTAGTAGCTCTGAGGCATAGAGTATTTTGAGTCAAGATATTCGCCACTCCGAGAGCGGTCCGAAGAAGTACCCGCTAGAAGACAGGGCGTGTATAGGGAAGCATTACCAAGCTGAAGAGCTTGGAGGAGAGTAAATATCTTGAACTCTCCCTGTGTTGGATCTTTCTTTTTCTTTTCCTTTCCTTATACCTCAAACATATTATCGTCATGTTGCGACCTACATTTCGTGCAGCTTGCCGGCAAAGTAAATGCTTGAAGCGAACGACAGCAGTTATAAGACCCATGCGATCCTTATCGACAACCGCATACCGAATGTCGAGTTCCGCTTTACAATCCGTAAACCCTCCCGTATCCAGTACGCTACCTTCAGACTCCTTCCAGCTTCTGTCCACAGATAAGAAGGCAGGAGAGGCTGAAGATGCGCTTTTCGAGGCGCAAGTCCAGGCAGTGAAGGAGTGGTGGGAAACACCGAGATATGCTGGAATCAAAAGGCCATACACAGCGGAAGATGTAGTAGCGAGAAGAGGGACATTACAACAGACATATCCTAGTTCCTTAATGGCGCGAAAACTATTCAACCTTTTAGAAGAAAGGGCGAATGAAGGAAAACCAGTACACACCAGTCAGCACAACCTCTTTTATTCTCGAATTACATCAGACGAAATGAGAATCATTCTGACGCAATTTCATAGTGGGTGCAATTGACCCAGTCCAGATGACACAACAAGCTCCAAACCAAGAAGCTCTGTACATTTCAGGATGGGCATGCAGTTCCGTCCTAACTACCACGAACGAAGTCTCCGCAGACTTTGGTGACTATCCCTACAACACCGTTCCAAACCAAGTCCAACGCCTGTTCAAAGCGCAACAATTACACGACCGAAAACAGTATGATATTCGGAGGAAGATGAGCCCGGAGGAGCGCAAGAAGACACCATATGTAGACTACCTGCGACCAATAGTGGCAGATGGTGATACCGGACATGGAGGACTTTCAGCGGTACTTAAGTTAGCAAAGCTGTTTGCCGAGAATGGGGCCGCTGCCGTACACTTTGAGGACCAGCTTCATGGCGGAAAGAAGTGCGGACACTTGGCTGGAAAAGTGCTTGTGCCTACTGGTGACCACATCAATCGCTTAGTTGCTGCTCGATACCAATGGGATATGATGGGATGTGAAAACCTTGTCATTGCTCGTACCGACTCCGAAAGTGGAAAACTCCTAAGCAGCGCGGTCGACGTGAGAGATCACGAATTCATCCTAGGAATTACCGAAGAAACCGAGCCATTGGCCGAAGTCCTCCAAAACATGGAGATGTCCGGTGCTCCGGGTCCAGAAATCGATCAGTTCGAAGCATCATGGGTCAAGAAACATACGCTCGTCACGTTTGATGAAGCTGTTGAAGCACACCTCAAATCCGAAGGCGCTTCACCATCAACGATAAACGAATACCTCTCCAAGACAAAAGCAGAGCCAAATCTGTCTCTCGCACGCCGCCGGATACTATCGGGAAAGTACACTAAGTCACCAGTATTCTTCTCGTGGGACATCCCACGCACTCGCGAAGGCTTCTACCACTTCAGATCTGGTGTCGCAGCGGCCACAAAACGAGGCAAGGAATATGCGCCGTACGCTGATTTACTTTGGATCGAGACCGGTGATCCAAGCGTTGAATCTGCACAAGCGTTTGCAGGAGAGATTCGTGAAGCCTACCCAGGAAAGAAATTAGTGTACAACTTGAGCCCCAGTTTCAATTGGATGGGCCACGGATTCTCTGAGGAGACTCTTAAGAGCTTTGTATGGGATTTGGCCAAGGCTGGGTATGTATAGCACTCCTTTGCTCCATCTCACGATACTAACCTCTATATATAGCTTCGTATTCCAACTCATCTCATTAGCCGGAATCCACTCAACAGCAACAATCACAAATGAGCTATCCAAAGCATTCAAGGAAGATGGCATGCTAGCATACGTCAATCTTGTCCAACGAAGGGAAAAAGAACTCGGTTGCGACGTCCTGACGCATCAGAAATGGAGTGGTGCCAGTCTTGTTGATGGCATGTTGGGTGCTATTCAGAGTGGTAGCAGTGGTAGCAAGAGCATGGGCGAAGGGAATACCGAAACCAGTAAGTTTAATCCTTTACAATTTTTTAATGTTGTGCAATACTAATTTTTTATCCGCAGGCTTTTAAGATGTTTGTATAATAAAAGTAATTAGACATCATGAATTCTCTATACCAGTCTGATGCTCCAGCCATTCGAATGCTACATCGTTATGACTCCATAAAACGCCTGCACGACACGTGCATAAGCGGACAAGAAGTACTCGTACGTGTGAAAATTATCGAAATGTCGGAACTTATAGAGAAGGGTATTTGAATATTGAAGAAGAAGCCTATCTAGGTCCTTAACAGCACTGTACCCGACCCAGATTACTCGAGCCTTCATCCCTTATAGAAATGCCTATTTACCAGAATTTTGCCTTACCGAAAACCTTATTTTCCGTTTTCTTTTTGGGCGCCAGCGATAGGGTGGAAAAAATAATTATTCCACAACGCAGCCACCATCCGCAATCACCATAGCCCGCCCAATCTATTTCCAATGTTATCATTTTCGAACTTCCAACTTTTCTAAGGAAATACTCACATCCATGTTCTGCTGACCGGGGCTATACCCACAAGACCGAGCCGGCATACAAGGCATACCCTTCCACTCAATCATCCTCTTACTGCTAACCCACTCGTTCAGATAAACCGGCTCGCCATCAACACTCTTAAATCCATTATCAATGCAAATGATATGATGGAGTTCGAGAATGAAACTCTGGCGGACGTTACTGCCGGGTAGGACTTGAATGAGCCATTCGTATCCTGCGTCTGGAGTGCAGTTGTGTTGGAGACCCCATAGAGCGGGTTCGTCTCGCGTGTTCCAGTCGAGGCCGCATTTTAAACTTGTGGCTGCCCGGTTTTGTTAGGTTGAAAAATAGGTAGGGAAGGAGTTTTGGACTGAGAGGTGAGTGACGTACTGTGATTGGAAATATCCCAGTGAAGAGAGTTTTTATCGTCTACGACTGTCATCAACATATCTGTAACGTAAATCGATTCCCGTTCCACAGCCGTCTGCTGCACTTTCAATGGAATGGGCGTGCCGCCAACTCCTGAATGCATAACGCCAGCAAGGCTGCACGTAATACCAGTAAGCGGTGCACCACCCGCGCAAGGAACAGACCACCCCTCTGAATTGCTCCTCGGGAAACTGGAAATATTCTTCGAAGCGAAAGAATTCCAAATTTGTGGGTAGCGAGTCCCTGCATTTTGAGCTTCACTGCGATTCCTCGTTAGTACTGGATAAGGCCAAAAGTAGAAAAAAGTGATCTCACATCATCCCACCCCTAACAACCTCCAACGTAAAAGCCGCCTCACCCAAAAACCCCCTCTTCAAATACCGAAACCGAAACCCATCGTCTTGCTTGCAATCGATCCAATCAAAACTAGGCAGCGCATTAGGAGCCGGCCAAGTATACGCGCAATGCGTATCATTTGGAGCTGGAATCTTGGCAAGGCTGATACTCGCAGCGCTGTCATCCGATATCGTCTGATTGGTGATTTGGTCGAACCAGCGGCGGATGGTGAAAGTGATGGTGCTTGGGAATTTGGAAGAGTCGGGCCAGGTGTTGCCGGGGAGACCTGTGTCGCGGCCCATGAAGTGGATGTCGAGTTGGGTGATGTTCCATTTTTCTGATACGCGGGTTGCGTGGGTGGAGGGGAGGATGTTGAGGAGAAGGAGAATGAGTGTGATGAGGAAAGACATCTTGAGTGGAGGAAGCATTTCCCTCTTTTGAATGGGGAGAGAAGAGATGGAAGGGCAATTGGGTTGGAAGGTGGTTGATTTGTGTAAGTGAGGTCAACCTCGAGAGGTGATTATTTAGTTTTATACACAACAAGACCAATAGAAAAAGGTAACAAGACGGCAACAGCCGGCCCATCACATACCCTAGATAGGAAGCTGCTCCACACCGTTGATTCGTGATTAAAAGGACTAACGGTGTTTCATAACCTTTCAGTCAGCTCCTCCTACCCGTTCTAGTAAATACGAGCAGGAGCAACTCTCACCAAAAACAATATTGATTCCTCAACGGTTACCCACCCAACATTGTGTGACGGGACCCTCGGACATAAATCGTAAGACTTGAACTTATGTCCTAACCGATTACTATGGAGGTAACAAGCCATGAGGTGACACAACTACCCGGTAGTACTACAACAGCCCACGCACGACAGCCCACGCATTGCCGTTACATGTCAATAGCCTTGTGGCTCGGAAACCGGAGACATACTGTAGAAGAAGCAGTTCCCAGAAAAGCCGAGGACGAGAGCAGACAAAAATGTTGAGATATACTATTGCTTGCCACCTCGTAATTGAAAGGGGTAGTACCCGCAAATCTCAGCTCCGGAAGGAATCGTCGAGTCCGTCCAATCCCTAGCTATGCGCAAAATATCAGATGAGCCACCAACGCCAATATTATACAAACTGAAGTGTACACAAACAAAGATACCGCCCCAGGAATATAGTACATAAAACGGCATCTCAGCGTATCAAATCTCATTCGCGTGCTCAATGCTTGATCAGTAACATCAAATTGCGAAATGCTGTAAGCGTCGTTTACCAGAACCCATTTAACGAAATCTCCCTTTCGTTACTGAGCTTATCGCTCCTAGAGAATACCCTCAATTCGCCTTACCACCAACTCGTAAAGCGATTTGCATGTAATTCTTCAAGTTCATCGGTCCAGTCTCCTCAGGCATAGTCTGGCCACTATAGATAATATGCGTTTGCATGCGAGCGTCATACCTAAGCCCAGAGAGTAGTTTTGGAGTGATGAGGAAGTATTGGCTCGTGTTTTCTTTGCAAGCGATATCCACCATACGCTCATGAACCATACGCTCATTGCGAGGATCCATACCCTGATTGATTTCGTCAACAACGCGGAAGGGAGAGCGGGCCAAGGATTGTAAGGCCATGAGGAAAAAGACGGTTGATACTGCACGTTCACCGCCTGATTGGCGATGTGAGTCCAGTATTGAGAGTTGTTCGTGCTCACTGCATTGTGGTTAGTAGAGTATCGTAAATAGCGGAATAGAAATTAACATACCGAAATTTGACTTTAAGCTCAATAGCCCACTCTTTGAAATCTTCGTCGTCTTTGTGAACACCAACCTGACCAGCGCAACCGATTTGCTGAAAGTTGTGTGTGAAAGCCGCTGATATATTGGCGACAATCTCTTCCAGCTTTGGTTCCCATTGATCACGGATCTCCTTGATTTCGTCATTGAGAGTCGCAAGATCGCGTTCAAAGTTTTCCAGCGATTGAGTGAGCTTCTCGATGTCTCGTTTACGTTTCTCATATTGTATGATGGCATTGGGATTGCCACCATGGAGAAGCTCGATGCGCTGTTTGGTTTCCAGAATTTTCGCGTCCAAACTTGCTGGAGTAGTCTCAGGGTCTTGGCCATATTCCGACCAGATTTCGATTTCTAGCTCATCGGTCATCTCCATCTGCAAGACTTTGATCTGTCTTGCGAGTTTGGTGGCAACCTCTTTTTGAGTCAGGACGCTGCGGCTAAGCTCCTGGACTTCCTTTTTCCTGTCATCCAGCATTCTTTTGACTTCAGCGCTACGTTCATTGAGAAGGTGCAGCTCGGAGTCGGCCTCAATGGACCACAACTCCGCTTGAAATAGCTCAGTGTGCAAAGAGCGTAACGATCCGACCCTCATCTGGTGGGATATCAGCTTTTGCAATGAACACTTGAACATACTGCAAACTTACGGAATACTGAATTGCGGCTTGACCGCGTTCGAGGCAGATGTTTTGCTTGGTATCCAAGATTCTCTGGCGCGCCTCCATATACTCATCGCGGGAGTCGTGTAGGGACTTGATCTTGTCTTCGAGATTGGCTGAAAGGGGTTAGCAGATTACCATACGTTCATAGAACATATTACTTACCGATTCTGGTAGGCAACGCTGCCAATTCACCTTTGATCTTCTGATAGGCATCTTTCTCTTTTTGTAAGCTTGCCTGGTCTTGGGTCAGCGTACTCTATGACAGTTAGAACTATGCAAAGGTATACCTTCTCAGTAGCAATGCCCTCATTCAATTTATCGAGCTCTTTGATTTCTTGCTTCGTCTCCTCGTGTCGATCTTGCATTGCACCAAGGTCTGTCTCAACCTCTCTTATCTTAGCATTCAAGCTGTTTTCTGCATCTCGATCAACCGATTGACCTGTCCAGAATCTGGCGTCGCTGATCTGCCCAACAGAGGTCGAGACTGCATCTGGACCATATTCCCTTCTCCTACTAATTTTGTAGGAGCGCTTTCCGGCGACCCAAGATTGGACAGCGCTATCCTTCAAACGTTCGTATTGCTCGTCATTGCCAGTACGCAAAGACACCGCCGACCGGTGCAAGCCTCTGTTATCACAAAGCATGGAAAGAACTGGCTCCGGTCCTTCCAAGTAGTCAATTGCGAAGCCATCCAGGCCACACTCTTCGAGCTCTTCTGGGGACATAGGAGACTTAAAATGGCCCAATGAGACTTGGCAGTTTCGAGTATGTATGTTAGTTAGACGCAGATCGCCCATCAGGCGGTCTTGAAGTAATTTCCAATCATCATTGTTGGTCGCTGTAAAACATAAGAATTCTCCCGCGCTGAGCATAGATTCCACAGCAGCAGCATATCTTGGATCCTTGATGTTGCATTCAACGATAGCGGGACCGTACACCTTTTCCTTGAATATATTCTGGTTTCGTTGGAGCCATGACCACGCTTTGGCTGCATCGCTAGACACCTGTGCTATCTTTTGTTGTTGTTGTCCAGCCCTGGAGCGTAATCTTTCGAGGTCAGCATGTAATTGAGATCGTTCCAGCTTTTTATTTCGCGCCTCGTCTTGTATATCGTTCAAGCCTTGATCCAGTTCGCGAATCTTGATCGTATGCTTTCGGGTCTCCGCGTTGAGGAGTCGAACTTTTTCGTTATTTGCGCCAGTATCCAACTCCGGTGGGGCCATCTCAAGTTGATGCTGAGCTTGGCTAAGATCATTTCTCGTCTTGGTCATATCGGTCTGGGTTCTTTTGTATTGGCTCTTTGCCACATCCATTTGAGAATCGCAATCAACTAGCTTTTCCCGAAGGTCTTCGAGTTTCTTTGCATCGTTTTTGCATATGACTTCCATTTTCTCCACCAGCTTTTTTCGATGTTGTACGCATTGTACCAATCGATTTTTGTACTCTTTCTTTGCGTTTAATTCGGCCAGTGTAGGCTCAACCTCCGCCTGCAGCTCATTGTACTCCGCCTCGAGCTCTTGCTTACGTGTTCTCATCTCTTCGTACTTGGTCTTCTCGAAGTTGTATTGCACAATTGGTTTGCATTTTTCATACGCATTGACCCTTGTTTGAAGATTCGCGCGCTCGGTCAAGCGATCGACGTCCGCCTTTTCCTGGTTTTGGCGAGCTTGAAGTTTGTTCAGCTCGTTCCTTGACTCTTCTTGAGTAGCAAGGCGCGTTTTGCGATCGGCGCCAAGTTTCTTCAAAGTATTGTGCCAGGTCGTCATCTCCTCGGGTGCGGCAGCTTTCTGGGTAGACTCCAGGAGTTGGACAGGAGTCATTTTGGCGAATTCAACAACTCGATCCTGAGGCAGGAATTGACACAGGTTATCAATCTGTATATGATAAGATTTGGTCAGGTTTACAATCTCCTGGTGTGAGACTCGTTTCCCATTCAGCGTGTATGTAGATTTGTTGCCTTCTCGCTTGATGTTATGACCAATAACGGGGTTTGGATCCTTGGAACCAGGTCCTACAGCAAGCTCAATCTCAACATCAGCTTCACGATAGCCGTGTTTGACGTATTCGCCGATATCCTTTGCGCGACCCAACACACTAGGCTTGGAGCCTAGTCCAAGACAAATCGCGCATACCACTGTACTCTTGCCAGTACCATTTGGACCAAGAATCATGTTGAGATTTGGGCCTAGTCTAAACTCTGTGGCGGTGTATGTAACGAAGTTTTTGACTTTGATGCGGACGATTGCGCCTCGTGCGTGTACTTTTGCTGGGCGTTGGCGAGAATGGGAGCCCCAGCTGGGCGGAAGGACGTCATTTTCCGACGTCTGGAGCAATGAATTAGCTATCATTGAATTAAAAGTCGCGCTTTGCGCAGCTAAGAAAGAAGAAACCCTACTTTAGAAGATGCTTCTGGACTCAGCCTTTGTCTCTTACTTGATTGCGAACCAGTGGATGATTCGTCGCCAGTAGACACTTCATCTTCACTATCGACATCTTCGTGCGGACGGCGCAGCGGCAGCCGGTTTGATGGCATCTTAGATCTTGTGGAAAGTAGTGTCGTTGTGACGTTGTTTTCAAAAGTTTGCTATCAGAAAAGAGCTTACCTTAAGCCAAGAGATTTCCATTGGATTTGGCGACGCGCAGACGCGACACAGTCACGTGATGGCTTTATTTCCTCAATTCACCTCACTTCCCGGTTTGGATATCGCAAACTGTAGCATAATGACAGGTTTTTTCGCACAATTATCAGAGGCCTGTGCATTCTTTGCAAACTTACCAGCGCGAATTCCGTCAGAATGTGCGTCCGGATACAAAATCATCTCGTCGAGCTTTGCACCTTCTCAAACACCAATTTCGGTCTTCCTACTAACCTCCAAACCACAAACACTATTCGAGTATAGACACTTGGCTCATGAACCAAAACTCTACATCCATGCCATCGAACCTTACAAACCCCACATTCTCTTCCATGGATGGAGAATCCGACGCTCGGGCTGATGAACTGATTGTCGAAACATTGTTTCATGTAACCAAAACCGGACCAGAACTTCATCCCCATCGCCCCGGATCGCTGTGGGGTAACGTGCTCTCCTGCTCTATCCGTGAGGATGTAGGGCTTGGACAACCTTTTCGTAGCTTTTTCATATAGTTTCAGCTTTTCTTGGCCCACGTTTTCGCTCACTCTACTTTTCATCTACCCAATTTCATCTTTTCATTGGCTGTCAATCCCTGCTGTCGAGAAAGAGGTAGTTTAAAGTGGCCAGAGGGTAGAAAATCTAGCCTCCCCCTCTCATGACCTGCGAAAGCAGACAGCTGAATGATCAATGCTGTTGACGGCAGAGTAGACCTGTGAGCCTCTCAACATTCTGCGCTAGAGTTTTCAGTGACTTCTGAAGCCCAATTAACGTGATGATCACCTGCAAGATTTCCATAGCTCATGGAATATATCTCCTTAGTGCTTCTCCATGATCTACCCGTGGCAACCTTGTCTCCCGTTGCTCCAACGTGAAACAAGGTTTGGCCGAACTTTTGGCTTTTTTGCAATAAGGATCCAAAGGCGTGGTGTTATATTGATTGCTATCGAACAAGAGAACCTCTGACCTCTACTTTGCGAAGATCGTGAGTGTAATTGTACTTTCCTACATCAAGGTCTGGTGAGTAAAACACCAAAAGGACGAGTCAGTGTTGCTCATGAATCAAATGGGCTTGAATTTACGGTTATTTCATAATGGCAAATAAGGACGAATGGCGGCTGTCCGTTCGGCCGCTACCGAATGAAGAGCATGGAGATGAGATGTCTGATTCTGAAAGCAAGAATGAGAAAGCAGAGGAAATGAAGCAAGCCGAGAAGAAAAAGAACGCTGAGGAGAAGCCAATAGCTCCTCCTGGAGGAATGGGCAACTTTAATGTATGTCCTCAATGTGGTTCTACCAGGGCTAAACCAGTACTGATAGTTATGGAACTTCTAGAGAGTGCTCGCATTTGGTGATGGACTAGATAAGCTCATGATGGCGATATGCTTCTTCAGCGCGATTGGCGCCGGCATAGCTATGCCTTTGATGTTTCTCGTATTTGGAAAGCTCGTCGGCAGCTTCACGGGCTTTTTCACGCCGAACACGAACGCGCTACACCCGGTATCGACTGCAGCGAACGCGACCGTAGCCCAAATGTTCCTTGTGCGGCGTGAACAGCCACTGACAAGGGAGGGCTTTCAACGTCAAGTGAACAAAAGCACGTGAGTTGATCTGCCATATCGCATAATGACAAGCCTAACGTGAGAATTAGGATGTATATGGTCTACTTGGGCATTGCGCGCTTTGCTCTGTCGTACATATCCATGGTAGGTGACAAACTCTGAAGAAGCTAGATCGCACTAATTCCATCTTCAGTTCTCTATACGAATTAGCGGGCTGAGGATATCCGCCAGGCTTCGTCTCGCATACCTACGAGCACTGTTCAAACAGCCAGTAACCGTAATCGACGAGACTTCTCCTGGAACAATTGCCGCACGACTCACCACAAACTCAAACTCCATTGAAGCCGGAATTTCCCAACAATTTTCTCTAGCTGTTCAAGCAATCGCGTTCACCCTAGGCCTCTACATCGTAGCCTTCATCAAAAGTCCCATTCTTACACTAGTGGCCAGCGGCACTATACCAATAGTTTTGATCACTTATATGTTCGCTTTGCCATTCATCAACAAAAATTACTACACTGCTGAGGCAATCAAAGATCAAGCTTCTTCCCTGGCCTTCGAAGTTTTCGAGTCGGTACGTATTGTTGTTGCGTTTGGGGCGAGAGGGAGGCTTGGGAAGACTCATGAGGAGATTTTGAAGAGGGCTATGGTGTATGATCATAACAATGGTCCTTTGTATGGGTTACTGCTGGCTCCTATGTTCTTGGCTGTGTATGGTACATTTGCATTAGCATTTTGGTTTGGTATCCGCCAGTACACTCGAGGTCATATCACTGGTGTCGGAACGATCATCGTGTAAGTAAAAACACTCAAATCCGTGCAAAAGAGCTCTACTGACCCAATAGTGTTCTCTTCTCTGTATTATGGGCAGTCATGTGTATTGGCAGACTCTATAGCCCTATACTCGCAATTACCAAAGCAGCTGCGTCCGCTACAGAGATCTTCGCCGTCCTCGACGCTGAAGTACCTGATGTCTCCGGACTCAAAGACCTTGAAGTTCCTGTTACAAGTGATATTGTTTTCAAAGACGTCACATTTGCATATCCATCCCGGCCAGAAACCACTATTCTCAACAAGTTGTGCGTGCGATTCGAAGCTGGCAAGACGACCGCGATAGTTGGACCCAGCGGCTCTGGAAAATCAACAGTGGTCGGATTGCTAGAGCGTTGGTATTATCCGGCGGGAACTGCTGCAGCTCAAGCTACCTCAACAACTGACAACATCGACGAATCACAAGAAATATGGGTCAAGGGTGAAAAAGCATCATTCACTCATGCAACCACAACGGAATCAATTGATCCCACCAGCGGTATTTTTGTCGGCGACGTCAATTTGAACCAAATCGATGAGAAATGGTGGCGAATCAACGTCGGACTGGTGCAGCAAGAGCCATTCCTCTTCAACGATACTATTTTCAATAATGTGGCAAATGGACTGGCTGGTACCCACTGGGAAAATGAGACTAAAGAGAACAAACTTGAAATGGTGAAGGCGGCTTGCAAAGAGGCTTATGCAGATGAGTTCATTTCTCGATTACCGCTAGGGTATGAAACCATGGCTGGTAAGAGTGGTATGAAAATCAGTGGAGGTCAGAGGCAACGAATTGCGATTGCGAGGGCTATCATCAAGCAACCTGCTCTTTTGATTCTTGACGAGGTATAAAGATTCGCATGGATGATATGAGATATGTTATTAACTTGCAGATCAGGCCACTTCAGCCATCGATGTCCGAACCGAGAAGATTGTGCAAAAAGCACTAGATAGAGTTTCCCATGGCCGGACCACAATAACAATCGCTCATCGCCTCTCCACCATCCGTAAGGCAGACAAAATCATTGTAGTCCGAGGGGGTCAACTCGTTGAAGAAGGAACACACGAGGAACTTCTCCAAAACTACGAGGGAGTATACAGCGGTTTTGTCCGCGCTCAAGCCGTTGAAATGGGCGAGGAGAACTTCGAGGACATCAGTATTGAAGGACAAGATGCCGTTGATATAGATATCGCAACCAAAGAAGGCTCCGTGGCTTCCAAACCGGATGAGGAATTTGTGGATAGACCGTTCCTCAGCAGCTTTGGCTTGCTACTTTACGAGCAGCGAGCGAGATGGCTTCTCTATACGCTTACCATGATAGGTGCTATAGGAGGCGGATCGACTTATCCAGTTCAAGCGTACCTCTTCGCTAAAGCTGTGGAGGTGTTCACATTCGCTAAAGCTGATTTGATTCATCGGGGCAACTTCTGGGCGCTTATGTTTGCGATCCAGGCGGTAGCTGTCGGTATCGCATATCTGGTTCTGGGATGGGCATCATCTCTCGTCTCTTCGGTACATACCCGATCTTTTTTTTGGAATTGAGCACGCTAACAACTCTCAACAGACCGTGTCTACTTATTACCGCCAGGAGTACTTCAACAACACCCTGCAAAAGCGAATCGCCTACTTTGACCGCGAGACCAACTCACCCGGCACAATAACATCCCGCCTCTCCACCGACTCCGCCCAACTCCAACAACTCCTTGGTACAGAAATGGGCATGGCCATTGTCGCCATACTCAGCATCATAGGCAGCATAATCATCACCTTCATATTCGGCTGGAAACTATCATTAGTCGGTGTTTTAGCCATTATGCCCATCGTAATCATCGCAGGATATTACCGTGTTCATCTAGAACAGTCTTTCGAAAAGATGAATGCTGTGGTTTTTGCGACGAGTTCGCAATTTGGGGCGGAGGCTATTAGTGGGTTTAGGACTGTTACTTCTTTGACTATGGAGGATACGATTACGACTCGGTTTGATGATCTCTTGACGGCGCATGTCAAGAAGGCTATTGCGCATGCGAAATATTCGACTGTTGTGTTTGCCTTTTCGGACAGTGCGGACTTTTTGTGTCAAGCATTGGTGTTCTGGTAGGCTCTCTTCTGACATACACACGTCTGCAGCAAGTCGCTGAAATACTCTAGGTACGGATCGAAACTCATGCTCAACGGCGAGTACGATCTCGTCCATTTCTTCGTTATCTACATGGCTGTAATCCAAAGCTCTCTAGGAGCTGGAATGTGGTTCTCGTTCGCACCTAAGTAAGCCTTCCATCTCTATGTCTATCTACCCTCCAATCTTTTGGAAATCATCGCTTACATGTCCGAAGCATTGTGGAAGCCACCGCCGCCGCCAACAGAATCATCAGTATCCGCCCAACCAATAAGGAAAAATCGCAAGTGCAGACCCTCAAGTCCGTACCTCACGGCTCCGAAGCCGCAGGCGTTGAATTCAGAGATGTCCACTTCAGCTACGAAGAACGAGAAGTCTCAGTACTCAGTGGCGTGAACCTTAAGATTCTACCTGGGCAGTTCGCTGCCTTCGTGGGTGCTTCGGGGAGTGGTAAGAGCACTATGATTAGTTTGTTGGAAAGGTTTGTGGACCTATTGATACTCTTCATTACTGAGGCATGCTGCTGATCTCAAGTAACAGATTCTACGATCCTACCTCAGGACAAATCATTGTAGGCGGTGATAATATATGCCAAGTTGATCCCGAATCCTACCGCAAGAATCTTTCTCTCGTAGCACAAGAATCGAGTCTCTACGAAGGTACCATAAAAGAGAATGTCTCACTCTCAGTGGTGCAATCGTTAGCAACAGACGAAGCAGTAGAAGCAGCATGCAAATCAGCACAAATACACGAATTCATAACTTCCCTACCAGACGGTACGTCCCCCCAACACTCTATCCCCCTCCACCTTCTAACCTCTATCCCAGGCTACGCCACCATGATCGGTTCCCGCGGCGTCGCCCTCAGCGGCGGCCAACGCCAACGCCTCTCCCTAGCACGCGCCCTCCTCCGCCGCCCGCAACTCCTCCTCCTAGACGAAGCAACATCGAATCTAGACTCTGAATCCGAAAAGCTAGTTCAACAAGCTATCGAAAGGGCAGCTGGCGGTGAGGGCGGACCTACTATTATTTCTGTAGCGCATAGGTTGGCGACTATTCAGAATGCGGATGTGATTTTTGTGATGGGCTCTGGGAGGGTGTTGGAGAGTGGGAGTCATGCGCAGCTGTTGGGAAAGAGAGGGGTGTATTATCAGATGTGTCAGGCGCAGGCGTTGGATCGGTAGTGAGATATGGGTGGTTTGTGAGGGTTGAGGTCATGGATGTGTTATCCATAACGGCTGTGACGGCGTTCGCAAGGATACTGAATAAAATTCTCGAATAAATGTATATAAGAGTAAATCGATATCATGAACTTTCCTCAGCTCTAAGTACCCTACACGAAGGCTTCCTGAGGGGGTGTATTGTTACATTTTCTCTCTCTCCTGTATATACACTCCTTTCCTGAATACATACAGCATAGTAGTACTATTGACACACAACGCACTCTCACCTCCCCCCCTCAAACTTCTCCATAGCATCAAAGAACAACTTCCTACACGGAACCCTAGCCCCCAACCTCGCACACAGCAAAAACGCCCCACTCAACTTCCTATGCAACGAATACGTCTCCTCCGGCGGCGGCGCAAGCCTCTCCTTCACCATAACAGGAATAAGTCCCCTAACCCTATCCGTAATCGTCTGATCCCTAAAATCATAGACCTCAGGGCCATCTTGCTGGAACGGTTCTGCTAGTGTAAGAACAGATTCTATATGCGCAGTCTCCATGGCTTTGGATTCGGAACCCGTGAGGTATCCTAGCGTTACGCTCAGGTCTCTTATGGAAGCTCTATCATTTATAGATGCTGCTTTCAGGACACCGACGTATGGTTCTATAAATTCGAGGGGGAAATCTCTACTCGCGCCAAAGTCTAGGAGTTCTAACTTATTTGTCGATGCGTTAAAGAGGAAATTGGTCCAATTAGGATCCGTTTGCATGAATCTGAATTCGCATATTTCGCGGAGGCAGAGACGGAGGATTTGCGTGCCTATCCAATCACGTTGTTTTTGCGTTAGATTCTTTATTTTCGTGACGGCTTTACCGTGCATGAGTTCTGCGGTCATGACTTCTTTGCCGCTGGCTTCGGGTATGACAGCCGGGACAGTGAAGATATCTGGTTCGTCGGCTACGAGGTCTTTGAAGCGCATGGCGCATTCGGCTTCGCGGATGTAGTCGCATTCCCATGCTAATTCTGTTCGGGCATTTGCGATGGTGCGATCGAGAAAAAGGCCGGAGGGTAGTAATCGTGATGCTGTGAGGAGGATAGAGAGGTTATTGAGATCGGAGTCTATTGAGCCGGCGACGCCTGGATATTGCACTTTGACTGCTACTTCTTGGCCTGTGGATGCCATGACTGCACGGTGGACTTGGCCAATGGAAGCAGCTGCTATTGGTATTTCGTCAAAGGTACTGAAAAGAGAGCGCCATTCCGGTCCGAGGTTGCTGGCTAGGACTTTGTCTCGCTGAGAAGGAGGCATGTAATCTGCGCTATCTTGGACACGCTGAAGCACTTCATGAATGGGCGCTGGTAGCATCTTGAGGTCTTGCAAATATTAGCATATTGAAAAGCTGGGCTGCAAAAATACTAAATATACCTTGAAAGGATATCATCTGGCCTAACTTGAGTGCTGCACCTCTCATCCGAGATAACTTAGCAACAAGTCTCTCCATGTTGGCAGGACTTAACATCAATGAGCCACTAGACTCTCCACCGGTCACTCTTCGAAGACTTTCGCTGACTGCTCCAAAAGCCATACTAGTCGCAAGTCCGCTGTACTCCCACAGCCGACCGAGTCGAGAAGCTGGTACGCGAGACTCTCGCATTCGAAAGGGTTGAGGTTCGGGTGTTGCCGTTACCCCCTCTTCGCTCTGGTACGAAGCTGTCAGCCATCAGCACGGGAAACGCAGGATCACGCGCAAGGATTCTTACATTTGAGTTGTCATCTTGAGCCATTTCTGCAGCAAACGATCGCATCTCATCTTCCGCCTCTGGAGTACCTTTGGGCTTGCTCTTGACGGCGAGCATTTTTGATACCTGTGGCGTTCGGAAAACATTCACATCTACGCCTTCTGGTATTTCTTCCTCGTTTAAGCGTGCAGCATTTGCATCCTCTGAACCTCCAGCTGAGTAATAAGTGTCTGCGTGAATGCCCTCCTCATCCAAATGCTTGTCACCCTGTTGTGCTTCCCCAGTATGTTTTGGTATCTTTGCTCGCGGTAGTGACGAATAATCGTGATTGATAGCAGTAGGCCGTTCGTAATAGACATCTTGGTCGTGACCCGTAGCTAGTTTATCAGAAGGTATTTTTGATGAATCAGTCGACGTCACAGCAGGTATTTGTGCTTCGGACTGCCTTTGGAACTGCCTTGCACCGTCTGAAGAAAGTTCATGACTTGCAAACCGGTACTTTTCCAAAGTACCTTGTTCGAATGCAGCATGAGACGTCGGAATAGTTCCATCTGGTAGAGGTCGTTGGTCTGCTTCCGCTTGCTTCACTGTGAGTTCCCCTTCAGGTGCTGCATCTGCTGTGGCATTCTGCTCTGATGGCTTATAGTGATGGTCTTGCTCTATTCCTTCTCTCCACCTGACATCTCCCTCCGTATTTCTAGGTACCGACTCATCTCGCAGTATTGGTTCTTCTGTCCTAGATTGTGCTTGTGGTTGTGCGTGTGGTTGCGCTTGCGATTGCACCTGTGACTGTGGTGGAGGATATGACTCTGTATATGTATATGAAGGCGCCTGCTCATTCAATCTTGTCGCAAGATTTACAGCCGCCTGAGCAGTCAAAGTGACTCTGTCCGTCTGACTTCTGACCGCCTTGGCCAGGGTGGAAGTCTTGTTGAATGCATCGAGCTGTTGCGAGCGGAGCGCAATGTGCTGTTTCGCTACGCCTCTGGTGGCATTGAAGAGTTTAGCAGCATCAAGCAATCGTCGTCCTGACATTGAGGAATCTTTGCTAACCGCAAGAATCTCATCTTTCGAGAAGAGCAGTTGCCATCGAAGCTTGGAATTATTGGAGCAATGACGATATTATACATGGGATCTTTTTCTGGAGTACCTTATAGCTCCAAGGAGCTTAGACCACCCGTCTGAACTTGCCTAATTTGATACTCCTCCAACACGACACCGTCTCCAACCGTTAGTTAAGACATGAATATACATACGACTGTTGCGATACACAAGAGACCAAAATACCATATAAGATCAGACAGCTGCAAAGACACCCCCAAAAATCCACTTAGTACACTTTACTTAACGTCTCTGGCCTGAAGCTCGTAAAATCAATTAGCAGCCCTCTCCATTCCTTACCAGAAATGTCTGCTTGACCTTTTCACTTGGTTCCTGATTCTCTCTTTATTTCTTCTGTGCTTTGGTTAATTTTCTATCAACGCTTCAATAAGGAATCATTCTCATCTTTCGTTTCCGAAAGCTGTCCGTACTTTCAACCCAGCATCTCGGGGGACGACATATCAATCCGGCTACCAGCCGAGTCTCATTGGCAAAATGAGGATCGCTTGCCTTCAGTTTGCTCCCCAGCTGGGAAAAATCCAGCAAAACATGGAACGGGCAAATCGTCTGATAGAAAATTCAGCAGAACTTCATACTGCATCAGATGGAAGACCATTATGGCTCAATTTACCAGAGATGTCATTCACAGGTATGAGCCATCATATCACGTCCATGAATCACACAATGAAACTAAGTATATATATAATCCAAGGGTACAATTTCCAATCCCTAGAAGAAATAACCCCCTTCCTAGAGCCCACCTGTGAAGGCCCCTCCACAATCTGGGCCAAAGGCACAGCCCGCCGCTACGGCATCTTCGTCACAGTCGGCTACCCAGAAACCGTGCCCCATCTGTCACCCCAACCCCTCGACATCGAACAACCCCCTCAAAATTACAACAGCACGGTAACGGTATCACCATCCGGGCAAATAGTAGCCACCTACCGCAAGCGCTTCCTGTACTACACGGACGAAACGTGGGCCCTTGAAGGTGACGGCAAAACATCACCTAGTGGGTTCTTCGCGGGTGCATTGGGACCCCTCGGTAATGTCAGTATGGGCATTTGTATGGATATCAATCCCTACAAATTTCTATCGGATTGGTCGAGTTATGAATTCGCCAGTCACGTTCTCCAAGCGAGGACACCGCTTGTTGTCGTGAATATGGCATGGCTCACTCGACTTACACCACAAGAACTCACCGAATTACCGCTTCGACCTGATGAAGAGACTTTTACGTACTGGATAGGCCGGTTTCAACCACTACTGGAGGCGAATGTACGGATGGGAGAGGATGTGGGACCGATTGTTGTGGTTTGTGCGAATAGGTGTGGGATTGAGGGGAGTGCTTGTTATGCGGGGACGAGTAGTGTTTTTATGGTTGAGGATGGGAAGGTCAGTATTTTTGATGTGTTGGGGAAGTTGGAGGAGAAGTGTATGGTTATTGATTTGAATCGGCCGGCGAAGTTTGAGTTGGAGAGGAGGGCTACGTGAGGGAGTTGGGGGATCTTGCTGGGTGTACAGGACGGGTGTTCGGAAATGGAATCATACCACCGGGTTGATCAATTAATACCTGCCGTCAGCTCAACAATAGGTTTTGCCTGCAATGGGCACACTCGATCCACGAGTACCAAAAGCACAAAACACATAAAGTTATGGGTGTATAAGATTTTTGATTGATCTCGTACGAATGGAAGCCCTAAACTCCAGAGTGACCGATAGGAACTGTATGTTGATCACATCTTCAGGTGTTCGTCTCCCTCAACCCCAAATGCACAACATAAATCGACCGCTAGCCATTCTCATCCGCTCAAAATGCAGCCTTTCCCCAATAATTTTGACATGACCGCAAAGTTTCGACCGACGCACAGATGGTCTCCAGGTTTTGGATGGGAAAGGTGTATTGATGTGGGCGAGTTGTCTATATGCCGATTCTGGTCTTGCGCCAATGTCGTCGCTTGGCGTTGTATCTGTAATTTGATAATGTAAGTCGTGATTCCTTCTCGATGACAAATGCTCTTTGGGCTGCAAAGAAAGCAATTGAAGGACAGCGTTTCGACATACCGGATGGTGTTGCCAGTTCGTAGGCGGATCCACTGAGGAATAGGCCTGTTCTGCTTTTGGGCTTTCGCAAGCTTTTGCTTGGTGCGGAAGGACTTGTGGGACTATGATAACAATTATTAGCATAACATAAAAGGCTTTTTACTGTGTAAGTCGTACCGGCATCGTGAACAATTCGCGTTGTCGTCAGAGTTGAAGTTGTTGCTTGATTGAAGGTCGTCGCCTGCGATTTTCGCTTGTGGTGATTTTTCGCTTGTGGCTTGGCACAAAATCACGTGGGTACCTTATCGTCATTTCGTGTCTGCCTTAGGCCGTAAGGTAAGAACATGGCGCGAGTATCAACCACGAACGACGCGTTCAGAAAACTTTGGTCGATGCAAACAGAACGACTTTTTAACCAGACAAACTTCCGGTTCCAAAATCTAATTACCTTACGCTCGCTGCTCTTATCATGACCACCTTGATGTTCGGACCGCCTGCGTCGATTGTTCGAAAATAGTGATGAGAATCAAGTGTAAGATACCAATACCAACAACACCATTTGATAGAGAGTATCTCCAATCTGCTTTGCAGCAGGTCACTCATTTCTAACTCTGTATCATCCAATATATAGCGGTACGCCTCATCATCTGGCTGGTTACCTAACCATTTTATTTGTTCCATACTTCTTCCTACCCATTATCTTAACCTACCTCAAGGATACTGAACACGATTCAATCTGTACCCAATACCCCATCAAGTCCCTGATCAAAATCCGATGCTACCAGCAAGGAGATATTCTTTTGCTGGCTAGACCTAGCCTGGCTAACTTTGGCCCGATCCGGGTGATGTTCTTTGTCTGTAATATAAAGACCCTAGAGATAGCATGTACAAAGTCAATCCTCAGCAAGCTGCCGGATCTGGTCTAAAGGAACGAGTGGCAGAACCACGAGGCAACGACTACGCGAAGTCCCCCAGCATTTTTGTATTTCCTTTCTCAACAACGGATCCGTAGCTGGGTCGTGATGTTTGTTGCTTTGCTTGTCCTCTTTGGTGTGTATTCCTTTGTCTACCGGACTAGGCATTAGTGGACAAGATTTCCATCAAAGGACTTGAGACTTATTAGCCATCCTCCTTGGAGTTGACCACTTTCGCACCTGCGATACATCGTTCTGTGCTGACACAAAAAAATGGTTTCCAAATACTCAGCATTCGCGGTTGCTTTCGCTGCCCTTCTGGGCGATGCGAACGCCTTTTGGCGTATGAACTGTGCCAACATCATGTTTGGCCGTATTGACCCTATTGTCAATCCCGGAGGTATCGCATCACATGCACACACAGTGCAGGGTGGTTCCAGTAAGTAGATGCTTCCTTCCGATCAACGTGCTCATCTAACATCAAAATAGACTTCGGAGTCAGCTCTACTGGAGTGTCGCTCGCAAATGGTGAGTGTACGAGCTGCGAGATTCAAGACGACAAATCAGCATATTGGACCCCAATGCTTTATTATCAGTACCCAAACGGATCCTTCATAGATGTGAAACAATCCGGAAGTGTCGTATACTACATCGGCCGCGGCAACAACAAGACCAACAGCGTGCCATTTCCAGAAGGGTTCCGTATGATTTCAGGTGATTCCAATGCTCGCAGCTACGACAACGTAACCAGAACCGTCTCCAAGTATGGCATTGGTCGCCCCATTGCAGACCGCGTCAGCTGGGCCTGCTTGTCTGGCACACCCGGTAAATCGGTTCCCTACATCAACAACACCGACTGCTATGCCGGACTCCGTGCACAAGTCCATTTTCAGAGCTGTTGGAATGGAGTCGATCTCTACAAATCAGATCAGAGCCACGTTGCTTACTTGAGCGACATCGACAATGGCGACTGTCCACCGACCCATCCATTCCTATTTACCCACATCTTCCTTGAGACCTCTTTCACCGTCAATTCGGTGTCTAGGGTAGAGGGTGGGCGCTTTGTTCTCAGTACTGGTGACCCCACTGGCTACTCCTACCATGCCGATTTCCAAAACGGATGGAATATGACTACTTTTGCCCGTGCTCAGAGGGAGTGTTCTTACAATGAAAAATCCTCTGGTGACCTCAACGAGTGCGCTGTCCTCGTTGAGAGTTATACCAAAAACTACGGTTCGCGTTGCCCAACCAGGAACAGTACTGTTGACGAACCCGTCAGAGGCATACTCCCCAAATTACCAGGGTGTATCAAGATCGTTGAAGGGCCTCAGCGTGCTACATCTGCGGACGTGAACTGCCCAAGCAGTGTCACACCACCTAAGATCACACCGACGGAAGACGGCAAACCACTGGATATTCGCTTCCCGCAAATAGGAAAGCAATTCGGTCTCCCAGATTGGCAATACGTCGGCTGCTCCAATGACAGTTCTAGTGCTTCCCGTGTACTCAACGCTGTAGTCACCAAGAACGCCACCGGCATGACCGTGGAGACTTGCCAAGCCTACTGCTTCGGCAAAGGCTACAAGTACGCCGGTCTAGAGTTAGGTACAGAGTGTTACTGCGACAGTTATATGCTCAACAATCCCGTCATCAACAAAGGTTCCTGGACCCAAGGAATGTGCTACTACCAATGTTCCGGAGACAAATTAACTTACTGTGGTGGCCAAGCACGCGTCGACCTCTACGTCAACACAAAGCTTCCTCAACTCCCCTTCCCCAAAACCCAAAGCGCGTCAGGTAAATACGTCCACAAAGGTTGTATGGCCGAAATTACTGGGCGCATCCTAAGAAACGCTTCTACCACTGGAGATACCATGACTCCGGATGTGTGTGCCAAATTCTGCTTGGGTAGACGCTTCAAGTGGTTTGGTGTTGAGTATGGTCGGGAGTGTTACTGTGGTGACAGGGTTGTCAATCAGACTATTGCGGACCCAGGGGATTGTAATATCCTTTGCGCAGGCAATAGGGGGAATACGCAGACTTATTGCGGTGGTGCTTCGAGGGCCAATGTTTACTTCTCGTCGACGCTTTAGTGGGGTGGAGATTTGAATGGTCTTTGTACATAATTTCCTTTTGTCACTGAGCAATTCTGTCACGGGAGATTTTTAGGTTTTCACATCGTAAGGTAGCTTTCGTACTTAGAGCAAAAATCCAATACTTTTTTTCCGTCTCTCTCGACACGCTAATAGTTGATTCATGCTGTAATATCTATCCGTACGTCACCGAACATCGTACGTAATCGGACAAGAATTTCGATATCTAATATATCAAGGTCCGGTCAAAACGAGGCTAGCACAGTGGTGGATCCTAGTCAATGTGCATGGCCAATGCGTAGCCTCACCAATTCGTGCACTGTTTTGGAAATATCAACCACTGAAATACAAGTTGGACCGGTGGTACTGTGAATCACGTGCTATGTTCCGAGGGGATTCCGGAATACGTGGGTGAAGTTTAGCCTCCAAAGCCTCCTACGGCGGCACGCCATGATTGGCAGCGCTGTTGACGCGAGCTGTAGACAGAAATGCAGCTGAGCTGCGGGCGTCAACACGAACTACCAGCGCGATGGACGCCTGCGCTTCTCACACTGACATACCACCTACTTGCACGTCGTCAAATGCTGTGTGCAGAATACGGCGCCCTCTAGTTTACGACGATTGATCCCATTTCGAGACAAGACCAAGGACAATGTATTTCAGCCGCCGTTCTCCAACAAATTCACGCTGACATTGTGGCAGACTGGCAGCTCGTCGAAAGCAAAGGGCCCCCGCGAGGCCCCTGCCCAGGGCCTCAAAGTCGTGGCGGAAGGAGAGCAGCCGGTCGTTGAGTAAGCCATTCTACTCGCCCATAGATCGTCCTAACAAATTGCAGCATTATTGCGGTCCATGGTTTGAACGGTCATCGTGACAATACCTGGACGGCGGCAAACGACATACACTGGCTCCGCGACCTCCTCCTGACCGACATCCCGAACGCGCGCATTATTTGCTGGGGATACGATGCGAACACTTATGGTGACCGCGTCAGCTGCCAATACCTCTACGATCATGCGGGGCAACTGGTGTCAGACCTTTGCCTTGAGAGAAGGCTCACAAAGGTATGGGCAAAGGCAGTAGTTAATGCGACTCTGACTATGGCAGACAACGCGACGACCAATTATCTTTGTAGCCCACAGTTTGGGTGGGATCATCGTCAAGAGTGTAAGCTTTATTCATACTTTTTATCCGCCCAGCTAATTGGGCCAGGCTCTTATTCATTCGGACGCTGCACGCAAAGGTGCGTTGGAAGAACATCGATCGATCAAGTCGTCTACATATGGGATCATGTTCATGGGCACACCTCACCAGGGTGGCAGCGGAGTTCAGCTAAGCAAGCTGCTAGTCAATGTGGCATCGGTGTTTGTAGCTGCGGACGACCGGCTAATAAAGCATCTCGAGCAAGACTCGGAATGGCTTCAGCAGCAGCTTGGGCAGTATAATCCAGTCAGCAGTGATTTTATAACAAAGTTTGCGTACGAGGAGTATAAAACGCCAACGGTGCTGGGTCACTCAATCCTGGTATGTTCTTGCTTGCTTCTGTCATGGAATGCGAAAAGGCTGATAGCACAGGTGGTGCCAAAGGCATCAGCAGTGGTTCCTGGCGCCGTCGACGCGGAGCCGATCGCCATCCATGCAGACCACATCAACATGGCTAAGTTCGCATCGAGAGAAGACAATGGATACAGGACCGTGTCGGGGCATCTTCGACTTATGGCTGAGAGTGCGGGTGACGCTATCGCCCTGAGGTGGGCAGAGGAGGGTAGGGTCGATGCGGGTATGTAGCGCCAGTACGTAGCAATTGAGAATAGTAATGACGGTAGCTATCTGCAGCTCGTATCAGCTCTGAAGAGACTTTTCATGTCGTCTTTAGCTTGCCTGAGACCTTCGAGACCGATCACTTTGTCGCAAGGCAACCTGAGCTTGCTAGAATGCGCGAGACGCTTAGTGGGGATACCGGCCGTCAAGCAGTCACTTTGCAAGGTCTAGGTGGTATTGGAAAGACACAACTGGCAATTGCATACGCGAAAGCACATCGTAAGGATTATTCTGCGATATTCTGGGTGAACATCAAAGACGAAGAATCGGCAAAGCAAAGCTACTCGCGATTAGCAAGACGGATCTCGCAGGAATATCCGTCGATCAGCCCACTTAGCAGACTCGCTTATGATAGCAAACCAGATGAAATAGTGGAAGCGGTCAAGCGTTGGCTCGAGCGTGCTAAGAACATTCGGTGGCTGATGGTCTTTGACAACTATGACACCCCAAAGGTGCCGGGCAGCACAGATCCTAGTTTAGTTAACATCTGGAAGTTCCTGCCCGAAGCACATCATGGCGCGGTAATCGTTACAACGAGGTCGTCGAAAGTTAATATCGGCCATCGTATAAAAGTAGGTAAGCTAGAAGACATCCGCGATAGTCTGCAGATCCTGTCTGATATCTCACATCGTGAGGGTGTAATAGATGGTGAGCTGTTTGTATTCCTGCAGATGCAACGCTAACGCTTCTAGATCCTGATGCCGCCGAGCTTGCTAAAGAGCTGGATGGACTGCCGCTGGCCTTGGCCACGGCCGGTGCCTACCTTGACCAGGTGGCTACAAGCTTTACTGAATATTTGCGTTTGTATAGAGTGTCATGGCTGAGATTGCAGCATGCAACTCCTGAACTAAGCACTTACGAAGACAGGCAACTCTACTCGACATGGCAAGTATCGTTGGATCATATAAAGCGGCAGAACGAACTGTCCGCAAAGTTGCTTCAGCTGTGGGCATACTTTGACAACCAGGACCTCTGGTTCGAGCTTCTGCGAGAAGGGAGTACTCTGGGATCAGAATGGTTGTGTCAACTAACAGAGGATGAGCTGTGCTTCAATCAGGTAGTGAGAGTGCTATGCGACCATGGGCTGATAGAAGTGGATCAATCGTCCGGAGAAGGCGAAGTTGAGTCGAAGGGGTACGCGATGCACAGCTGTGTGCACTCGTGGACGGTCCATATGCTAAACCAAGAATGGGATTCTCGCATGGCTGAGTTCGCACTGCACTGTATAGCTCGACACTTGCTTAACAAGAATACGCAGAACTCATGGGTACTTCAGCGGCGGCCCCTGCGACACTTAGCCAAATGTTGTGATTGGTTTCTTGATGGCAGGTTAGACGATGATGGTAGGGAATGGTTTCTGTACGCTTTTGGATACGTGCATTCATATCAGGGAAGGTTTGAGGAGGCGGAGAAGATGTACTTGCGAGCGCTGGCGGGCCATGAGAAGGCACGGGGACCGGAGGATACGTTTACACTTGATATGGTCCACAACTTAGGGATGCTCTACACCGATCAGGGACGGCTTGACGAGGCGGAGAAGATGTACCAGCGGGCACTACAAGGCTATAAGAAGGCATTCGGACCGGATAACATTAGATCAACACTCGTAACAGTCAACAACCTAGGTACTCTCTACGCCACCCAAGGTAAGTTGGCGGAGGCAGACAAAATGTTTATTTGGGCACTGCAAGGGTATGAGAAGATACCTGAACCTACGCACAAATTCATACTCACCACGGTCCATAACCTGGGTCGCCTCTACATGACCCAAGGTAAGTCGACTGAGGCGGAGGAGATGTTCGCGCGAGCGCTACAAGGAAAGGAGAAGGCATTTGGACTGAAGCACAAATCGACCCTCTCAACGATCAATAACCTCGGCCTTCTATACCTGGACCAAGATAAGCTGCATGGGGCCGAGTCAATGTTCACGCGGGCAATGCAAGGGTATGAAGAGGCAGTTGGACTGAAGCACATATCGATACTTGACACCATCAACAACCTAGGCGTCGTCTACACGAAGCAAGGCAGACTAGCTGAAGCGGAGAAGATGTTCACAAGGGCGCTACAAGGAACCGAAGAGGCAGTTGGATCAAAGCATATGTTAACACTCACCACGATGAACGACCTGGGTAAGCTCCGCGTGGATCAAAACAAGCTAGACGAGGCAGGGGAGATATACATGCGTGCACTACAAGGATGGGAGGAGACAGTTGGTCCGAAGCACATATCAACACTTTCAACTATCAGTAACTTAGGGGCGCTTTACGCGAAGCAGGGCGAACTCTCTAAGGCGGAGGAGTTGAACAAGCGAGCGCTACAAGGATACGAAGAAGTACTCGGCTCTATCCTTATATCTTCGCATGTACCTGCTTTGAACACGATGGTTGAATTGGCTAATCTCTTCTCGACGAAAAACGAGAATGAGTTAGCGAGGACGATGTACTTGAAGGCACTACCTGGATTCACGATGGTTCAAGGATCATCATCGAACGCATGCCGAGAGATTGAGCACAAGTTAGCAGTTTTAGATCTCTTGCCGGTCACCGCAGGTGTCTATAACGCTGGAAACAAAATGCCCGTCAAGCGTAAGTCTATACCTGCATAATGAAAGTTGTGTGCAAGCGCAAAAAGTTTACCAGACTATAGAGAATTTAAGAGGCTAAAATAAAGTATACAGTTAAAAATCTATAACCTCCTAAGATTATCTATACTACTAGCCCTTTATATAATTTATTGTACTAGATAACGAAATTCTTGTCCAATTACGTACTATATCCGGTAATACACGGATATATATTAGTAGGGTTTATGTTTACATTACAAAACACACAGAATACGGAGTAGTAAATTGGTAAAAAAAGTTTCAAGAGTTATATTTAGAAAAGATATTAAAATGGTAGGGACTTATTTCCTGAGTTGCAAAGCGACCAGTCGCTTCGAAGCAATCATCCTACGCCCCTTCTGCTTCCTAACAAAGTTAGGAAGGGGCAAAACCCCACCCGCCTGAGCCCTCTCCTTTTGGTACAAGTCGTACAGGGAAGGCTCCCGACGGGCAGGAGTACAAAGTCTAGGCAAAGCTGACTTCTTGTCAACATCTTCTTTGAGAGTATGTGCCTTTGTGGAAAAGGCAGAAGAGGAAGAAGATGAATTAGGTGGTGTGTTTGGCGAGGAAGAAAGACACTTCATCTTCGTAGCACTTTCCCTTGCGCGTCTCTTCAAAAAAGAAACGAGCAACGAAGTGGAAGATGAACTGTCACGAGTGGATATAATGGCATGGGCACCTGTGGCGGACCCTTTGAGCAATCGAGTTTGTAGAGCGTCTTCTGCAGCAAACTCCCAGAGTTTGAACTGCTGCTGCATCCATTCCACCTCTACTTTTTGCTTGGCTAGCTGAGATGGAGTGGATGCGGGAATGAATTGGGGGACGTACAGACCTGGACCGAATGAAGCCGTCTCGTGCACAGTCATGGGAACTGTGGGAACTCTTAGATCAGAGTGGAAGTGAGCAGTGTGGTTATCTTGGTAGATTGGAGTGCGTGGTGATGATGAGGACTCATCTGAGGGGTGTGGAGTGACTGACCAGTGGGTTGTGCATGTCGTGGCAGGCAGACGCACTAGAGACCGGGTTGAAGGGCGTGACACTGTCGCTGTGGTTTTGGAGGAAGCGTGCAGTGTCAGGATTGGAGTAACAGACCAGTGGGTCGTGCATGTCGTAGCAGGCAGACGCACTGTTGGTGTGTATCGGCGCAACATTATTGCGGTATTAGTGGAGGACTTGGTATGTGTAGCTTTCGAAGGGTATCGTAGCTGTCGGTTATAGTATTGGGACGACTTGTACCGTTCGTTTGTCCTGGTAAGTATGACTTAGAGAGGCGATCTCTGTCAACTGGTGTTCGTATTTGATGGGATCGAGGTTCTGCTTAAATATCACCTGCTCCCTCCTACGGAACAATAGCGTTGTAGGTCATGTCCTTGTAGCTCGTGGGTGGTTAGAAGAACAATGCCTGTAGAAATTGCAACAAAGAAGTGCAGAGAAGTTCGAAATACCGTTCATGAACAGTAAGAGTGAAAACAAGGAACTCGAATTGCTTTTTTGGTATAAGATTACAGTCATATAACTATGTACTCAAGATCAAGGTACGAAACGTAAAGCGCAAATGTCAAAGGCAGCGTATGGGTCAGTTGGAATACAATGCCCTTCAAATGCGTCGCGTCTGGGCATGTGACGCGGCAAACAAAATCACGAAGCAGGCTTCAGGAAGCATATCAGCGCCGCGCAGGGTTTAACGGGGTTTAGACAAAAGTCAGACCACCCGCATCCTCTTCGCATAACGCTCGCTGGGAGTCTCTTCTTTCATCATCATGTTCGCATTAGTGATACTGTCGTTCAGTAAGAAGAAGCTTTCCGCTGTTGGGGAAGACCTCCGTTTGAGAGGAGGCGTTTCCATAATGCCCTCCATCTCTGAGTCGCTTGAAGAGTTGCTGAGAGGTGGGCCTGCTGGTAAGGTAAAGTATGAGAAACTCGTTGGCCCTGGGAAAGTACTGTCAACAATGTCAAATGGTTGAGAGTCTTTGCTATCAGCCATGAATATGTCTGTAGTCGCTTCTGATGGAGTAGCGGACGCCGTCAAATCAGTAGTCGTGAGCATATCCATAGTCTCTTCGGCATACTGCTCAGCTTCGATTGCTAATTGACTCAAGCTATTCTGAACACTGAGGACGTGATCAGCAACGGGTGTCTGAGGAATTGAGTGAGGCAAGCTCGATGTTTGCAGTGCAGCGACAGTTTCTTCATCGATCTTAGGCAGAGGTGTATGAACACGTTTGCTAAATTCATGTTTAGTCTTGGGATTCAGGCGGAAGGTTGAAGTAGAGGGCGTTGCGAAAAAAGGAGATGCGATAGCTTTGGTGTGCTTTGTGTTAGTCGATCGATTGGGGCTCAGTGGAAGTCTGTTGAGATCGAGGGCTTCGACGAGCCTGAAGATCTTGCGTCGCGGTTCCCAGTTCTGAATAGCTCGCTGATAGACAGCCTCAAACTCGTCAGCATGATATTTATTAGTGAACCAGTCGTGAGCCAAAGCTTGCTTCACGGTCAACCTTTTGGACTCCTCTAAAACGAGCAAATTTTTCACGAAGTCTTTGGGGCGTTTGCCGACATGGCGCCAACTGCTGTTAGGATCATCAAGTTTGGAGAGATCACATTCGGACGCTAGTCCGAGAATTACTTCTCGAGGATTCGTTTCGTACCTGGGATCAATTCTATTGGTGAACATGACATCTCCAGTGAAAAGAGCAGATGCAATTATTCCAATCGACCACATGTCCACGGCTTTGGAGTATCCTTGCTTGCGACTAAGTGTGATGTTCTTGTTGTGGATCTCACTACACCGATGTTAGATCGCTTACAGAGAGACAGTCGACAAACTTACGGAGCAGCATATTCTAGCGTTCCGACAACTGAGAACATCCTTCGCTTGGTGGCGGATTGATTTGTAGTCGAGTTCGATCCAGCGAGGCGCCTTGCATTACCAAAGTCGGTGAGAACGACTCGAGCTCCATCCTCCCACGATGTCATGAGGATATTATCAGGCTTCAAATCACGATGTACTATGTCCTGATCGTGAAGATATTCAATGGCCTTGAGAACCTGACGGAGGATAACGGCGGCCTCGATGTCGGATAGGTGACCGCCTTTGTACTCGATGAAGGAAAAGAGATCACCACCAGTGACAAGCTCTTGAAAAATGTACAAGGTGTCTGTGCTCCAAAACACCTTTTCTAGTCTGATGATGTTGGGGTGATCAAGATCTTTAAGAATGTCAAATTCTCGAAACTGGGGATCTTCTTGAACAAGACGCTTCTGCTGTTCTAGTAGCTGCTTCTGTCTGACCCGTAAGGGTAGAGATTCGCTTTCATCAGTCCGATTGGAAGCTCCAGCGGAATGTGCTTTGTATCCTAATTCGTCCTCGAATGGCACTACGTCCACCACCTTGCAGGCTACATGACGGTTGGACTTCTTGTGAACGGCGACGAACACCGAACCATGACCACCCGAGCCAATGATTTGGTCTGTGATGGTGTATCGGTCTTTGAAAAGCTATATGACATTATGAATGCCCAAACATCTGTCACTTTGTGTTGAGATGACTCACCTGAGTTTCTCGTTTTTGAACAGTGGTAAGACCGATAGCTCTGGTGGCATGTTGTGAAGCGTATGCAAAATGCAGTGAGATAGAGGGACCTATACGAAGTCTGTCACCGTTCTTCAAAAGAATCCTGCCAGCCTTTCTGCCGATGCGGTGTTCCGAGTTGTTGTCACGAGAGTTGCTCAGGAAAGTGCCGTTGGTAGAAAGATCCTCTGCGTATATCAGGGGTGGAATACCAGATGTTGCGTCCTCTTCAAATATGATACAACGAATGTGAAGGTGCTTATTGGAGATGGTGGGATCAGAGCATTGATACTGACTGAGCCCATGTTGTTTAGTGTTGACCTAGTACATCAGAATGACAAGACTCAAGTCTTGAACTTACCAACTTTTGGATCGCCCAATGTAAAACTCTTTGTTGGCGTAGATGGGAATTGTCTGGCCTGAATCTGCTGACGATTAGCTCAATTCCGATATACAGTCACGCTTCTCGATCATTCGCGCCTTGAAATATCTCTTCACCATCCACGACATCACGTTGATACACGTCAAGAAATGCAACTGGTTCACCCTTCACATCCGCTTCTGCCTCAGCCATATTGGCCAGGTTTTCTTCCGACAGAAGCTATGAGTCAAGTATTGCAGAAATACAAGTTGAATTACAAGGGAAATGCTATGAGAAGTGGGGTCGTCCAAAGTAGGCAACGCTACTGCACGTGACAACTATCAATCGGACAAATGAATTTCCGACCCCACCAAACGACCCTCAAAATGCTTCCTCGAGCTTCAAGCTCTTTTCCTCTTCCTTGCATCAATTCTCATCTTCACTTTCGACAGCAAAAGTAGGTCAATGTTTTCCATGCATGTTCAGTCGACTCAATGGCCAGTTTACAATTGAACTGCCATTGAACTGTATTGTGTTTACCCTTTTTCGAGCTCTTCACTAACATCATCTCCTCACAGCTCATTAGCCATCGAAAATGAGAGCGAAGTGGAGGAAGAAGCGGGTTCGACGCCTCAAGCGTAAGAGAAGGAAGACTAGAGCACGCAGGTAAGCTTCCGCCGCCCTCAATGCTCTTTATGAGCTTCAAATTACATGAAAGCTTGTACTGATAATTCCCCACAGCAAGTAAACAACTCACCACCTCGATCACGGTTCTTCATCACCATCAATTTGTCAACAAACGGCACCTTGCCCGTCATCAAATCAGCGCGCACTATCAAAATCAACTCGACAACCTCACCAATGGCGACGTTTCTGTCAGAAATTCATGTCATGTCACACGACCATTTCTGATAGCGTTGGTGGAAAAGCTACCAAGTGTGGGAAGGATGCATTTTATTTACCATCGAGGTCTCACTGGGATGTTTCAAGCATCATCATGGGTTTGACAAGATCTCTAACACCGGCTCTCTTCATTGGGGACCTTTGAGTCTATATCATGAACATGGAAAAATATAAAAAAGACAGGGCGGAAGACAAGTACTACGAATGCAACACACCAATTTTGTCCTGACTATGTACCTTTGTCAGCTTTGTGAAGTGATTGTGTCCTTCTCTTGTTTTGTTATCGTGAATTCACCCTCTCTAAGTTGGCATCAATTTGTGACATCCCGAGTGTTCCGTTAATCGAGCCATAAATCCTGGACAAGTCAGTTCGATATATCGGCGCAGCTGCACATCAATCTGCTGGATGCTGCGCACAATCCATTCATGATTGGAGCTCTGGGTAACAAATAGACACCCTAGACCTCCAGCATTCGTAAGCAGACAGCGCAAACTTGAGCATATGATGTGGAGAATCTGAATTTGATTCAACTTCCAATACTACAAAAGTCTATACCATGTAGCAAGAAGAGAATGATGCTCTCGTATAGCAGAAAAGGCACAGCTGCCACAACCCTCTAAATTCTACAACTAGGAGTATGAATGAAACACACACTGCAAAGTAAGAATTCCGGTAGAAATTGGGACATCTCCAACAGGCTCTATCCAAAAAGGCCCTCCCAAAAAGGTCCAAGACTTAAAACGCCATGCTCCACGCTGATCAAATGCAACACCCAAGTCAAAAACACCAGATTTGAATGCAATGCGTCTCCGTGTAGTACCCATATTATACAATTACGGAATTAAACATAAGAACACAGAAAGAATATGAATCGTGTTCTTTCATGCCTGTCGGGATAGCAATTCGTATTCTGCTTTGGAGGAGTTGGATAAGCGGCGGAAGAAGGGGAGACGACGGCGGAGGGATTGGCCCTTGGGGCTGCCGGAGAGGAGGAGGCGTCCGTAGGCCCACCAGAGGCAGAGGAAGACGAGGACGGCGACGGAGAAGCCGAGGACGGTTAGGAAGACCCAGTGTTGGCCCATCTGTGATCATCATGTTAGATGCATGCTTGGCAGAGAGTAAACTGTGGAAGGGCATGTATACATACCCACATAATAACCCGCACGTCCTTTTGATGCCATGAACTCCCCATGTGATGTGTGAAGAAGCTCCAGCTGTGCTTACTATATTCATCTGGGAAGAGCACTCGCAATCTGTCCTTATCCGCTAGCTTTCCGCCACTGTTATAGTGTCGCCATATAATACTGAGGAAAAGCGGACCAGTCGAGCCCATTACGGTGATATATGGCAGAACCCAGCTGCGGTCATAGCGAGGTAATGAATCGATGACTTTGAGGAAGAATGGATGATGTGGTACGCTGCCCATGACATCGTTTGATATGCCTGTGGGAATTGTGCGACGCACCCAGGCTGTATAAGTGAGCAGAGGATCTAGACGACGGTTACAGCCCTTTGTATCTTATGTTAGTAGTGGACTAGATCGTAGAGTTGAGATTGTACAAACATCGTCAAGATCGATGTAGATGCCACCGTAATGTGCGAGGACGAAGTATCGTATCGCATCTGCGCGTTGAATGGGGAATTGATAATTATCAAAGGTTTCGAGAAACCACGGATATCTTTAAGCATTATTAGTGATTTTTCTCTTTGCACGCCATCGTGAGCAAAAGTATACTTACTCAGAAGAAATGAATTCGCGCGAGGATTTGTCTGTCCAGAGCTATATCCAAACAATCAGCCTCACGTTCCTATCCTGCTTACATGCCAGGTACGACGAACCTTGTATTCATAATCCTCATGCAGGTCCAAGCAGCTCTGTTGCGCCTCCCTCCAGTGGCTGGGGATGCTCGAATTGACATATGTTTGGTGTATTATCCGCGGTATGAGTGTTTGTTTGCCTTTCGGTAGCCCTGAGTTCGGACCTGGGAGCTCAGCGCGCGAGATGGCATCGCTGGAGCCATCCACGACAAGCAGCGATAGCAGGGTCCAAACGCTGTGTACAAGGAAAATGACGATGGCCAAATTGACAAAAAAGAAGATCCAAAGGCTCTTGCGCGCCAGCATCGTGAGGGACAAGTTCGCCCGGTCGGCCCAGCTGATTAAGAAGTATAGAACTACTGTATTATTTGAGATGCGGCCGATGCTTCTGTCAAAAAAGGAGGCTGTGAATGAGATAGAATGTCAGGGAGCGCGTTTCAGGACATGGGACGTTCGTAGGTAATATTGGAGTTGATGCACACGGGCACACAAAGGAGGGACGTTCAGCGGCCAAAGTTGAAGGAGCGTTCTTTGGCACGCAAGTTATACTTTGCGAAGAGCGACTCTTCAAGTGCTGGTAGTTGATACGGGGAGGCGCAGGAAATTGCGACCTCTTGGCATAATATTTCCTTCAATTCGTCAGGGGTTCGTGAGTCGTACGTGAGAATCTTTGATTAAAGATTCAAAAGCTGTCAAAATAACCCAAGTATATCGGAATCGAATTATAGTTTCCACGGAGTTTGACAGGAACAAGGGCTATTACACTGCCACACTGTCTACGGCGGAGTGACATTCCCTAACGAGCGCAAAAAAGAAACGACAAGGGACGGCGTATACTTTTAGGGCGGGGCACTTCTCACCTTCGCGACACTACTCTCTCCATGGCAAGACCACAATCATCGAATGAGGGTACAGACAATCGCGCGGCGTAGGCAATTGTGCATCACCCTTCACGAAGATGCTTGCAACCTTCCTCGCATCCACTACGTCCTCCGCCGTGGCTGAGTAGCTACATCGATACTACTCCCAAGCACAGTGACGCAGAGCCGTCAGAATTCATATATTTAATTGGTGACTAGCCACGACAAGCTACCCAGCACTAGTTATGCATTCTCTGGGCTTTCCAAAGTTTGGAAGCGAGAATCTCCAGCCGTGCGCGGTAATTTTTGCGCTCTAGAGCGCACACGATCAGTGTTACGCTTTTGTAGCCTCTGTGGATTTACTCCACACCATGTTCGGTTGACGAAAGCCGTCGAAATCTCCATCCTGGATTCCTCGAAATCACCATGTCTAGCTCCTGGGGTCGAAGACTTAGTGGATCTTGTGGGGTCTGGGCCACAAGGAAAAGATAGCATGTGTGTAGGATGTGGGGTACCACGACTACGGTACTTACGTTCGAACTGAAATGGGTAATCACACGACTAAACACGGCAGTTTTCCACAAAAACAAAATCACAATTAAGCCAAACTGATTGTCGTTGCTCCACCTGCATACGATAGCGATTGATTAGGATTCAGCACGAGTACAAGTCTCCACCAGCCGCACATATCTGATCGAACTTCGGCAACAACGTGACAACGTCAAAACTTTATAGCAATCCTAAGGACGAAACAGAGTTCAACCGATTTTTAACTCGTTTATTGGCGCGCATACCGTCCCGTTCGCGGCCTCTTATTACTCCATCACACGCCCAAAGCTCTACACAATAAGCCTTCTAACCTACGTATAAAAGTTGTACGAAGCAGGAACCGATCTGAATCTGATTGTGCTGGTCCACTCACTTCGTATTGCGTATTCAATCTTACTTTTTCTGGAGAAGCGCATTACCTTCCACATTCAGTATGGCGCAGCGCTGCGGATCACTGTGCCTGCAGAAATCACATTCGGGACGCGTCGGAATCGAAACCTCAATCATAACCCAAGGAAAAACAAAACGCTCAGTTTGTATAGTTATCTAACAGTCTGGATCTTGACGTCTTGTCTATACAATTATTTTTAAATCCTTTGCTCTAGGTTAGGTAGTGTAGTCTCGTACTTCGAGCAACCTTCACGAATATTTTGCTAACGGTATTGCTTGCATAACGAAAATGAAGGGTTTAGGCTTCGAACCACCATTCAAATATCTGCTCGAGTACCTTTCTTACTATCCCCATCATCCCAACCAAGTTTCTTCAACATCCCCTCCGGATACTCCAACCTCACATTCTTACTCTGCTTAGTCCTAATATGCCGGTGCTCCCTACTGCCGACCTCAATCCCAATCTTCCGCCCTCCCTCCCTACTCACATTCCCTTCATCCTGCCTCATCTTCCCCTCTTCTCTACTCACCGTCCGCTCCAACCTCACCATCAACTCCATGCCTCCACGCCTCAATACCGCCACGTCCTGCCATACGCGATCCCCAGAATCGCTTCCCAGTTCGAGCACACGATTCACATGCTCCAGATAAGTCCTCACAAACTCCACCAACTGCCCCACCTCCACCGCAGGTTTCTCCTCCGGAATTCCGGAAACCTTCACAAGCTTCTCATAATGAGACCTAAATGATATCCCATCCCAGCGTTCCCGTACCAGCACCGCTTTCTGGAGAGCCTCAAGCAATAACTTATGATAATCCACCCATCTCCTCATGGCATTCGCATCTTGAACCACTTTCCTTGGATCATAGTACTGAAATTCCAATCCTGATTGTTCTGAAGAGTCACGTGAATCCTGCCTGTCGCAGGGAGCTGGTTTTGGCTTGCCAGAATTCTTTCCTTTCGCACGTCGCCGCGGTGGTATTATTTTGCTCCAGATGATTCCGCGAAGGATTTGTGATGTCGTAAAATTGCGGTTGGGGAAGAAAAAGCTATTTCTTGCGATTGTGTACGATGGAGTGAAAGTTGGAAAGGAAACTCGTGATTGAGTCCGCGAGAATGAATTTGCGTAGTAGGCATTAAGAAAACGAGTGAAGTGGGAGGAATATTTCAAGGGCATGGTTCTCGGGTAGTGGCAGCGCTGACAACCCGGCGTGAGGGTGCAAACGCTCACTCCCTTGCAAAATGGAAGAAGAGGGTGGGGTACCTATGTATACTTCACGACCGGTCAATGCGGGGGTATTTGAGGTTACACAACATGATCTACTTTGCAGGCAGCAGGACGATCTTTTCTTCATAAGACGGGACTGTATGGAGAAAAATATTCAGGCAAATCACGAAAGCGGAGCCAGAAGACTTTTTCCATTGCTGTACTGCTCCAGTGAACAGTCTAGCTGACATACCCATCCACACCATTGCTATCAAAGCCCCAAAACTAAGCCTCTCTCATCACAAAAATCATGAACCCAATCTCCGCCCATGAGGTATGCAACGCGAAATCTCCAAATCGTAGGCATCACATCTACGTGTTCTATTTTCCTGTCCCAGAGGAGTGACAGAAGAAGAAACAAGAAGGAGCCATTGACTGAAACTTCGGAGATAAGGCTGCATAACAAAGAAAGAGCAAAAACTTTTCGAAGGGAAGTAGGATGGGAGAAGCCTAAATCCCGTCATTCGAGACGTCCGGTCAAGAAGCTCACACGACCGCGCCCGCCTGCTTCATTTGGAAAGAGAGGAGATCCCATATCAACCGGCCAGAAATTCTTCGTGGCGTACAGAGAGTTATTTTATACAAAGGTTTGCCACTACCCCGAGACGTTAGCATATAGAAACCATTGGCTGTCTCGTTCGAGATCGAATCGTCCAGGCGAGCGAGCAAGTGAGCCGAGTCGAGTGAGCAAGCGAATCGAGGTGAGCATCGAGTGAGTCTGGAGTATTGATTCTACAAGTAAGATTAGGTTAAGTCGTCATCATTTTTCGTCGTAAGCATTTTTATCTTCATTTCCCCACTTCATGTATGATGAAGTCTGTTAGAGGTGACGGATGCCAGAGATTCGTAACGTTGCCGTGGTCATGTCATAGTATCGTGTAATAGCGTTTAGTCCAAAGCAAAACGAGCTGGTTTCACTCTCCGACTGAGCTGGTTGGTTTGTACATGATTGTTGTGAGGAACTGTTTCGCGCTGTTAGCCTACACAAGTTGTAAGAAGAAAGGTAAATGATACTCACCTTTCGCTTGTACCGAGTAGTAGCACTCGTCGCAAGGACCTTCTGTTTGATGGAGCTGGTGGCAAGATGGTTCAGCATCGTGTGATTTGGCATATTCAACACACTAGCATCATCCTTCATCGGTGTTGTCCCGTTCAAGATACTCTTGTTGAGGAACATGGGAAGTGTCGGAGGAGTAGGCGCAGTGTTGAGGACAGCGTTTGCACGAGCATAACGCGACGAATCTTCGGGTGTGTCAATATCCAACAAGAACCTGGGAATCTCGCTGTGATATTTCTTTTCTGGAACCGGCGCGACTTGAACGGCTTGGCTGGTGGGGTTAACAGCAGGTTTTGGTGAAGCTTCTTTTGGTGGGACGGCAACGAGCTCCGGCGTGGGAGGGAGGACATGGGGAGGATGAACACCTGGTGGTGCGCGATATTCGATGGGTCTCGGATCTGACGGTTGAACAGGTTGTGGAGGCTGTTTGTCTCCCGACGGGACATCCGCACCCTCAACGGGTGCAGCCGCCTTGTCGGTCTCAGGAACGACCTCAATGTAATTGACAAGATAATTTGTGAAATCGACGGCGGTCGGCATGAATTTGGAGAGCTTGAGATCGTTGTCAACAATAAAGCGGACGTGGTGGGTGCCAGGCTGGAGGTGGATTGTAGCGGAGAGGGCTCCTGGATGTTTGCTTGGACCGCTGCGACATTATATTAGCTTTTTTTTCAATTGCGGTGAAAGTGTTGAAAATCAATAATGGCGGCCAGATTGGTCCTTGCGTGCATTGCATTTCGTAAGGCAGAAAATGTTACACAGGAACGAGGCGGAACAGGGCGTCGATTGGTCGGGAGGCGGCAGGTAAGGATAGACACCGTGACAAACGACTTTATATGCGATAAGGGGGGTTCAATAAATATAGATCCGACTTACTTTTCCTTGAGCCTGAACTTGCGATCCCACCCTGCGAATGTACCTGTAACGTAAACTTTGTTTCCTGCCTCCCGCCATTCTATCAATGTTGGGACTGGTGGGTGCAGTCCCCCAGCTAATATGTCAACATCGTCACCCAAATCGTCTTCGTCCGCGGCAATATTGCTTAGGAGCGAGCTTCTTTTAGGAAGTCCGTCTAAAGGCTCTACTGCTGCTACGTCTGCGGGTGAGAGAATAGGCGAACCGGGAGTATGAAGCTCCTCTTCGATGGGGAGAGGCAGACGAGGAGGGCGGTTGTACTGAGCACTCGGGAGTTGATACGACTCATCTGCCAGACTGGCGGATCGGACTACGGATGGAGATAGTGGTTCATTTTGCTGAGGAATTTGCGCTTGTTTGTCTGCCGGTGGTGCAGCAATGTCTATGGGTTTTGGTAACGGTGAAGATTTGGCTGGAGAGCTTTGCACGCGCTTGTGCTGTTGTTGCTTTGGTTTGGATTCTTGGTTCCCCATATCTTCCGTCGAGGCCTGATCGCCTTGTTGGAGATATGAGGAAGTGGGTGTGAGAGTGTAACCGATGGATTGGCTGCGCAGTGACTCTTTCGCTGACGTTGTCGAAGAGTGTGACGAGGGTGCAGCTTGCGCGCTCTCCAACGTTGCGGACGGCTTAGCTTTGTTGCTGGTAGGGAGGTTCGCCGAGAACGTTGCGGACTCCCGCCTTCGAGGTCTGCGCACACCACCTGCAACACCAAGACTCTGACCTTGACTACTCTGACTTTGACCCTCAGAGCTCGAGTGTGCATGATTACTCTGATGACTAACTCCGTGCGATGTTGACGATGTTACATTTTTAGCTGCTCTTTCCACATTCGGATAGCTGGCGGAGCTGCTGTTTAAAGCCCCGCTGCCTTGCGAAGAAGAGCCATCTTTGGAAGGGTTATTGCCCATTGGCAAGAGCTTCAGCAAGAGCTTCCCGAGTATCTCACACGTTTCGGAATGGAAATCGAAGGGTTGCAGTCATTCCCTGTACGACGAAACAGAGCATCTCAATATTACTCTCAACGTTGGTTGAACAGGCACTTGAAGTCCGAAGTGGATACGCATTATTTTACATGGGTTCGGAATCTCTTGCAGATTATATAGCAGGGGTGTTGTTCCTTCGTACCTGCAAGTATCGTCAATCTTCCGGCCTCACATCATCGGTTACATCAATTACTACTACGTTAGTCCTGCCTTCGTGTTCTGGCATCGTTGGTCGATTGTCACTCCAGAAGTCAAAGATTTATATGGAATGGCGTTATAAGTTATACTTCTTGAGGAATGATCATAACCATCAGACTGCAGATGCTTTGACCTCTTGAGAACGATTAACAATAACCACGACCCTCGTCAAGCAATATCTCAATGCTTCATGGAAGTAGCGACCAATTCCAGTGACGATTGAAGTTGCCAAAACCCTCATCGGTATAATAGTCTAATAGTCCAAGCCTAATCGATCAAGCTCGCGCTTCGGCCACACGACGGAAACACACGTGCCGCGATCCAAGGTACCTTCCTGCAACATAAATCCAATCATAAACAATCAATTCACATCAAATTCATACACACAGAGACACTGCCATCAATCTGACAGCCACAATGGATAAACTCCTAGAATCAGGATTGAAGATTCTCTACTACATTTATGTCCCTTTCGTAGTCCTATTCCGACTACTTAATCTAATCGTAATTCAACCTATGTGGTATATCCTCAGCCTGGTCGTCCAACCGTTTATCTATATTGGCTATTTCTTCACCGCTGCAGCGGGATACCCATTACGATTCCTGGCTACATTCGAGGTGAGTCAGGATTGTCATTGAAATCAGGAGCTATTTGTCTTCATCTCAAGCATCCATGAGTCTTGATATCGGCATCTAAAGCTAATACAATCGAAAATAGACACTCTGGATTTATTTATCAACTGCCGCCTTGATCGGTCTCTTATCCGGTGGAATCCTCTACTTCTCAGCAACATTTCTCACCAGTCTGCTGCGTTTGGAAACTAGCGACGCTGACAAAGTTCACCCAACACCAAAACGCACAATCGCAGACTATCGAGCCAAACGTCGCCAAAAAAAGTTCAAATCACCTTACCCACTTTCCAACTACGGCACCGACTCTTCATCAAAGGTACTGTCCTACGGACCACCAACTAGCTCGAGCACTTTGTTAGGTGAAAGTGGAGGATGGCCAACAACAGGCCCATTCGCTTCTTCGACGATATTGGAAGAAGATGGTTCAGATTTATCATAGTTTGGCATTATAAATGGTATGTTATGTTGGTTGTTCCGCTCATTACAAGTATCCACATTAAAGCTAATCACATTAACCAGTTATTCGATGAAGCAAAATACCACCCCTTGCTACACCATGACTTCCGGACAGAATCCGTTATCAAGCTTGCACCATTGGACGATTGTCGACTTCGAGTGGATCCACTGTGAGCCAATGAATGACGCACACTGCCCAGGTAACTGGAATTCCCGTTAGCAATATACCCCTGGGAATCTCGATAGCTTTGGTTGAATGCAAAACTCTAAACTTCAGATACTTTGCGCGTAGCCCCCGGCGTCTGTTGCGCGTTCGGCTGCGAGCGTAACGAAGTGAATTTAAGGTCATTGCATAAACCTCAACAGCTTCAGGTTAGAGCAATGCCACTCACCGTCGATAGTGCATATCGTAAAGCACATCCACCCCTGCTCACGTCCCCCCATACGATACAACAGAGAAAGATTCACAATAGTGGGAATCACAATCAGTACCGTCCCGACGAATGTCTTCCATACCAAGACCTCCACTGCTTTCACCAGTGACGTATTGAGCGCTGGGCGATACGGTCCATTTGATCGAGAAAACTTGAAAGGAGTCCAGCAGCAAGCCGATTCGAGGTACTTCAGCAGACGATGCCGGAAATATGACCTCCTTTCTGGATCGCTTGTTTGATGGAAAGCCAACAATGGTCTCAGCAACCAGAGAAACACCCCAGTCAGCGAGAAGTTAATGAAAATGTCAAACATGACAAGCACAATCGATGCCGTCCTCGGAAGACCAATTCTACACTTTCCATCATCATCACCTAATGCTGCAACAGGTTGCATGAAGGCTAAAACGCTAAGTGAAGTGAACCCCACAACAAGCACGCCCATCCACCCGCACCAAACCCAATCATGAAAGCGTCGTGTATAAGGAGCTCGGATCGAATGCGCACGCTCAACAATGAACATGTACATCAACACTTTGCTGATGAGGTAGAAGGACAAGCAGATGTATGTTCCCGCGCGGCAGAGTATTGGTGAATTCATACCCATACCGGTTTCGATGATAGCGCCTGCGGCGACGAAGTTTAGGCCGGTGATATACATCGCAATGACTAGACATCGCATGAAACTCATGCCACGGATGATGCCGATGCTGAGGTGTTTAGCTCGGGAACCTGGCCTGATATTAGTGATTCTGCGTTAGTCGACAAGTGTGGACCGGATTTCAACTTACCGAGCATGAGGGCAAGGATGAGCATGCAGAGAAGAGAGACGCATGTGTATCCTGTCCTGGAAGCCCATTGTTCATTAAACTGCCCTGAAATATCGTGATTCTGCTGCGCCGTCGCTGCGACGACATCGATATCTTCCGGAACAGAAGAAACTGAGGTCAAATCGCGCGACATTCGATGCCAACCTCCCAACAAGTCAGAGCCGAACGCAGGAGACATGATAAACGAGAAGATGCGATAGCCACTACCCGAACTATCAATCCTGTTCCCTAAACCCCCGTCCTAGACAGCGGTGTGATGCTGGCAAAAAAGGCAAAATCAAACTCAGCCTGATAGAAGCCACACCAGACAATATGCGCCGAACCCGAGTCAAGAAAAGAAAGATGAAGAGAGATGGCTTGCAGAAATGGGCAGACGCCCCTCTCGAAGGCTACCTAATATCAGCGTACACGACACACCTATTAGGCGACTACGACCACATCTGCCACATGGACTTGTAGCCCTCTCCGGCTAATCGGCTGATGTCCTTCCAGTGTCTAGAAGGAGGTATACCCCAAATTGAGAAAAGAAGGAAGGTGCAAATCAAGAATAAGATGCAGTTGCGGCACGTCCCTCCCGCCCGAGATCTTTTACTTTCGCAAAATATCCGAGATCTGCTTTCCAACTAATGTAATAATGAAAAAGGGATAATGGGGATGGCGTTCGCTCCCTTTTTCTCGCGGGGCGCCAGAGAGCGGATATGGGTGCTGGCCATGGTGGCATCGTCGCTTCGCCGCGCGGTTTTGTGAAATGTTTATTTGCACATTGTTATAGGGTAGGAGCGACCACTTGCGATCCAATCGATATGATTTGAACCGCGTATATGGGACTGCGCTGGCATAGTACAAGATGGTGGGGTTGCTTTGTGTTACTCTTGGACGCGAACTATAGTTCGAGGCAAGGATGTGATGGGAATTTGCGTCTGGAGGAGGGAAATCCGTTGGCAAGAGGGAGGTGATTCGATGTTGTGCTATGTGATAACGGATCGGTGGGTTTCGATTCCCAGACCAAATCCCAGACCTTGTTATTTCTATGAGATGGATTGATCGTACTTGCTTGGGCCTTGTTGCTGGCGAGGTAATCGAGTACACAGGGCGTGAGTACTTGTGGAATAATCATGTCCTAGAGCAGTACTCCTTAGGTTTTATTTAAACCATTTATGGTACCTGTATGTAATCCTGAAGTGGTTTAAATCGCGTCGCAAAATATAGATAGTATTCCTATTTAATCCAGTTATAGACACTTGAGATAGTACTAGGAGTTGCAGGTATACTTATTAAGGCTCAAAATCTCTGCTTTAGTACTTGCGTGTAAGGATTCCGACACGGCTTGTCCGGCTTTCAGAAACCTGAGTGAGTACACCACTGGTGTCTACAAAATAGCTAAGTGTGCACGAGGCAAATTGATCCGTCCATCTGCCGTCTCTCACCTCACGACCTCCAGATACATGTCCGTCTCCTGCGCTTGAAGTTCTCCGTCTGATGAAATGATGAAAGAAAACCGAGACTGAGTTTACTGAGAGTGAACTTTGAAATGTAACCCTTTTTTGAAAGGAACATTATGACTGAGACAAAGTCTTATAACGTGAGAAGTTTATGTACCATGAAATCCCACCATGAATATGACTTCAATCGGCAACAACTCAATCCTCTCATCTACATCAACCTTCCTCCAGTCTCATCTGCAGGACCGGCCCCTCGTCTACAGCCCATTGCGTTTTACTTTCAACCCACCACCTCTTTTGCCTTCCCGGCCTCTCTCCACCTATCCCACTCGAACTCCTCTTGTATCTTTTCTCTTTTGAAAAATGTCCCCATACTACTTCCACGGTTCCGGCTGCCCCTTTCAACCCAACACCATGACAGTTGAAAAACAAAATCAACTAGCAGAATGCTATACCATCAATACTATCAGCCATGGTAAAGATATCAGCTGTAGGGAGTTCAAGAATGCTAGCAATTGCAGGGAGAGTGGTGTAGGTCCTTTTGTTGCACGTCGATTATCCAGCAGGCGTGGGGGATCTGTATTGTTGAGGAGAGCAAGGAGGAATGATTGTAACTTCAATCCGTATGGTTCGTTGTCCAGGAAGGAGGAATGCTGAAAGCGTCGGCGTGACTAGAAGTACTTAATATGGCATAAACATGGTAGTCCTGCAAATCTTCAAGTCCTTTGTAGTCGAAGATATGACAAACCGAGAAATATTAATAGTAACATACGCATGTATACCAATGCTAATAACGCTAAATTTACACTTTTGCTTCAGGTCAGTTCACCGATCAGAATTCCCAGTATTGTCATTCTTGATCCCTGCATCAATCATAGCAGCCGCTTTCGTCAAGACATCCGTCTCAAACTTTCCCCTCCCAGGCGTCCCTGCCTCCACAACCTCAAACACAGGTTTCCCATCCAAATCCCACAGACCCAGGTGTAAATCCCTCGAAACCTGCGTGACCAGATCGAACACAAACTGTCCAGATCGGTACCGCGTTCGAAATACTTTCAGCGCGGAGAAGAGATGCCGTAACCGGATGATGTCGCTGTTTTCTTCCACGCCGGAATCTCGGCGGTGGTTGTATTTGAGGGAAACGAGGAGGGTGAGGATGGGGAGGGGTAGCCATAGGGAGCAGGGGGGCATTTCCTCTGGTCGTACGGTGGCCAGGAGATCTCTTGTTGTTTCTGCTACTTTTACTGCCGCGTCTTTTACTTTTTGGAGGGACGTTCGGGCGTATTTGTTTACCATGGCATCGGTGTGGTTGGTGAGGGTGATGAAGGGGAGGTAGAGGCTTGCTGTTGCGGATCTAATGGAAACAGTGTCAGTGATGTTTTGTCCTCTGATTTCGAAGCAAAGGCTTACTCTGCCACAATTGTGCGAATGTAATAGGAGCCCTTGCTGTCCAGCCAGGGGGCCATTCTCGGCTCAGACTGTGAAATCTTGAATCCTCGTTTCCATTGCCTGAGCTGTACATCAAAGGATGAAGCATGCAGAACGTCTTGCCGCGTAATCTCACAGTCCTTGTCTGCCAGTTTACTTTTCATTTTCCCTACGAATTCACCTATATCTATGAGCGTTTCACTAAGTTGGTACAGCATCAGGAATGATTCCACGACCTTGCCGCGTGCGTTTGGGTTTGAATAGCGAGGAAGGCATAGCTCGAGACCAAAGTCTTCGCGGTGGATCCGCACCGACTTGTCTCGCTTGGAAAGGGGATTGGCAGGTCTCCGGTTGCTAAAGCTCATGATGCGGTCTCGTACTAGACAGCAACACCATATGAGATGGCTCCGGTCTGTCATGACCTCGCTGGTAGCTTGGTCTAACCCGGCTTTCTTTGCATGGGTGAATGCTTTGTCAAGCCAATCGCTGCACATGTGGTGATCCTCTGGTGGGAAGACAGGGCCCCAGTAGCTGAGGAGAATACATGCCTGAGCCATGCAGTACTGATCACCATCTTCCAGGTTTTCATACAGATCCTAGGTCCAGGTTAGTAAGAGTCATAACGGGTAGTCTATAAGTGTCGTAAACGCACATTGACAGCTTTGAACGCAAAATATTGCAGATTTTGCTGTGTCCATTTACCAAAGCCATATAGTTGACGAGAATTTAGATACTACGCAATCATCAGCTCGTACTTGCCGTATTGGCTTTTCACTACTCACCATAGAAGAACATAGCAGCATAGCACTTAGTACCAATGCCCGACTTTTCCGTAATACATCCTTTTCAACAGTATAGAAGAACATTGCGTCAAAGTCGTATTCATCAACCACGGGATAATATGGGTGAACATTCTGAAAGAAAAGCACCTTAAGCTCATCAAGGAATGGTCCAAGTATGATCCCATATTTACTTTCTAGTAGCCCAACAGGACTATCATCGCCGTAACATGAGAGTGATTGAAATGCTAGTGTATTTTGTCCTATCCATTTTTGCATGAGTCTCGACGTTTGAGCTGTCCCTTTCACATGCTTCGAGGTACGAAATAGGCAGGAGGAAAGGGGCCTTTCGTCTAACTCACCTGGTAACTGCGTAAAAGGATTTCCGATGATGCCAAAGTCATTCTTGGAAAGCGGTACCTCCCAATCCGGAACATCAAAATCCTCGACTGGCATCATCTCTGACGTCTCGTCGAAGATTATCACAGCTTCGGCGTTTTCGGCATTCTCGGGGATTGAATCAGGGGAGCCGGAACTCGCGGTGATACTCGGCAAACTGGAAGTCGAATGGTTCTGTAGAAAATCAAGACTCAGACCAAGCCATCCGTGAACCTTGTGTGCAACATGAGAGGTAAGCTGAATGTTTAAAGAAAGTGCAAATGGTAGACACGACGGAGTTCTCCATAGACACACCGAGCCGTTGGAAAGAATGACTTACTTCATCCAGGATTGCTTCGTCGCTCGATTGGCTTGCTGCTGCGATTGACATTTTTAGATTTAGCTTGTCAATGATCATCCGGTTGCGGCTCTGGTGCTCCTCGAAAAGAAAGTCTGAGCAGCGAGCAGAATCAAAGCAAAAAAAGGACCGTTTGCTCCTCCGTCATCCCTTTTGTTCTTAAACGAATGACGAATCCGGGGAAAATCCGGGGAACCCCAGCGTGTCTTGCTAGAATGAGGGCCCATCATGCAAGCTAGCATCTGAAGCCAACTTTTGGTATTCACTAACTCGAGATACCATGGTCGGTAGTAATGCACGACCCGATGATCTACCGCTGGCTCTTCCACGCCAAAAAAAGTGACCGATTTTGGCATACCAACTTCATCGAGTACTACGCCAACAAACCTTGTCCAAACTCTGTAAAAACTTATGAAGATAATTAGGAGGGGTAGTACACGATCTTTCTAAGTTTTTAGAATTATCTACTTAGTGGAAGTGAAGATATTCTTGCTGAAGTTGGTGGTTTTGCATACGGTGCACGAGCCAATATCGGTCGTTTAAATTGACGTGGAAGAGCGCTGGATAGGTGATCCTCAGTTCTGGGGGAAATATTGAACTTACCATACCTATTCAGGTTATTTGCCGAATGCTCCGCTAGCTAGTCCACGTTATGTGGGGTGCAAGAGCGATTTCTGCAAGTCTGTCCGATGATGGAACGACTTAGAATTTACACTATCAGACTCACACGCAAAAGACACGCGGTCTTGCAGTGCTCAATGGGCTCCTACGTGCTCTTATTGGCTTTTGACCCAGGTTCAGACACTGATATAACCCTGTTACTGAGGGATGCACCCAGCTTCAGTGTTTTGTTACTTTATATCCTCCTCAAGGTCGAATTTCTGATGGAATTTGGAGCAGATTAAGGCTACACAGCTCCTTTCGAAAACAACATTAAATAGAAAAGGCAAAGCCATAGTTCCATTTTGTCTATTTCTACACTTTCTACCATTTGTGTTCAGCATCGGGAATGCCCCGTCATGTGCCAACCTATCAAGGCTCCTACTGCTGCAAATTCGCAGCATTCTTCTGCATCAACTTCCTCATCTCCTTGGCCTTGGCCTTGATCTCATCTTGAAGTGGATGACTCTCCATATCGATAATCTCCCTGATCTCACAGCTCCCGCCTGGCATCGAGGGACCATCCTTAATAATAGCAACAACTGCATCTAAGCTGTCGGCAGCAATAATGGCAAACCCTCCTACAGTCTGCTCAAAGGGACCCTTTTGAACAGTGACATCACCGTCCTTGGACGTAAGGACGCGAGCGCCCAACTTGCTGGGATGGAGAGGATCAGCCCAGATGAGCTTGCCATCGCGAGCGAGTTTGTCGTGGTATTCGACCACTGGCTTGAACTCGGCGATCTGAAGTCGTTGTTGTTAGTGTATGTTCTGTTGTGTTGAGAGTACAAAGATGTGCAACTTACCTGCTCGGGCGTTGGCTTCTGGCCAGACTCGCCGATTGGGTGGCTGCCGAGGAGTACCATGAATGTAGGCATGATGATTCAAAGAGTCTCAAAGAAGATTGTCAGGTAATTGTTGTTAAGAAGTGGTGGAAGTGGTAGTAGTGCAGTTGGTAGTGTTGCTCTGTTGTGCTTGCTTTTGAATCGTAGGCCATTGAAGAGTTTATATCCATACACTTTCACAACCCCGACGGCTTTCGCTCTTACGTCTCAAACACTCCAGCAATCTCCTCAATACATCCAATTTCCAAACTTCCGAAGCATCCGTGAGAGAGAGACACTTGCTTCCGGACCAGTCACTTCGGACCACGACAATGAAGCGAAGCTATATCAGAGTCGGGTTATGCGGAGAAGCTCCAGGGTGTACTCGTACTGTGGCTATAGCTTCATGCATTTGCACGGAACGTCATGAAATATGTATCCGCACAGCAAAATACACACGTGTTTTGATGAAAGATGAAACTGCATGCTTTGGCAAGGTGTACACGCTGCGATTGAGTTCCGGATTCTCGGTCGTATTATTCGTCCGTACTGGACATGAAACCGATATCAACTCTTTGGGACCCAAAAGTATGCTTCTCTTATCATCTCCATATTACTCAATTTTAAGCAATTGAAATTCTGGACAGCCATGATGGACTATAGAATTTGTATCGAAAACAAGCCAAATCCCTCAACTTGCTTACAGCCTCTGGCACTGCCTACGCTTGTGATTAAATAGGAGCCTTGAGTATAACGGTGATATCTCGAAAAAAAATTCATAGAGCTATACCATCTAAACTCCGTCTCATTCGCGGTTCAATCTGCATAGGGGAGTATTTAAATCCTCTAAGAGCTCGATATATTTGTCCAACTCATGATATTTAAGCCCCACTTCATTCTTAAGGACTTCAATACCATTCTCCTTCTGCTCGATTTAGTCTTGGGCAGGATTCTCCTTACCCCAGTATCTCGGATGTGCAAAGCAGCACATGTTATTCACACCTATAGCAGCCCAGCTCGACACATAAACGGCCCTCAAGCTTGCAAAACCAAGCGGGATGCCAATCAGCTTATTGAAAAACCCATGCCTAGCGACTGCCTCCGGACCAGTTCTTTGATGATGCCTTGCCCGCCTACGCCACTTCAGTCGTTCCATCCACCTAGCCGTCGCAGATACCGCTTTGAAGCGCACCAGGCGAAACAGTGAGCGACGATGTCTTGATTATGTGTTATAGCTAGCGACTCATGAGCGTGTAGCCGTATTTTGAAGTATTCTGTGAATTTCTTGGTTCTGACCGGAGGTGATCCGAATGTAACATGATACATTTTGGCTTTTGAATTCTTGATTTCTTCGGCAATATCTAGAGCGGCAAAGCTAAGGGGAAGGGGTATGCCAATGACGAACAACTGAAAATATTGCTGGGAAGACGAAGACGACTTACGCTGTCCCTATCCCCAATAATTTCGAGGGCGTCGCGCAACTGCCGAATAACACCCGCTTTCTCTCCTTCCGGCAGATTGCCAGCACGACCACATCCAGCAAACCCTTCCGGCGAAGCCCACAAAGCCCAGAATCCAAGGTGCACGTGGCCACCGTCTAATACCGCGACATAAGCTTGATTGGGACGGTGTATCCAGTCCAGTGCGACAGTACGAGGCCATCTCCAGCTTTGGGGAGTTCTCTCTAGAATAAGTGAGCCCCAATATGCATCCCACTTCCAAACCGTACTTTTACGGTAAGGAAGTCTAATGAAGGTGGCATCGTAGTAGAAATCCGAAAGCCCCATATTCGATGGAAGTTGGTTCGACAATTTAATTATGGGCCATAGAATGAATGAGACGGTTCGATATGTAAGCGATTGGCTCAAGACCCTGCGCTCTGCAAAGTAGATATCGCTAGTGTCATTTACCACATCCGTTTCATTTCACACACACTATTGTCCTCATACCACTTCCCACTTCCCACTCCCATTCTCATTCCAGGTTCCCCGAAAAACCAACGACGATGTTGTCAATGTCTCCAGGACCCCTCAAATGCGAGAAATAAAGTAAGCGTAGGACCGGAACCACCGTGGTTGGTAATATCTCGGTATAAACCAGGATTTGCTGTAAAACCTCTCAAATGCCAAAACCTGATCAGGGCGAGCATCGACTTTGGCAACATGATCGCGCAAAGTCTGTTGCGCCATCTCTGCATTAACGGAGATTTCTAATTCGGAATTTCCGGAAGTGTAGGCAAATTTTGAAAGCTGGGCGCGGAGGCGGCGAATTTAATTTATGTCCAATTGCATTTTTATGGAAAGATAGTAATTGTGTATGAGAAGGAAAAAAAAATGTGAAAAAAGGAAACAAATCGTTTCAAAGAAAGAACGCTCGCGCACGATGGGTTGAAAGAGAAGCAGGAAAAGGTATCAGCGTATCTAGGTTGACGCACTCGTTATATGGCAAGGCTGCTTCTACATCCACAGTCTGCAGCACGATGATGTTGCATACGCACGGGTTTGGTGAGATAACCATTGATGGTGTATGGTAGTTGCGTCGTAATGGGTGGAGCTGGAACCCAAGACGACGCCTTGTGCACGCAGCGCAAAAGTGTATTGTATGATTGGGGCTAGCCAAGACAATATTGAGAACTGATTCGTATTGTTTGGAAGATTTTCTGGATAACTCCCTGCTGTTCAGTACAGTCTCCTTTCGCACCCGATGGTCAATGCCCTTGAGACTTGAGCGTGCAAATCCTCTTTGTTGATCGCATTTCAACAACATTGAACATCTTCGATAAATCAAAGAGTAACCGTAATCTAGTCACCCAATGGGGGGATGGCGCTGTGCATTTTTGAAAGTGCTTTTCGTTCAGACGTGCATATAGTCAGCTGCAGCGTTAACTGTCTTCCCGATCACTTCCCGATGGTGTTTGAGAAACTAACCATGTGAAATCCGACTGATATAATCGCCATAGACGTTTCCTGGGATATAATATTGTAACGCCAGTGATGCAGGATATCCTTCCGTAGCCAGCCCATAACTCCAGATAATGCATCGAGAAAAAAACTGGTAACTAAGGCTTAACCAGATCAGGTCCAAACAGATCATCCCCCTCCTTCTCACTCTTCTCCCTGGCCATCTTCCTCTTCTTCGCCTTCTGCTCATCAAGTTGCCCCTCCTTGCCTGCATCTCTCTTCTGAGCCTTGTTCAAGCCCACTAGATCGATCTTTTCCGGGTTGCGACACTTGTACAGCTTCTTGTCTATTCTGCTCAACTGTGCCCTATCTGCCACCGCACCAATCTGAGCCTCCTTCTCTTCTAACAGCATCGTGCAGTCATTGATGACGTCCCATAGTTTTTGGGCAGACGGACTATTAGGGTTTTGTGACAATTTCATGTCGAGGTAGTATTTTATCAGTGCTGGCTTGTGGAGATACCATGCGCCGAAAAGTATTTGAGAAGGGGTGTAGAGGAAGTAAGCATCTGAGACCAGCGCAGCATTGTTTAAGGTATTGCGAACGAGTCCATAGCCATGATCGACATCTGCGAGAAAGTCCTGTGACGTCTTCTTGGTTTCTCTCTTGATGTTTTCTCGCATTTCCTCCTCCGTCTGGTTTGAGAAGTTCTCTGGTAGGTTACTAGCTTTCATCGCTTGATCCATAATCCTGCATTCTAGGTAAAAGCCTTTGAGGCCGCGGTATGGATGCCGCACATCGAAGCAGAATCGTAAGCCTTGGGTGAGGATGAATTCCGGAGCAAGGACGTCTTCTGCTGTGACTTTATTGAGACCTGGTACTTGATTCAGTTTTTCAACGAATATTTTGAGTGCTGTGTGGTGGCCCTCTGTTTTGGTGGCTAGGAAGAGTGCTGAAGGCATGATTTGTTTTGGGTGGTAATCCATCGGTGAGTGAGAGAGATAGAAGCGTTTGAAGAGCTGTACAGATGTGCCCTTTATGTTTGTTAGCTGCATTCCTCCAAGATTGGGACTCTATATTGGCCCATACTGTAACATTAATGGGGAAATTAAAAGGTTCCCCAGTGCCAACATTCAACATATTAGAGCAATAAAAGTCCACCATCTTCATTTCCTCTTCTACCGTCAGAACCTCCACTTCTTTCACCTCCTTGGCTCCATTTTTCGTCGCCGCTCCATGACTGACACCATTTCCATCAGCATCACTGGCTGTATTGCTCGACTCCGCAGAAAGTGCTTGATCCCTAGCTCTCTTGCGTTTAAAAGCCTCGCGCACTGACCGACAAGCTATCGCGTTTGTTTCTGAGCGTAGGGAAACAAGTTTTTCAGGTGTAAAATTCCATAGTCGGAATTGCGACGAGGCTCTGTACAGCTCGTCTTCGGTCATAGTACTACGATAGTGAAGAAGATAGTCGTTGTGGTTAGAGGTTGATCAAATTGCTGATCAAATCGGGAAAGGCTTCAAAAGATTTACGCCACAGCGTCACGTCATGGAGAAGCAACGCGCCGAAACACCACGCAACTGAACTTCTTGCTCCAATAATTGGAAAGGCACAACATCACAAGAGTATATTGAATTCTCATCATGTATAGCCCCCAATGGCTGCGATCGATGCGGACAAAAACTCTGCCGGACGAACAGAGAGTCAACACTTTAGAGCTCCTCTTCGGAAGGACCAACACACCTGCAGTCACTAAAGCCTGACCTGTATGTCTTACCAACATTTATTGGCCACGGAAATAATCCCCAGGTTATTTCTCGGTGACACCGCGGGGGAGTAACCTAACCCGCATACGCTGTCCAATATAAGATCAGGAACCTCACCACTTACCCCAGCTTCTACCGTGCGGTGGTGTCTTAGCTAGGATGAGCAATGCTCCATGACGATTATCGAATGTAACGTTTCTCAAAGTATCTTCTAGGACTTCTTTCCGTAAGCACAATGTGAAAGCTTACATGTTCTATTCTTTCGCATTGCTTCCAGGCCTACTTTTCATTTCATCTAATTTGATTGGCCACGGGATCGCTCAACTATTTTTTTCGATCAGATCTGTGTTGCCGTATTGTGCATGCATCTTAATCGATCCTTCTAGTCAATAGACTTTGAATTTCATGGTATCTCATATTTGACCGCACTCGATCTTGCTTGCACACCTTCGCTTCGCAATCAAAACATCATCTACTCGATATGGTCAACCCATCCACCGCGATGGACAGCATACTCGAAGAGAAAGTCGGACCCGAAGAACGAGATGAAAGCGTTGCAAAATCCAACTCTACTTGGAATGAGAATGTAGTCATTGATGCGGCACTTGACAAGAGTCTCACAAGGAAATTTGACAAACACGTTGTACCATGGCTTTTTGGTCTATGGCTTCTTGCTTTCATCGACAGATCGAATATTGGAAACGCACGAATAGACGGCCTTGCGGAGGATCTGAAGCTAGATGCGAACAAGTTCAATATTGCGCTGGCCGTGTTCTATGTACCGTATATATGCATTGATGTATGTATATACTTTTCTCATCGCCGTCACGGCATGCTGATTACCCTAGATCCCGAGCAACTTAGTTCTCAAGTACTTCAAGGCCGGATACTATTTGCCATTTCTTGTCACGGTCTGGGGTCTCATATCACTATGCATTGGCTTCGTTAAGAGCTACACCGGTCTGTTGATCGCTCGATTCTTCCTAGGACTTATGGAAGGTGGCCTACTCGGCGGTATGATAATCTACCTCGCTATGTTCTACCGCAGACATCAGATGCTCTACCGAATCGGTCTCTTTTACTGCGCAGCACCCTTGAGTGGAGCATTTGGTGGCCTTCTTGCAACTGGACTCGCAGAAATTAAGACCAAAGATTACAAAGGCTGGCCTTTCATATTTTTTGTTGAAGGTATAGTCTTCTGATTTCCCATTATAAACACTTCTCTCACAAGCAATAGGAGCAACAACAATCGTTTTTGGCATTACGACCATGTTCTTTCTTCCCCACACACCCTCGGACGCCACATTCCTCACACAGGAAGAGCGCATAGCTGCAGTTGCACGCCTCAAAATCGACGCCCACGGCTCTGCCACAACAGGCGACGTCGACCAAGAAGGCTTCGACTGGTTCTGGGTCCGCCGTGCAATCCTGAACTGGAATACTCTCCTCCTATCACTGGATTTCTTTGCAATAATCACGCCCATATATTCTTACTCTCTCTTTCTACCAACCATTATCAAAAGTCTCGGGTATAGCTCTGTGAAAGCACAATTATTCACTGTACCTCCAAATATGCTTGCGTTCTTTTCTGTGTTGCTCACGGGACATTTATCTGATAAGTATAGGCGAAGAGGTGTTTTTATGCTGGTGGGGTGCATGTTGGCTATTGGTGGGTATATCATGCTTATTGCTAGTAAGACTGCTGGTGTGGCTTACGGAGGGACTTTCCTTGTCGCAGCTGGAATCTTTCCTTGTAGTCCTTTGGTGATGTGAGTTAGCAAGCTCTGAAATCACGCGCCTCATGCTGATGGTGCAATAGGGGATGGCTGGCTAATAACTCCGCACCGCATTATGTTCGAGCAACAGCAACGGGTTTCCAAATTATGGTTGCTAATATGGCTGCGTTCATCGCTACTTTCACATACCTGCAGACTGATGCGTAAGTATATGATATCCACACCCCCAACGCATGATTGATTACCTGCTAAGTTACGTGATCCAGACCAAGATACGTCACAGGACATGCCATAAACATCGGCATGTTGGTCCTCTCCCTCATACTAACTTCAATCCTCCTTTTCTATTGCAAATGGGAAAATCAAAAGAGAGCTTCCGGAGCCAGGAATCATAGACTACAAGAAGAAAAGGAGGAAATGCTTGGGTATAGACATCCTGAGTTCAAGTATACCTTGTAATATTAATCAGAGCCTCTAACGATACAAAACCATAATCGACTTTCCAGCTTCCAGTTCAATATCAGGAAGAAAGCAACGGCGAGGACCGAACGCAGCCGTGCATGCAGGTAACCGTGTAATAAACGGAAAGGCAAAAAGGGAAGGACTCCTCAATGGTTAGCCTTGCGTGGCCAGGTGTTATCTTAAATGAGCTATGGTTGTTCTCGAACTACGGAGAAGTGGTGCTTAAGCTGACTTCCCTGGTGACAATCGACAAAACCGTGGACATCGTCAGACAAACTTCAAAAACAGCTGGCCGCTCCAGCAACCACCTAGAGCTGTCTTTGCTCATAGCTATACGCTCGGCCAGGGTCTTCTCCTTTGCACCTTTTCTACTACTCTTATCCTAATCATTCCGTTTCCTCAACTTGTTTCGTAGACTCAGACTAACTGCATCTCCGCCAGCAAAAAGGGAAGAAAAGGTAGATATCCTTTATACGATCGAGCACACCGCCATCTGCAGGTATGCGTGGTAGCCTTGTCTAAAAGGGCAAAAGGGAAGGATTCGGCTGCAGTCCGATGGTGGTTGTGTACTTGTTTGGCTCTCACATTGGAGAGGAGACCTTGGATTGGCCTTTTACTGGGGTTAATCAAGCTAACTTCCCTTGGATGAATGATATGGCTGTGGTAAGTGTACCATATACCTCCTCTATCCTCCTTGAACAAAATTCACTGGACCCGTAAGCCTGATTTCCAGTTTACAGAGTTCTATCAAGTTGCCTAGTATCTTCAGCATATTTTAGATATAGCAGACGATGTCTCCTGTATATCCTGGCAAAAAGCTAAAATAGATGGTCAACGTAGCAGCAATGATTTGTTCGCAAATCGAACACAATCCCGTCTGCAGGCTTCCATTGTGAGTAATCACGAAAAAACAAAAGGGAAGGACCAGTGGCCAACCGGTAAGGCGCTTTCCACTTCTTTTCTGTGATTGAGCCAACTTCCCTGGGTATGAAGGGCATGTTGTTCGCATGTTTGATATACTCAATGAGAAGTACCCAATTGGACTTTAGTAATGACAAACAGAATCTTTCTATTACGGCAGCACTTTGAGCACCGCTTCATGGTTACAATTGTTGTATCATACGTGGCAAGAATGTAGTGGTATATCATAATTCATCTGGCGCGATCCAGTTATACTGGACCTTCACGCAAGCTCTAAGCCAGAGGGATATTATGTTCGTCGAAAAATCACATCCATAATATAGACATCCCAATTATATCCTATGAGATCTTCACTTACAAACACAACCTCTATGACTGAATTATATGTTCTTCATGTGGTGTTTTTGCTGACCAGCGAGCAAAAGGGATGGCCTGGTCGTGTTACCTTGAAGCTCGAATCACTGTAGACAGGAAGGATTATTGCGGTAAAAGTTTTTGTTTTAGCTTTGAAGCTCTCCTCCTTTTGATCGCCTATGTACTCTATGTACATATTGTCCAGATAATGCAAATTCCATTTTGACCCCATTTGAATGCCATCTAAGATTTAGACAAGAACAAAAGATGATGCCCGCAGAGCACACTGGGATATCTCTAAACGCAAAGTGTGAAAACGAAGGTAGCGCAAAGTGCCTTACCAATATTAGGCCGACCAAACCTATGCAGCTTTCTCCAATGATTGCATGGTAACCAATTCTGCGTAACGCCCTCTCTTGGCCAACAAGTCATTATGAGTTCCCTCTTCGACAACTCTCCCAGCGTCAATTACGTATATTATGTCGGCCTTTTGGATGGTGGATAGCCTATGGGCGACAGCAATAGTTGTGCGGCCTTTGGCAGCGGCATCAAGCGCTGCTTGCACAACCTTCTCGGATTCAGAGTCAAGAGCAGAAGTAGCCTGTTTGAGAAGTTAACAGCCGATAAAGGAGAAGCCCAGAGTAGTATGTACCTCATCAAGTAAAAGAATCTTGGGATCACGAAGGAGGGCGCGAGCAATGGCCACACGCTGCTTCTGACCACCAGATAGCAAACCACCTTTGCTACCACAAATTGTGTTAAAGCCGTCACTGTTGAATTGATTAGCATCTGGCGTTCGATGACATGAAGAGAGAGGACTTACGGCAAAGACATGATGAAATCATAAATGTTGGCCTCTTTGCAAGCCTTGATTATCTCAGCTTCAGGCACGTTATCCCTGTCAGCACCGAGAAGGACGTTATCCCTAATAGTACCCTGGTAAAGAGTAGGTTCCTGACTAACAAGCGCGATATGGTTTCTGTAATCATTCACGTTGAGTTTTGAAATCTGCTTGCCATCCACGTACACACCTCCGGATAGTGGATCGTAGAATCGCTCGAGGAGCGCAATCGTGGTACTCTTACCGCAACCACTAGCACCGACGAGAGCGACATACTGACCAGGTTTAACAGAGAGATCGAGTCCCCGGAGCACAGGTTGCTCTGGGCGTGTTGGGTACCGAAAGTGAACGTCCCGAAACTCGATATACCCATCCATCCTCTCGATCTTTTCGCCTTCTTCCGACCATGAGTCAATCTCTGGTACTCGGTCGAAGAGCGCTTGGAGTTCAGCAGCCGCGTGCTTTGCTTTAGACATATCCGGTGCAAAGGAGAAAATTGTTCCTGCAGACTGCGCTCCAAAAATGATGGACGAGAAGCAGATAAAGAATTGAAACATGGTGTATTCCTTCTTCGCAATCAATGTACCACCATACCAGAAACCGAGAGCAACACAAAGGAATACAAAAGATTGTGAAGCGGCATAGAGCGTCGAAGATTTCGATACGGAGATTGTGGAAGCCTTCGTTTGCGTGTCAAGTTGCTTGCGGTATTTCTCGTAGATGTCTTTTTCCAGTGTGAGAGAAGCGACCGTTCGAATCGCTGCCGTGGCTTCGCAAGCAAATCCAGCGGAGCTCTGATAAGCCGCTTTCGAACGAGCTTGAAACCTTGCTAACATCCAAAAGCGTAGGAACCCACATGCGAGCAAGACAGGAATAGTCGAGATACAAACAAGGGCAAGCTTCCAGCCGATAGCGAGCGATAGCACAGATGCAGCAACTAAAGTGGTGGAAACCATCAGGATCGTCCCCAATGTTTGGCCACTAAGTCCGGCAAGATGAGTGACAGATGTGGAGAGAAACGAGGTGAGCGAGCCAGCATTGTTTTCCTCTTGATCAAAGAAGGCAATATCTTGTCGAAGCATCGTGCGGAATGCTTGGTTCCTAGCGCGATGAATCAAACGTTCGGAGCAGTATCCAAATGCCCAACCGTGTCCAGCCATAGAGATCAACTGCGTAAAAGCAAGCATCAAGTACATCAGAGCCCAAAAGTTGATATCTTTCCGAAGTTGAGCAAACTCACTAGGGGGTCTTGAGAGCGCAGTAATGGCTTTTGCGAAAAAGACAGCCTGGGTAGGGTTGCCACCACCAGCAACGACTGAGAAGAAAAATCCCATCAGCATGATTGGCCACTCTTTCTTGTTGAATCCCCATACCACCCGCATGAGCTTCCAAAGTGAATATTGCTTTTTCGTCTCCTTGTTTTTCTGGGCCAGAACCATACTCGAAATTGATTTGCCAGACTGCATCCGCTTGAGCCTACCACTGGGATCTTTATCGTCAGGATCATAGGGTTGGCCCTTTTCCTTGCTTGGTGTGCGTTGAAGGGAATCTTCGGTTTCTTCTGCTTCTGTGACTGGCGGCTCATCTTGCTGTTGCTCAGCTGCAATGCGCTGGGCTTCAACAAGATTGAAGTATGCACCTTTCTGGTCGAGAAGTTCGTCATGGCGGCCCTGTTCAACGATTTTGCCCAAGGACATCACAACAATGTTGTCCGCATGTCGGATCGTAGAAAGACGATGTGCAATGACGATAGTAGTTCGGCCCTTAGCTGCAGTGTCGAGTGCGGCTTGGACCACACCTTCGCTCTTGGTATCCAAAGCAGAAGTCGCCTCATCAAGCAGAAGAATTCTGGGGTCGCTGACTACCGCTCTGGCGATTGCAATCCTCTGCTTCTGGCCGCCGGACAAGAGAAAACCTCGTTCTCCGACATGAGTCTGGTATCCTTCAGTAAGGGCCATAATGAAACCGTGGGCGTTGGCCATCTTCGCAGCGTCTTCGATAAGTTCCCTCTGCTTCTCTGCCTCGGCATGTTCATGCTCGGTTCCCAACAAGCCGTATGCGATGTTTTCATATACTGTTGTCGCGAAAAGCACCGGCTCTTGTTGCACCAGGGATATGTTTTGGCGCAGCCAATTCAAATTGAGGTCCTGAACATTGTGACCGTCCAAAAACACTGACCCACCAACTGGATCGTAGAATCTCTCAACTAAACCAACAATTGTGCTCTTCCCTGACCCAGAGGTCCCGACCAATGCAGTCTGCTTGCCAGCAGGAATGACCAGATTGATGTCCTCCATAACCACAACTTCTGGTCTGGATGGGTAGATGTGACGGATATTTCTAAGCTCGATGGTACCTTCAAGCTCCTTGAGCTTTGTTCCTTCGCTCGATTCGGGATCCATGGGTGATTTTCTGTCTATGGCAGCAAAGATTTTTCGCCCTGCAGCTGTTGCGCTGGTGAAGGCTTTCATGTTAGGAGCCACATTGCCTAAGGAGAAGGCCCCAATCATGACAGCAAACAACACCGTCAGCACTTGAGACACATTCATTTCTCCTTTAACCAGAAATCTGGAACCTTGCCAGAAAGCCAGCCCCTAGAAGATGTTAGAGCTCGAAAGACACGAAAGGAGCCATCAAGATTAAAACTTACGTAGTTAAGATATACAAGCGTCATCATAACTGCCATCATGGCTCCCATTACACCAGCCAATTTCGTTCCCCATTTTTCAGCCTCTGTCAAGTACCCGTCATAATGCCTTGCTAGCTTTTCCTGCGTATTGAAAGCAGTAGCATTGCGAACCGAACTGAGGACCTCTTCTGCAGCGGAGCCACCTTTTGCATACTCTGATTGCGATCTTTGAGTCCATTTCACAATAGCGGACGAGCCTGAACCCATTGCTAGTACAATGGCAAAGACCGTAGACATCAGAATGAGAGTGAGCTTCCAGTATTTGATGAAGGCGATGACGAAAGCTGCTATGAAAGTCGCGATCGCATTCAGCGTCAACCCAAATTTCTCAGATATGCCGTCCTGAATAGTATTTGTATCCGCAGTGATCCTGGTAGTGATTTCACCTGCTCCTAGCTTATCAAAAAATGCGATGTTCTGGCGCAACATGGCCCTCAAATATTCCTCACGAATTTTTTGGGTAATGTGCTCTCCAACATAAATAAAGCCCAACGTCGAAAGGTATGTAGTAATAAATTCACCAATTGCGAGGTAGACGAAGTACAAGACATAGCCAGAGAGGGTATGGAGGAACTGGTCGTAGGTTTGCTTTCCTTGGAAATAGCCAGAATAGAGGCCAGTGAGATTACCAAACACGACCTGGAAATGTTAGTTCTCATTCTCGAGCATGCTAGTATGACATTCCACTCACTGTCATGAGGGGCATCGCAGCACCCGCAGCAATCGTACAGATACAGCTAACCCCAAATATTATCCAATCATTTCTGGTAGCATATCGATATAATGCCCAATATCCGGTGGCAACTTCTGGAGTAGCGATTTGCTTCCTCAGGATGTCCGCTTCGTGAGGTGGGAGATGCGCAAAAGGATCTGTATTCTCATCATTTACGTTGACAACGACTTTGGAGTCCAACTTTGATAAGGGATTGACCACATCCTGCGCGCCGACCACTTGGACGGGCATTGCAGCTTGCCACGCCAATGCCTTCTCCCTCTCGACGCCTTGATCGCCAGACGACGATGAAGGTATCCGACTCAATTCCCCATTGTTTACCGGATGCTGTGCAAGTCCATTCTTCTCCTGAAGCGGCATACCCTCGGGCTTCTCCTCTCCCACGCCCATGTTGTTGTTGTTTGTTTATATAGCTATATGCGAGGCTGAATTATAGGGCTCCTAGGACAAGGTGCTGACGAGGGTAATATACGAGTCCGCCAACTCGACCGGTTTCCGAGTCTGCCCAGGAAGTGCGACGACAAAGCGCTGGATATCTTTGTGAAAATTGTGTAAGTACTCGAACAAAGAATGGAAAAATGTCTACTCTTGACGTCAAAAGAGAAATAAGGAAGAAGGAAATACGGCCGCTTAAAACCGACTTAGGCAGCACAATTATTAGTCTAGAAAAGAGGGAAAAGAAAGAATTGAAGTAGCGTGTACAATAACGAACCCGCTAAGGCAATAGGAAGAGTTGTATACTTGTAAACCTTCGTTGTCAACCGCTCTTAGGTACACATCTACTAAGTTCTCAGTCCGACATACAAGGGTAGATCGTGAAGGATATGCAGGGCACGCTCGGGTGCTCGAGGTCCGTGTATAAAACTATCCGAGACCGCTAAAGTCTCTCTGATGTTTGCACGATGATGAAACGAAACATTCCCTTAGGCACAGCCGATGTACAGATCAAACATTTTAGAACGAGCCTCGGGAGGAAAATTTGCACTAGAAGTTCCCCCAGTCCATGTTTCGCTCACAATAAACTTCGCGACCAGCTTAGCTTTATGTGGGGTGGAAGCTTGGACGGAGTGTATACGGGGTTGAGAACTTTCCGAGGAATGCGAGAGTTTGATATGCAAGCATTATCGCTGCCTGTGAAAGAAAGAGCAAGGGATTTGGTATGGACACCACCGGGCGGCATCTTTAAGCTTCACGATCATGCGATGAATTAGTATCCACCTTGACAAGGCTCAGACATGGAAATAACCTTACTAGGTAGGTGTATCACCATGGTCTTCCTTGACCAGCGTCACCTGTACTCGATGAGTCCATGCCAGACTGGTCCCTTAGGTTTCTGAGAAGCCGAGCATGTACTGGAAATTTGAGTCCCATCGATCATGTTCAAAACCATTAAATTATGTCAGCATATTCACAATTTCTAGTCGTAGTCCTTAAAGAGTCGGAATTGAAGCTGCAAATACGCTATTTTCAACTAAGATTTTCGAAATTGAAAGCTAAACATGAAATCCGAGATCCAGCCAATTCGGCATTCCAAAAACCCTGAAGGAGTGCTCTTTCTCATTAGACAATTCTGGGATAAATACAACATCGTCAGGCCTACAATTATTACTTATATGCCAACACCGCTTCATATCTACCGGCAGAAGTGCCGGAGGTATCATCGTAAAGAATATGCTCATCACTGTCTTACGCGTTGGAGCGATCTGGCTCAATTAGACGAAATATTGCAGCTCTTCAAGCCTTGCTTGCAACAAATCTTGATGTACCAAACTATTCCGTTGCGTTTACTTCGTGCAGCCTTGAGGCTGTTACAATCCAGGAACAATGCTGAATTCACTTCGCATACCTTCTTGGAATCAACAGCTGTACCTTCAGAGGCTCTGATTGCACTCATGGCTTTCTACTCTGCGGCTATGGTTCAAGTCAGTTCGACACACTGAATAGTAATACAGACTTCAGAAATGAGACCTCGTACCTATGCTGTGGACTTGAAACGAGGGACGAATAATTTACAGTAGAAGAGGGCATTTGTGACGTCGAGCAGTGCTACTTCCACTCTTCACCGCATCGTCACTTCTCCTGGATCAATTAGTTACAGTATTGGTCTATTCGTTCTACCAGACAACTCATTTATTGGGCACACTATCAGGCTCTATTCCTGAACTGACATATTTATTGCTCATCATGACAGCTTGCCTCAAGCAACCCCACCAATATCTGTACGACTCAAAACTTTCCGACAGCGAAAAATCTTCCTCGTCAGGACACTCCAGTATCATCATTCGACGTAAACCACTTCCAACAAAACTCACCACGGGATCCAATATAGAAGTTCATCAACCTGACCCTGCAATCCACAATTTAAGTGGAAATGCTCAGAAGATCAACACAAGGACCCACGGTCGACATTTCAAATATCCAGGCTCTAAGCCAGCCAAATCCCAGCCATGCCGATTTATATATAACAACATTGTAGATCACAATCCCTTCCGTAAACACGGTCCACCGGCCCTTGATAAAACAAACACAGCTGTAGGCAATAGACATGACAAGTATGGGCCAGAGTACAAGCCTCACATCGATAAGAACGCTTTGAGCCCGATTTTCAGGGACGCTTCAGCCGCTTATCAGGCCGGGTATCATGATGCCAAATCTGGTCCTTCTGGCAATCTCGTCGAATTAATAAAAGATGAATCCGGAAGGTTGGAGTTTCGGAAACCGTCGAGGGAGTTGCACTGGCACTCGAATATGCAAAGTGTCGAAACGATTCCGAAGAAAGTGAGATTTGCTGATGAGGATCGATTGACTGCCTGGACGGATGAGGAGATTGTTCCAGTGGCACCTCGTTCGAACCATGTCAAGAGGGTTCCAGCTTCAATTCCTCTTGTACCGGTCACGCTGGAGAATAAACCAATCATAGAAAGGACTGATATACACGCATCTGATCATTCTGTCCCCAAAACGCGCTACTTACCTCTCAGCAAGTTATCTTCCTGGGCTGGCTTGACTGCTCCAGATCGCCTCGTAGCCATCCATCCTCACCCTAATGAGTCCATTCGCCCGCAATCGCCAGAGTCGGATCGATCATCAACTGCTTCAGACTATGTCCGGTTTGCCAAAGCACAAGACACCAAGGATTATCAGGAGGAGAAACTGCAGGTTGAAACAGCGAATCACCTAGCGGGGAATGCAAAGTTGGAGATGGAGCGTCGAGAGGAAAAAAAGAAGGCTAGAATACTTGCCGCTGCGGCAGCGATTACGGAGAGATACAAGAAGAGAAACGAGAAATTGGAGCAGAAATTGGAGAAGAAAATGAGTGTGCTATCTGTGCCCGCGACGAACTTGGAAATCAAAAGTCCAACCACCAGCGAAGAGAGTAAGAAGAAACAGGAGCCAGAGGCGGAAGCACTACCAAGTGATTATCTCGCTGTTTTTGCATTGGGTGTCCTCCTAGCCATTACAATAGTCATACTCTGGGACTTGTTGAGCAATTTGAGAAACCCTTTCCGTTGAGGGGTCTGCTAAAAAAATTAGAGTCTATCATTATCAACAATTACATGTTAGCTCTTAGTTGTACTCGAGGATACACGTGCCTTTGATGTTTTGGATCGCCATGTTGTTGTTTCCTACTCTAAGTTCCCAACTTTAGTAGAATTCTAAACTGTATACATTCAGATTTACAAGCGGAAAATAGAAAAAAAAAAAAGCTAGGCCACCAGTAAGAGTCCTTAAGTCAGAATAATGGCATTGGACTTGCTGAAGGAATCAGAAAATAGTCCTATTGCCTTCTCTAACCTAGTCTGTGTTTAAAAGTTTTGATGGGATACGCATCAGGACAAATTGAGGGTGGCATTGAGTCATTGACATCTAGGTAGCATCAACGATATTAGCAACGCGTTCAGATTCAGACTTCAGACTGGAAACAATCTTGTCCATGAACTTCAAGGCAAATCTTGCCATGCAGTTGTAGCTCCTGTGCTATCTCGTAGGTCGAGAAGTCCGCGAAGGAAAAAACACACCGAGACCCTGTCGATCATCCAGGTACATAAATATTCTTGGCTGGCAGCTGTGATGTAAGAATTGAGCATTAAACAACAGCAATAATTAGACGAAACTTACCCCCTCCTCCTTCTGATCACATCAAGAGATTACCTATCCGGAACTGATTCTCGATCTCCACACCACATAAGTCACAATGGCAGACACAAAACCCTTATTCTCACCAAGTCTCATATCAGCCAAAACACAAGAAGCGCTACCAGAAGGCTACAAATGCCGACCACTACAACGATCTGACTACAAATCCGGCTTCTTAGATGTTTTGCGTGTTCTCACCACGGTTGGAGATATAAGCGAGGCACAATGGAATGAACGGTACGAGTGGATGAGCCAGAGGGGGGATCAGTATTATTTGCTCGTAATAGTGGATGAGAGTCGACCAGTGGAGACACAGATTGTGGGAACTGGTGCGCTGCTTGTGGAGAGGAAATTGTGAGTTTCATTTACTTGCGATTGCGATCATGGATTTCAGGATTTTGGCATGTGGTCTGGGTTTATTCATAATGAGTGGGACTCTATCCTGGATTAAAATGAATTGACCTGGAAGGTCACGGGATGGTTCTTTAGCTAACTATCGTGCAGCATACACAATCTAGGCATGGTTGGCCACATCGAAGATATAGCAGTCGCAAAAGATCAGCAAGGAAAGAAGCTAGGTCTACGTATCATTCAGGCATTGGATCAGGTGGCTGAGCAAGTAGGATGCTACAAGGTATGTTTGGTAGTCCGGTTTAGCTGGTTCGCATTTTACATACTTACCAAAATTCATAGGCCATCCTCGACTGCTCGGAAGCGAACGAGGGATTCTATGTGAAATGCGGATACCGAAGGGCAGGCTTGGAAATGGCACATTACTACGAAGCCCCAAAGAGTAGCCATGCCTAAAAATTGGACTCAGAGTAATATAAAGTATAACGAGATGAATATCACGATGAAATCTGGTAGTGGCTAAGGCATTGGCATTATGCCGCAATGGAACTATTTCTGGCTATTGAAAAAAAAGGGAAGGATGACATCCCACATCGGTTTGCATATAGAACATCCAAAATATAAATTTAGAAGCTCTAGATAACTAACCTTGACATTATTCTAGACGACACCAACACATTGAACAACGCTAGGTAGATCATGATAAGGGTCCCTTCCAGTGACTATAATATGTTGGATTTATCCGGTTCTTAAGTCGCAGGGTTGGGTCTGGAGTTATACTATCACCAGAAAATCCAAGCTTTCTCAAGCAGAGCAACATAAAGCTTGTACTAAAATCGAGTTAGACGTCGCAGCACGCTCCACCAGATTTTGAGCGGGACATCCTGCAACCTTCGTTCGGTGTGTAGCATAATCTGAACCCGCAGCAAGATTTTTAGTTGGTCGCATTAGTTACATCGGAGTGTTAGCAATTTGGTTGACCTTCTCGCTGTATTAGAAGGACAGTAAGTAGTCATGATCCCGAGGGGCGCCGTAGTGAATTACAGTAGTCGCTGGAATCAGACAACTACTTCGAATACTCAGCTCAACGCAAGAGAAAGAGCGAACGATAAATGCTATCGAGACATGGGGTACTGAACGGCAGGAAGCAAGACCAAAGCTGGACGATTGAAGGGTGAACATTGAACAACCTACGTTACGCTGTCAACGCCCATGCTTGACAACGTCATCTCTCAGGGCCCCCTGTCGCGTATTACTCCGCCCGACAGTGCTCCAGAACACCAAAGCCTTGTTCCTGGACTTAGAATCTGGCCAGATGTAGTTGGTGGCGTAGTAGGGCCAATTTTTTTTTCGCTTGAAAGAAGAAAATTAACCTGGAAGTGGCTTCAACACAGCAAAATAATACCTGTTTCTGCAGTTTTGATCCTATTTTCACGACAAACACGATCCCACAAACGAGCCGATCCAGGAGAAATGAGAAGAGTTGCAGATGCTACGTATTGTATTGGCCCATGTCTCCTTCGTGTCTGTCGCGAATTGGATTGTATGCACTCACCCGAGGAAAGTTCAGTAGGCAAGCGCAGGTCCTACCACTATGGGGAGTGGCACTGCTCCTCCTCATGCTTGGATCTCAGCTGTGAATCAATTTGACACGTTCTCGATGCTTTCGGGCGTTCTTGAATCCTGATGCTTAGCGCTTGCCAAGTCACTGTGCCGCAGTTGCTTAAAATGTGGCTAAATTCCTGTGTCACAGGGCTTCAGCCTTCCATTCAAGGAGAAACGCATAACATATATATTCAGCTCATCGCACCCCTAAGCTTCACGCAATTCAACGTCCTTCATCATAATCACCTATAGTGTACAGAATCAATTCACACTAAACAAATTCACCTACAACCCTCAAAATGTTAGACATCACATTCCTCTTCACGCTTCTCTCCTTTCTGTCATGCTTCATCGGCGCAGAAGCCGTTCCTCTCAACGCTCTCGAAGCTCGCAAGACCAAATCTGGTAGTTCTAGCGGGATTACCAAGAAGAAGAAGAAGCTTCCTGTACGTTTACAAACCATTTGATTCGTCCTATATAGTGCTAACTCCTCACTTCTAGATCGGGTATGAATCTATACATAGAATCATGTTCACCTTTCCTAATTCCTAGCCAGACTCATCGTCGGTGTCATCATCGCGGTCATAATTATTGCTATCATTCTTGCAATTCTCTTCGTCCTTATGAAGAAGCGCAAGGCGAAGAAGGCGCAGCAACAATCCATCATGTCAAACACTCAACAACCTATTACGCAGAACCCTCATCAAGGTTATTAGCAAGCTGGATGGTGCAGAAGTGGTGAGCATTCCTTGATGTTGTTTATACTTGATACGATACTAATCAAGTTTGTAGAGCTGAGAGGACCATTTATGCTTGGAATTAACGGCCATTGAATCTATCATGCAATTCAGAGATAGTCACTGGCTGGAGCGAGACACTATCTTCGGATGCTAGCTTGGTTGCGCCTGACTGGCGTTCAGACGTGTCCCGAATCAAAAGAGCATTTCTACTTCTGAACCTTTGCAAATGGGTCATCTTGTTTCTAGACAGGAACTCAACCAGCAGACCAGAGTTCCTGAGTACATTTAAATAGCGCTAAAGCTACACACGTAATAAGTCTTGTAGCTCGGCTTCCTGCTACGGTAACCCAAACTTCAATCATGGTGTGGAAGTAACGTGGTTGCAAACGCACGTATTAAACTTCCGGGCAATGACCGCCCCCCATCTTGACACCATCTCATCACTAGCCAGTATCACTCCCAATGCCCCTCACATAAGCCACTTCAAAACTCCCCCCAAATTCCCCTCCGTATCCCTGAATAGACCCATCTCAGTATGCCCTCCCTCAGTAAACTTCTCCTTCTCCACACTCCCCCCAGCCTCAAACACTTTCCTCAAACTCTTATCAACATCGTCCACGAGGACGTAAAGAGTGACTCCAGCAGCCGAAGTTGTCACTTCTGACTCCTCGCGAACGAAGAGCCTACCCATCAGTTCACCACCAGTGTGAAAGATTGTGGCATCTGATCCTGGCGCAGTCCAGAACTTCCAATCGAAGACGGAGGCGTAGAATCTTTGTGCGCGGGAATGGTTGGTGACTGGAATTGTGATGAAGCAGACGCAGTTTGTGGCTGGTTTTTTGTATTGGAATGGTGGGGTTGTGGTGCTTTGGTTGGAAGGGTTGGAAGTTGATTCGGCCATGATTTCTGGTGGTGGAAGGTGTGTGTTGAAGTGGGTGTAATATATCTAGGTCGATTCTTGACCTTTGTTGAAGACGAAGTAACGGAAAGAAATATTGAAGACAGATAACACGAAAAAAGCACGAAGTCACGCGGGGAAGTTGAGATGCAGCTCGTATTACTCATGGCTGCCTTGAGGGAAAAAGCAAATCAACTTCGTATCACTGTAAAAGGAGCAAGAACATCTTAGCATGAACACAGAAGTGGAAATCACGTCACGATATACGCAAAGGTTGGCTATTAAATGTTTTGATACATATTATAGTGTTCGGATGATCGGGACCCAATTCCCTCCTCAACACCTTAAGGCACCTAGATATCAAATCTAAGGCTTCAAAACGTCGACCTTGAGATTTCCACGTCAAGGCAAGATTGTTCATGCTGGTCAGCGTGAAAGGATGCTCTGCGCCAAGCACCCCAAACTCGTCTCTATGACTTACACCTCCAGCTCTTCGGCCTCCTTCTATCGGCCTTGATTCCTGTACGTCGATGCTAGGTTGGCCATAAGGCCACCGATACGACATCTCCAGCCTCGATGGGCTCAAGTTAGAGAGCGATGACAAAATACTGAATGTGGATGGTATCACGGTCGGTGAACTTGTAGAAGGGGATGTAGCCATTATCGTAAAGAGAATGCACGCATGCAGCGCAGATGGCACGTTCCTCAATAAGAAGCTCCAGACTGTAGGGCGTGTCCAGGTCCTACCCGGCAAGAATGAACCTCCAACTTTGGCTTCTTTGGAAGGAAAGACGCTCGAAAGGGATGGCACCATTCTCGACGACGATGATAAAGTAATCGGAAGACTGGTCCACGGTTTGGCCAAACTTTGATAGATTTGTTAAGGTCAGAGCAATATGTAACTCCGAAGGGCAGCTCGTACGCAAAGGTAAGGTGGTGACAAAGGCGAGAGTCGTGGTCGTTTTACCAAAGAAGGAAGAGCCAGCTGACCTCGAAAAGAAGGACGAAGCTGGCGAAGAACCCAGGCCCGAGGACGCTATACTCGATGTGGAGCAGAGTGGTGTGTGCTTCTTCCGTGCTCAGCACATACTCGATAGAGACACTTGGAACTGCAAGAAGTACCATGCTATGATAATTCAAGTATCGATTCAACTTGCACGTGAAGGGAATTTGGATGTAGAAAGAGTCGATAGGATATTGTCGCGCTAGTAGAAAGGATGAGAGATTGCTTCAGAATGGGCCATGATATGAAGTGTATTACTGACGACGCTTTTGTTTTCAAGAACTATTGCCTCCTTTTCCTTTCGGATCGCTCGAAGTTTCCAAGTCGATGACCTCATACGTCTGCACGATTTCATGCTTGATCCCCAATGGATCCCCGAACAAGCACTGGCCTACTCTCTCTCTCACTGTGGAACTCGACTCTCTTTCGAGAAAGGAGGGTTGTTGGTCTTGCTACCTGCGGACGTAGTATTGCGGAAGGAGTGAAAATATGATGTCAGAGATGGTGCGCAGGCGCAGACAATGCCGATGTTACATTCCGCGATTCCAGCAATGAAAACACTTGACAAGAGCCATGTTTTATCAATGCTATCTCCCTCCAAGCGGCGGACGTAGACGGTTCGAATAATCCCCGCAATGACAACCCTATACATATTAGTACAACTCTCCGATAACAACGTTCACCAAACGTATTGAATTACTTACAAAATTCCTACTCCGAATATAAATCCTAGCACAATACGTCTTCTCATCGTCATGTTTAACCTCAGTAGAAGCAGTGTCGGGAGTATCACGCTATAAGCATCACTTATAACACTCAAAGCACATCCCGTAACCAGGACGCCGCCTTGGATTCTCGTCGATAGACAGTAGTATTTCGGCACATTTTTTTGCCTGTACATTGTCCAAGCCGACTCGAGTGGTGTGCATGAAGTACACATGAAAACGAACAGGACGATGGAGTAGGATACGGTAAAGGTAATAGCGGATAAAAGCATCCACTTGTATCTTTTCGAGAAGGTTCCGGCGATTAGACGTCGATAGAACAGAAGACCGAGACCCTTGTAAAGGCAGTACTCCAGATAAATAGTACTGCAATCAGCCAGTTTAGCTAAAAGAACGACTTAGTACCTTCTTCTAGGAATTAATAGACGCAGCAAATCATACTTTTGATCCTATTTCCCAGAGCGAAGGAGGGACGTCCCAAATATGTTTACTAAGACCATATCTAAATGAAGCTACTGTGGATTAAGGTCAATCTTGACTTTGATAAGTTCTAGTTTAGATAGGCATACATAGTAGAACAAGAGCAATAGCTGCTGTTGCAAATGCCCACCCAATAACAATATAGGCATCGTCGAGACCTAGTAGACCGCCCTTCCGCTGAAATCTCGACGAAATCCGAATTCCGAGGAGTACTGTCGTCACAGCTTGAATAGTTATCGCATATGCAGGCAGCCATGAACGGTTATCGTGGGACAAGGTAGCCATAGTATGCAATTGCTTAGTCGGTTATAAGCGTTCGAAATTTAGTATAACTGTAATTGGTTGGCCTCTCCTTTCATCAAAAGCAGAAATTAGTTCCACATCGTTGTAAAACAGTACTCTTTAGAAACTCACATGTGTGTAGAGCGAATAAGAAGCTATCCGTAAAGTAGGCAAAACAGGTATATAGTTAAGAATAAATTCTGGTATTTGTTGAAGTCACGGTACATGAACCAGAATCATAGCAGACCGCTCTCCTTATCCATGTAGAGCAGTGTTGATAATTTAGGTACGTTATCGTGATGGTGCAAATGACTAAGGAGAACAGGGAAGGTACTCCCCTCTTTCAACTGAAGTTAGGCCGAGCACGTGGCCCCTGTTGGTCTTTTTAAAGACAAACGACCCCTGTCAAAACTCATCTTCAGTCGAAAATAGGGATTAAAGGAGAAGGGAATGCAGGATACTGAGTCGCGGTGTCTTGGATTAGTCAGTTGAATAACGGAGGTCTGAGCAAAAAAAAAACGAGCAGGTCCGTGCACTTTATAGAGGGTCGACCCCCTATGATCACTGGGCCGCCCCCCTAGAAAGTGCATGGACCTGCTCGATTTTTCTGCCTCAGACCTCCGTATGCGCGTCATCAAACCCAATACGGAGTACCACATACCCTGATCTCTTTAAATTTAGTGCCGATCGCATCGGATCGAGATATATAATTCCACAATGATCACCCTACTAATGATTGGTTGATTGATTCCATCCACTAGAAGATTATCTTTTACCAGGATTGAGGTCATCAAGAGAGCACACACAACGACCTTTTTGCACCATTTCCGGACCAGCCAGCCCTAACACTGAGGCCCAACCCGCTCACACATAGAGAACTTGTTACCACCTACTGCCAATGCTCGCCGCAGCATTTTTCCTTCTCTAGGGTCGCGTAGGAAATAATTGGCATGAAAGGAATAATACAAAGCACCGGATGCTATCAAACTACGGTAGGGTATACGTTCGAGATGGGAAATTTTATCCTCCGCCAAGCAATATGAAAACACCACCTCAATTCAAACATTAGCACTCAATTTCCTCCTCCTATCTCACCAAAGGAAATATGCAAAAGTTTCTCACGGCATTGCCTATCGTGTGATCCCGCCTCTTTCGTTTGAGGAAAACCCTTGGAGACCACGAGTTATCCATAATCATACTGTTTGTAAGCCCGAACTTCAACCACGCCCGAGTAGGTTTATAATTGACGCTATAACCAATCCCAAAGATGGGACAGCGCCTGAAGAGGGGCGTATTGTATAAGTCCTGTGTCCCGGCTCAGCCTTGAAAGTAGAGTTAGATAGCGAATAAAATGTTCTAGAGAACGGCTTACGATTAAGGATACGGTTAAGCTAGGGTTTCCTACGGTCTAGGGTTATACCGTTCGGGACGGTATCGGTTTCGGTTTCGGGTCTAGGGCGGGTTTACTACCCTCTACCCCGTCCCGTCCCAAAAACCGAAAATTATGCTACTATTCCGTTTTTTCCGGGATACCGTTTTTTATAGTAGTATTTATAGTAGTTTTCAGCTGCAATTACATAGAGTTATTACGAAACGTGTAGATATAAGAAAGGAAAGACTTAGGAGAGTCCCTAGAAAGATATATTAGATAGTTGCGTGAAGGAAAGATGAAACTCTAGGGCCGTCCAAAAACTCTATTGCGATACAACAAAATAAACCCAATTCCGAAAGATCGATAGAAGCCGAGGCGGTGCAGAGCGTATCCTCCCCATTTGTGACAATGTGACCCCAGACTCCGTAAGGTCGCGAGTTTCCGAACCGATTCGACCGACAATCCACCCATGACAACTTGATAACCCATGATGAAAAAGACGACACGTTCGAAAGAAATAATATCCAACCCCTTGACCAACCCGCCCTACTCCTCCCTACTTCGCCGCTCCACCATCCCATACCTCTGCTAACCCCTGCCCGCGAAGTCCACGTTCCGAACCGCCGGATTCCACTCTGTTCTTGGGCCACGTTCCCTTGAGGAATGGTCTCTTAGATATTGTATCCGATTCATGGCATTCTGCGTAGTCATATCTTTCCACATCCTGCCTCTTATTTGCGGTACAGGTTCCAACAAACGTTTGAGATCGTCAGAGAATTGTCCGGCGTAGCTGTGAGGTTTATGAACTGGTCCCTCCCTTTTCCAGTCGTTGTAATTTCCACCGGCGCACTCATGAAGAACAGCACCGATTTGCCAGACATCGAATTCCGGTGCCGGAGAGAGCTGGTTGAACGAGCGGTCCTGGGGTCCTTGACCCTCGCCCTCTGTTAGTCTGATTGATTCTTTGAGTGCTCGGTATTCAGGTGGTTCGTGCGATTCTGTGAAGAAAATGGAGTAGCTAGGCCACTCGAACTCAAGAACTGGGGGGAAGATGGAGCGAGTGTGAGGAGGCAGCGAGACCGCCTTTCCGAAATCCGCAAGGACGATATTCGGGAACTCGCTTGTTAGGTCGTGTCTGACGAGTATATTAGGTGGCTTGATGGCTCTGTGTATGATGGGAGCCCACTGAGTACCGAGTTGAGAGACGTTCGTGAAACTCTGGGTGTCGTAATCGTACTCCAGACCCTGCTGGAGGAATATCAGGGCGGCTTGCAACTGGAGTTGGATGTTGTAAACACTGGCTGGCGACATGATTGCTCCGTCTTTGTAAGTTTTGACGAGAAGATCGAAGACGGAGCCCTGGTCGCAATAAGGGAACATCAATTGAGATATGCCAGGGGCTACGCAGAAATCCAGTGTCTCCAGCAGATTTACCACCATGCAGAAGGAGCCGCTTCGCGCAAAGATGTGCAAATGTCCATCTCTTGCGTGATCATACATTCGCCCTCTGTCGGTTGAAATGACCTTTTGATGACTACACAGTGTAGCTTTTCTCCTGCTGCGGTCTTGACTAGGAGATGAGGGGGAATGCTGTGCCGATAGACTGCACCTTCGCCGCCCCGTCCCAATAACTTCTCGTCGGTGAAAATGGTTGTGAGATCTGGTTTTGGATTAGGCCAAACTAGAGAGTCTGGAGGGAACAGGAATTGCCCCTTTGTGGGGTGATTTTCCGGGCTTCTTGGATAGTCGTGCGCATTGTAGTATCCCTGGATGCTTCGACGAATGTCCGCCTCAATGGTTTGATTCTCCTGAAATTGCCCAACGCCTTCTGCATTGAGCCTTTGGAGTTCGTTTGGATTGGCGTATACTTGAACATCTTCCTGGATTGCGGTGGAAAATGACCGTGGATCTCCCCCGTGGATTGCTCGACGAAGGATTTGTACGGCTACCATGTGAATACCGCTATATCCATGATCGCGTAGCTCTTCAAGTCCAAGGTGTGTGAACTGAAGCTCTCCTTGGCGATTTCGTTCGTTGCGCTGAGTGAGTCTGAGATGGTTGAAGTGGCGACTGGTCTTTTGCTGTCTTCCCTGAGGGAGTACTGCCTTGAACGTAGACATCCTGTGGGCGAGATTAGTCTTGCAGTAGTATCTTCGAATAACATGCACACGCTCTTACGTTCAAATGTGCGAACTGTGTTCGAAAATCGTTGATTCGAGCTTGTACGTCGTAGTTGTACGTGTTAAGAGTTTTGTGCTTGGGATGCGGGATTTGTTCTTGAGAATTGTGTAGAAGTTGTACTTGAGGATTGTAAGATGCGAGGTTGGTGTATGAAGAGAGTGGTGGGAAACAGGATAGAAGAGTAGAGAGGAAGAAGAGTTATACCATACCGCACGCTGGTCAGAGCGAACCTCACTTCGAGAGCCATGATTTGGCAAAGAAACTGTGAAAGCCTGCTCTAGCGCTCAGAAAGGTTAATTGTATGGTAAACGCTCTCGTGATAAGGATATAAGGAACCGGTTGAGATGTGTTTGATCCATGGTTTCCATCGTTCGGAGATAGGGGTAAGAAAGAAGTTGAGATTGAAGCGAAGAGGCCGGAGTACAAAATGGGAGTATGCGGAAGTGAATCGTGAAGAGAAAACAAGATACGAAACGCCATGGACAGAAGATTTGAAAAGAGGATATCCTGAACCCTTCCAGCAATATCAATCTCGACAACGGTAAACACAACGCGTATTCAAGTCGCGTGCAACCATGTTCTCAGAGCTTGGTCGAAACCAAAGAAGTCCATCATATGTACCAGTATTACTTACTTTTCCGAATGAGTCACCGTACACTACTCCAACGGCCGCCCGTACTTTGATGTATGAATAACTTATTTTCGTAAGACTCGCTGAACCTCTACGATACTGGTGGTCGTCTATGCTCGTCAAGGGAGTAAAATGGTAAATCCTGGTTTTGTAAGTGTCAACATATGTATATTAGACCGTAAAACCACTCACTTGAATACTTTCAGCCAGCATGCGCCATCATGATTGACTGAGACATTCAATTCCCCTACAGTCTGCGCAAGTTTACGAGTGTGGGCGACCGCCGTTGGATAATTCTCTTACACAACCACGGTATGTTAACCACACCCAAACTAGACTGTCGCCTTCAACGCTCAACGAATCCATTCTATCTCCAAGTGGAGCATCAGCGCAGGAATGAAATACTTTAGTAATCTCGTTGTAGTACTTACAATACGCGTTCAATACCGTCCTCCTCTTTACTAGCCTCCCATAGTCCTGCGCCGATGACGTTGAACTCCTTCATGGAGTGCCACGCAGTCACGTGTCGAAACCAAGTACATTGCGCGTTCCGCAGGTTAGAATGTGAACCTTACTTATGCAATGCTACAATTGTAAGGCCATCCTCGATACTTGAAGGGCAGACAACAAACAAAAGCCAGCAAAGAAAACACTTTGACAAAATAAGATGTATTCTTCCCATACTCCGCATATTTCCCATTTCCCACCTACCGACTGATATGGAAGCATCCCCAGCCCACCCTATTCATACAACAAGAAAATACAACGCAAAAGTGCAAAAGGCAAAAGCCCCATAGAACATGTAGTTAGGTAACCGTAGCAGGACCATATTCGTACAGCAAAAAGCAACAAATATAAAGAATTTCCTCCCCACTCCGCTACTCACCCATCCCAAACAGCATATTAGAAATACAGCTACCTCCTGGTAACTAAGTCTTTTCCATTCGCAAATGAGACCCGACAAACAAGGGTCGTGGTAAAGGCGGAGGAAAAAGTGTATAACGAGAACAGTCAGCATGAAGGAAGAAGGGATGTAAAAAGCAGAAAAACGCCAGGATCCAGATGTATGAGGGGGTTGTCGGTTGTGCTTTGTTGTGTGTTTTCTTCGTTCATCGTAGTCGCAGACCGGCACGCCGGACGAGAGTGTCTTTGACTCCCGGTCAGATTAATTTCTTGTTGTACTAATACGCAAAGCCATGCGTAATATTGCCCATTTCCCGGTATTCGCACGCAAACGCCGATTGCAAATGCCCAATTTACTCTCTCTTGCATTTCATAGACACACACATATACGCACACAGCCACCGTCACGCCGAAGTAATCACGTTATCATATCTCCACAGTCTTCATCTCCCCAATCCCGCTGTCAATCTTGGCACTCCCGTTCGTCAAGTTCTCCTTGTTGCCGTCCAAGCTCGTCTTTCCTGCACCGGCTGTGGTATTCATGTTTTCTTTGCCGTTGAGAATGCTATCAAGACCGTTGGGAGGGCTGGTGGTGAAATCGCCACTTGGGCGGGGCGAATCGACAGAGACAAGCTTTTCTAGCGGACTCTTCATGGCTGGCTCCATATTTGTGTGGATTTTTAGGCCGGCAGGGGCTTCTTCTGCTACGCGTGCAAGAGGACTTGATACCATAGGACGCATAGGGCTTGAAGTCGCTGGTGCTTTGCCTCCGCCGAAACGCTGCGGTGAGCGACCGCGTTCGCGATCCGATGTTATAGACACAGGACTACCGTAAGGGGATGTACTTGAGATGCTATCGAAGGGTGGTCCACCGACGTTGGAGTTGATGCGTAACCCACTAGGGGTCTTCCTTCGTCCTCCAGATGGTGGCCTCCGCCCATACTTCTGGTCGCATCGCCAGCGCAGGATTTCGAGGTATGGCGGATCAGCATGCTTGAAGCACTTGAACTTCAAATCTCCCGATTCCTCTTCTATGCGAACTTTGTCGGAGGTACTGAGGTCGTCTGCAACAGCAGCGAGAAATGATGCCCACGAACGTGCAATCACGAACTTGGTGTCGTAGTCTCGGCCAAAGATGATGATCTGGCCGAACTTCCCGGTAGGACCTGGTGCCAGATCTACGGCAATACAATTTCCTCCCCAGTCGCGAGCAAGAGGAATCCAGCAGGGGTGTGCGTATGCTTTTTGAACTGCGTTCGGAGGTTGTGATTGCTGCTTATCGAGAAGTTCGTCCCGCCAAAGTGGGTTGGAAACGGGTTGTTGAGTGGCTGTGGGAATGATAGTCGCAGAAGATGAGGAGGGACCAGCAAAAGCTTTCGTGGGAATCTGTGGTGTGCGGACTTGCTCCGGCCGAGAGGTCAGATATTCTTCATTCACCACGCGCCAGTTCTTCCACTCGTTCATGATCTCTTCACAGTCCAACAACATGCAACCGAATAAGATGCCCGTAGGACGTCCTCCATGCTCCTGACCATCGTGAACCTGTAAGGACTCCCTAACTTCAACTGGCAGGCTGCAGTCGAGCTGGTGTTCTAGCTCGTTGACATCATTGGCAGTGGCGCCCTCGCAGAGATTATCAAACAATTCCTCGTAATTGTCCTCGGCCCAGCGGTCAATTCGTTTCCAGGTATGGCTGACAGGTGGGGGTGGGGGTAAGCCATCGTTAAAGCTCTGCATCTGAATTTCTGTTGCTGGCGCCTTTTCTATTGAACCACGAGCAGAGGTGGGGTCGGTAGATTGTCGTCGTAAATTTGATCTCATTCCCGGGGAGTATGGAGAGTTAGGCGACATGCGGCCGCTAGGGGATGTGAAGCCATTGATATTAGTAGTGCTGTCGTGGAGATCAGCCCGTGACTCCACGGCACTGGTAGCCACTGATGTGAGGGGAGCATGGCGGCTCTGTGGAAGTGGGACATGTTGTCCGGTGCGGTAAGGGGAATCGTGAGAAGCGTGACGGTCATTAGAGGTCATGGTGTGCCAAAAGGAACGCCATGTATCGGCCAGAATGCTAGGGTTTAAGGGTTAGAAATGCGTGTCCATTGGGATTATTGAAATCCCTGGATTTTACTTACTTGTTGGGTGCCATGGCCGGCACCGTCTGCACTGCAGTCGACAGTTTGGCGGCGTTGTAAGCGAGGGAAATTTGCGAATTCTTGTTGATGTCGACGTTGACGCTACCGTTGACGTTTACCGTTGACGCGAGCGCACTAATTTCTCTAGAGGGGCAGGCGAAAGCGACAGTGGGTTTATGTTTGTATGATGTGAAAAGATCGCGGGCTCCTGCAGCGGGAGTAAGTGTTAATGGGTGTCTTCGTGCTCGGCGCTCGTGGGTCGGTGAAGTTGGAAATAACCCTGCGCAGAGAGATGACGGGGGTGAAAGGAGGTCGACTTTGGAAAAAGCCAAGGAATCCCGTTACGTAGCGCCTCACAGCAACGCCAGCGAAATGCTTAATTCTTTTCTACTTTTCAAACTGCGCGGAGCGCGCGTCTGCCATGGATTAGATTGAGCCCGAAAGGCGATGATGATGCTCGTGGTTGGTTCCAATGCTTTGATTGTTGACTGGCAAGGAGCCGCTGGTGTGGACGACTTGCCTTTTAAGTATCGTCGCGACTTCTTAACGGCGACACAACAAAAAATTCAACTTAAACCCGTTGCATTTCTCTCACGGAGGCGCAGTAATTTACAATCATAATTTTAGAATTGCAGAATAGGCAATATCTCTACACATCCTTTGCGATTTTCATGTTGTTATCCAAAAACGTGGACTTTTCGCCACCGCGGACTAAATAAACTGCACGTTTCATCGATAGAGCATCATCCTCCCCCACAGGTTCCATGCAGCCAAGAGAGCCGCACCCTGACATCCATTGCCAGTCATTGGCTGCTCACCGGTGCGAAACTCATTGACCTTCTTGATAGGGGAGCCCTTGGTAGCGAGTAGTACCTCTAGCAGTGACTACCTTGCGACGCACTAAGTTAAGTTAATTCTGTAAAAATAGGTACGGTATTTATTTCTCCTTTTGCCAGAGATGAGAAGATATTGAACGGGCGCACACCGCATTGTTACTGATAATGCACACTCATGCAGCGCCGTGCAATGCTCTAAAGCTTGATAGGGCTTGCGATCTTCGCCACACACCGGTTTCCGACCTCAAGCTAATAACAAAAAAGTAATCGACCTCCAATGGCGTTGGAACTAGGAAATCAAGATGCAATACGTTGTTGATGGATTTACAGTCTTTTGGAGAAGCTATGAGATCGGAACACAACCTCATCCTACCTTGATACTTGTATACACATCTCTTATTTCTATGTGCATGGTCTTTCGTCTCAGCTAATGATGAACCTTTCCGTATACCCATTCTCTATCACTTTCTTCTCGAGTCCAATCAGCAGATCCATCTTGATGATGAACGCTGTGTTTGAATGGCAATCTTGTTGTATTCCAGTTGAATCCGCATTTGGTTGATCGGAATCAAATGTCTGAACCAATGCACGGGGTGGGTAACCATTCTGTGAACATGTTGAAAGCTTACCCAGCCATTCTGTATACATGTTGAGAGCTTACCCAGCCAGATAGTACTTCCAGTCACCTTATGTCATCACTCAGGTCTTACCAAAGCTACAACGACAACAACAACAACAAACAACAACGACACATTTATACAAGCCACATTTGAACAAATGCGCTTCTTCATTCAGTAAAAGGACCCGTCAAAACTCTCTCAGCTGAGTGTAAGTAGTGCAGCTTTGATTTACATTACCATGTGGTACCGACAAAGTCAAGCATGAGCAACTCTGCAGTTTTCGAGCTGATTGCGGCAAAGTTTTCTGCCAAATACCCGAAACATGTCTTCATTCTCGAAGAGCTTGTCGTAGCCTGCTATTTCGCCTATTTCGCACTAATGGAATCCTCAAAACCTCGGATTGATGCCATGGTAATCGACCTAATATTCTACTACTTGCCCTATGCCGTGGAGGCCTACCATTACGGACAAAAACAACTGGGTTTCTTCGAGTGGGGTCATCAGCTCCAAGACTTAAACGAGTTGGTCTACAAAGTCGGCGGTTAAAATGTGCTCACTGAAAAAAATTTGCTGGTTGCTGAAAACATGCGTCCTGGCAATTGCGATCTCTCGGCTTACTATGAAGGACTCAAGACTAATCGTTACCCTAAGTATAGAAACCTATACCGCAAACCCAACACTGATAAGACGTTCCTTGATCGCAGGTTTGGATATCTTAAGGCTTTTGACCGTAGGGCCGGGGGTGTCTTACCACATGGAAAGGTATATGGTCTCGACCTTGAGACAGTTAGCGAGGATAGTGAGGGAGAAGTGAGTGAGGAAACAGGCGAGGATGAAAAGGGCGGAAGTGAGGATGTGGTTTGTAGTGACAGTGAAGCCGGTGGTGGACATCTCCGAGGATGACAGTGATTCTGAGAGTGACGAAGAGGACGAGGACTGATAGGGTTCATGTAAGCGTTTCCCATCTCTGGACTATGTTCACAACTGACATGTAGCCATTTAGTCAGAGATATCCGGCGATGATTACCCATTCTTCAGAATTCCGGTGGCTCACTCAACACACCATTAGTCTTGACTTAATACTACTAGGATTCATTGAAGTCGAGACGACAGGCATAAACCATCCATACCTTGATGAGCATTTCACTACACTCCAAAGCATAGCAAGTACTTGAGCAGGCTTACTCCATCAAATGGATGCTTGTAATGTTTTCTTGTCATCCAATGACGTGTAATGGCTTTTGGCCTGTTCCTCAACTCCTTCTATCTCAAGCCTTCGTATTCTCCATTCTTTATATGGTCACTTTCTATAACTCTATCATTCTCCTTCCCAATTTCAAGATTAGGTGTAATGGTGATGTAAGAATTCGAGCCTCGAATTGTCTGCGCCACCTTTCCTATACACCCAGTATTAGCTGAGTGCTCTTTGTTTGTGGCCGAATCCGTACTCCGAACACAAAGCCTTTTACCGCCCTCCGAGTGCGTCACTCACATTGTAAAAACGTGTTTCACAATAACACTACTTTTCAAAAGCCCCTCTAAACCTTGACTGGGGACTCAATTCACGGTTGTTCACAACTTCAAAAACCAGAAACTCACACTTACTGACTTTTTAACCACAACACCTCTCTCCACATCACCTCACGATCGACTCTTACTCTCAGCAGGCCCACCTATTCCTTCACATCACATTGATTCTCGTCACTGCTCGAGCATGTCACAACGCAAGCGAGACCAGCAACAAGTGGAGGGAGGCCCCGCGAAGAAGCAGAAGACTGAAGCTGGGCAAGGCACCTCACCCAGTGACGCTACCGAGCAACCCTCACACAACCTTGCCACAACAATCGCTCCTCAGTCCTCTGAGCATTCCGGCCGCGCAAATCAGCCACCTAAGACCGAACAACCTCTTCCCCTCACTGATGGAGCAAGACCGAAACAGGCTCCAAGGCTCGACGCCGAGGGTGCGCCACTCCTAATACCTAACATGGGCCACACACGAGCCCTACACAACACAATCGACCTCACCGGAGAAGAATTACTAGCTGACCTCGCCGACACCCGACCAAACGTCCAACCACTATTCAGACCCCTCGGCGTCCCACCAGCACCCATCACAAATACCCTCGCCCCCTTGCGATCCCACTTAGTAAAATTCCAAGACGCCTACAAAATACGCATGGAGCAAGCAGTTGAGCTTCTCCAATGTATTGATGGCGAGCTCGTGGAGCAACAAGCTAAAATGGATGCTGTACAAGCATTGAATATCAAAAATCAGAGTACGATTCGCATATTGACGAAGCATCATTGGGCGCTGTCGAGGAAGTTTGAGGGGGCGCAGAGGGAGCATTAGGAGGAGATGGGGAAGGTGCTGAAGTTAAGGGATGAGGATCAGAGGACTTTGATGGAGGAATTGAGAGGGATGAGGGAGAGGATTGCGAAATTGGAGGGAGATGAAAAGGAGTGATTTTGTAGGGATGATAGGACGGCGCTTTCATACGTATTGGCTGCAAATGATGGTTTCCAAGAAAGGTGTCTTGTATTCATCAGTTGGTAATGCGAGAAATCCTACAAAGGCATAAGTTCATCCTACTTGGAGCGATTAATTTGACAACAAAGACATAAAATCCAATTGCTGCAACACGCTAATAATAAGGCCTAAGTAGGTACATCATATTTCCCACACATTTCCGGCCCCCGATCCAGAACCGTCATTAGAATCCCAAGCTTTCCTTCTTATCGTCGATACATTTTACCCTTTCTAGCAATTGGAACAGCCAGGTGTAATGAGCTTGCTTAAGCCATCTTTGGCACTATAAGTGCCCTTCCCACTAGGAGCGCTGGAGTAACTAGGCGCAATATCCAACGCTGGGTTCTTGAGGAAGAAGTTGCGTGGTCGGAGGAGCACGGTCATTGGTTCCTGTTTTTTTTCAATTATCAGAATGGTTTGCTCTAAATTGTACAGAGATGGAGGAGAGAATACTTACGGCAGGCATGATTGGGAAGTCTTCTGGGGCAGGGAAGTGAGTGAGACCGAATGTATGCCATAAGACGACATCTTTGTTTGCGATGGATGCGGATGGGTTGGCGGCTATCCAGGCAGGGAGGCCGGCGGATGGCTCTCCACTTGTTTGGGGGACGTGACGACCAGCTGGGTGTATTTGATCGTCATCATCTGATGTGGTGATTAGTACTCTATCTATGTCCCAGGGAGAGCAAGTGGAACTTACAAGGCGTGACATGAACAGCATGTCTAGCAAACCCCGCTCTCTTCCACACAAGCCCGCCCTCCTTGGGCAATAGAGGCGGTACCTCCCGACTCACAAGCTTATACGTCGCCGGTTTCTTACTGTACGGATTAATCTTATTCTCGTTACTCATATCCCACGTCCTACTCGTATTGCCGTCGTAATCGCACATCGATCCCCCGGCCGTTTCCAACCGAGTCTTCTTCGCATAAAACGCATTGCCGTGTTTGTTTTCCGCGCTGCCTACCTCACCGGCACCTTGCATAGCGTCAACTTGGTAGATTGTGTTGCTAGGACCGTCAATGTTGGGATCGATGCGCATGCAGAAGAGATGTTGGTGGTTGTGGGCGTTGACGCCGGGGTAGACTTCTGTACCCCAACCGTGGGTGTCTTCGTTGGGGAGCATGGCGTAAGTGTTTAATATACCTGTGAGTTTGATTTCGAGTTGCACCGTCCCGTCGAGGTGGAATATCCAATAAACGCAGTATTCGTAATTTGCCGCTGTGAAGATATGCGAGATGATTAATTTGCGTGCACGTGTTACAGTAACGGAATCGTCTCTGAAGTCGGTGTGTTTGAAGAGGATACCGTTGTCTTCTTCGTGGATGCAGATTGCATTTTTGATTGTTGTGGGTGAACCTGCGCGGTTGACGAAGGCGGCGTCCATGTAGTGGATCGCGCCTTTGCAGTCGCAGCCCAGGGAGAGGGAGTTGGTCATGTATCCGCCGCCGTATTCGCCGAGGTCAAAGGCGTGTTTCCGTTGATGGGGATGGTCGGGATTGCCGTAGGGGACCACCATTTCTGCGAGGGAGAGACGCCAGAACACGGGGCGTTCGGTGCCTTTGTCGTTGAAGGTGATGTTGCTTAGGACGATCCCTTCCTTGTAATTGAATCCAACGTGAACTTTCCAGTTCACCCAACTGATGGTGCGGCCGTCGACTTTGAAAGATACACCTTCTGGTTGGCTTATATTGATTGGCTTCAAATCGGTGCGGAAACCTCCTTCTGCTTCTATTGCTGCGGCGTGGTAGTTGTTTGGTGGGGCTTTATTAATCGGTCGTCTTATGGAGGGGACGTCGATGTGGATGATTTCATGTGTGTCGGCGTTGAAGATGGGGCAGAAATCTAGAGGGTAGGAGTACTGGCTGTCGTCTTCGTGGGGGCGGTAATACATTAGTGCCTGTTGAAGACGGACGCCGCTACCGAAGCGTTCGTCGTAGCCGATTGTCCATGCTGTTATGGCTGTCAGAATCTGCCATAGATTTCAAGATCTGGATGTGGACTTACGATCACAGTAAACCTTGTGCATATCCTCTGCTGGTATTCCGATGAGGCCACATTGTTCGATGCACTTGGGGTCTTTCCGCACAATCGTCTCCACAAACTGAAGATCTTCCATAGTAATCTACCAAATCAATTAGCCTGTCTTACTTCCCAAAAACACCCTGATCAGCTCCAACTAACCAAAGGTTGTACCCCCTCCATCTTCTCCCACTTCACAATCTTCTCCTCACCCAAATCAACAAGCCCATCGTAAACTGTACTCCCTTTCCCCACACACACCACATCAGCCACCCTATGCGGTCTGACAGTATGATCCGCATCTGCCACCCACGCTAACATCTCTGCCTTTCGAGGTTCCCATAATGTTACGGCATTGAAGAAGAGTTCCGGGTATTCCTTTCGTACAACGGAGACGGCGTGCTCGATTTCGCTTTCTGAGAGCGGGTCGAGTGGGTGCGGTGGTGGGGTATTGCCTGTTACGTGCATGGCCATCTGCTTGAGGCGTTCAAGCACCATGGTGGTCTTTTCGCAGGAAATAAAAATGGATATGTGAAAAGAAGAAACAGAGGAGACGATGAATAAAAGGCTTCAATAGTAGACGATATAAAACAGTTGAAAAGTCAAGTAAATTCCACGACCAAGCTACTGAATTACCAAAAGCATAGAAAGGAGACCCTACCCAACGATGAATATATATATAATGCACCTGCAGATCTCTCCACCCACCATCTCAATGCCCCTCCTCACCCCGCCGTTGCATGCACTTACCCTTTGTCGTTGCAAAAGATAAGAGCTGCGGTCCAGGGTTCAGACGCGTTCTCATTAGCAGTTGGGGATATTATGTCCATTTTGGGGATAGCGCCTTAGAACCGGCGTATTGATTTTGCTCTATCAAAATTCTGGACTCACTGTTCGATTTAAGGCACCGGTGGCACTTTAGCATTCCGGACACTGCTTGTCGGATGGATATCCGCAAAGTATCGAATTCCATTGTGCGGTCATGCTGAACGATAATGGGAATGAGTGCATGGAATAGGAGTTCTCGGCATGCTCTGGGACGAGTCTGTAGTAGTAAGGTTTCCAGATTTGGGTACCAAAGTGCCTGCTACCTTCAAACTGATGGTAGCGAGGTTCAATTGTGCTACAATCGTGGTGGTCGACGGCAAATTATCCACAATTTAGATCCTTTGGCGATACATCTCACTATTTTTCCAGAATGAAGGGATACATGTCTGGAGACAGGAAAAGTCAGAATTGGAAGGTTAATAGGTTTGGAAACAATAGTGACTGAAATGAAGACACAGTCATGCTGAGGATACACAGGCCTTGATCCCCGGCCTTCGATGTGGCAGACATCTCAGCTCAGTGTTCACATCTATAGTACTCATATGCTGGGAGGCATTGAGTTTGTATATCGTCATCCAGACTATACGCTTCCGCGCCATCAGACACAGCAGTTCGGCCAAAATGGTATGCTATGAGGGCGGTAGGGAGGCCGGGTATGAACTAGTAATTGATTCGGTAGATTGTATGCTGAGGAGCAAGCAGGGCAGTACGAGAGATTCGTGTATATTGAAAGGCGGAATTGGGCCAGAAAGGGGAACTGTCTTGGGTAGTATGCCGGAACGTCTTTGAGATGCCCATTCCGCATTGTTGGTAGCCAATGTTCGACTCAACTTTCACGAAGTCGCGAGGTAGAGTCATTGGTCACTGTTCTTCGTATGCTATACATAATGATCTGGGGACGGTTAGAGATTGTGGATTTGCAACGAGTGGTCATTAAAACAACCGCACCTTTGTAATGAACCCGAAAACGCCCAAATCTTGTAGCTTTCCCATCCTTTCTCCAAGGGAATGTCCCTCATGCAAAGTCCTCGACTGACAGATTCTGCGATCCTAGTCAGGTCCTCGCAATAGTGCCCTCATGAGAAACCTCTGCTCTCGTCCTTCGTGCTCGTGGTTGAGATCTTCTGCCTATCTTTCGTCCTTCACTAGTCGCTGGAGCTGCAACCTCTACAGCCACAGCTGACGCACTCGATGGTATGCTGTTCCTTCATAGTATCCTTCGGAACGCGACAAATGCAAGTACTATTGAAATTCGTCTCCTTGGTCTGAATGCACCTCAAACAGCACAACTACCCCAAAAAGTTAGCACAGATACCCCCAAAACCCGCTCAAGAAGTATTAAAAAAACCCAACCTCACCTTCTCATACCCCTGCTTCTTCCACTTGGCAATCAAATTCGCATCCCCATACCCATTCTTCAACAACCAATCATACAACTGCCGGGATATAGCCTCTTTCTCGTAATACAAATCGTAAATGTAGCGCGAGCGCTGGTGGGTGATTTGGAAGATGGGCCATACGGTTTCGTAGCGCTTTTTGCCCTCGTGGGTGGCGTTCTCGGCGTCTTTCATCTTGTTGGCGAATTCGAGGAGGGTGTCTTCGATGTCGTCGAAGCCTTCTGGTGGGGGTTTGCGGTTGCGGGCGCTGCGGATGGGTGGCATGGTTGTTGTTGCAAGGAGTAAGGAGGGGTTGTTTTGGGTTTGGAGAGTTGTGATAGAGAAGTCGAAGAGCTTTGTAGTCGATGGTGGCGAGTTGTAGAAAGTGATTAGTTGGTATTGTACAAAAGTTGTTTGAGTAAGGCGGCGATCTTTATGCTATGTCTTGGCATGTGACTTGCAAATTAGCCACACCCTACCATGCCGCTGAGACGACTACCGGCGAATACGGGCCAAACGTCTTGACTTTAGGAGACGATAACAGCTCAACATGATCAATCCAACTTACCTGGCGCAAAGGACTCGTTCCTGTAAGTCATTATATACCTCGTAAAAGCTTTATCTTGTCGCTAACATTCCCACAGCCGTCAATTGGACCGACGCCCGCTTCAGAGTCCTAAAGTCCTACCGGGAATGGATACGAGCTGTAGGTTTGCTGTTAGATCTACGATTATCTGTATGGAGTGTGAAAGCTGACCGCATAATTACTTAGGCCCCCGAAATCCAAAACATGTACTCCCTCAACCTCCCCGTCTCCACAGTCAAAAACAAGATACGACAAGAATTCGAGAGACACCGATACGTAGCCCAGCTCCCAGCGGTTGACGTTTTACTTTTCCAATCACACTCTGAGTTTCAGGTACACGCTTATTTCCCGGTGGTCTCTTGGTTGTGGGGAAATCTGGAGGAGAACTCAAGAAGAACAGTGCAGTGCTAACGAGATGATATAACAGGAAACACTAAACTACTGGAAACAACTTAATCACGTTCTCAAGTACTTCCGGATAGAAGAGGATCCCAAGGCGAAGTTGCCTAGCAATTTTATGGGTGGCTTCTTGCAGGCATGTGGATTCCTTACTCTTAGTTTGACCTTGGAGAATGTGATGGAATTGCTAATGTTTGGGATAGGGACGGAATTAAGTGCGTTTCACATCATGTCTGCTGCGCTGTATATATTGAAATAGCAACGGATTCGATCTGACCTCAAATGTTGAGTTTCAACGCCGAACGCCTGAAATGTAGAGACTAATACCACTGCTACCCTCGTGGCCGGTATGATTGGACCAGGGCATTGTAGGCTATGAACCTCGCCGACCCTACTCTAAGGGTATTACATGTACGCTTGATAAGCGACTTATCGTCTTAACTTTTCTTTCGTGATGCTTATGTGGCTACTTCTATCCTAGAAGCTCACGCTGCTGTCGCTTTGTATTCCTCCTGTGCAATAGTGAATTTCTCAACTACAACATCGCATAGAGCCATCAGATCGTCAAGGCCTTTCTCCAGTACATCTTGCACGTTCTGATCATCTGTATCAAGGCGTGTGTTAGCTCTCTTGTCCCCACCCCCATTCAAACGCGACTGTCACAAAATGTACATACCATAAGTCTGTATCCTCAGATGCATCTTCGCCTCCGAAGGATGTGGAATGGAGTACCCACAGAACTCTACATCAGGACTGTGAAATTATATTAGTCCTTGTATATCCAAAACCCGAGCACATGTAACTCGAATTAGGAAGAACAAATATACTTTTTCATGATGATATGCCGTAACGCATTTCCAAGTGTATGATCTTCCTCCTTGAACTCAAAGGATGCAGCTGTCTCCGTAGCGCCCGGTAGCTACATCCAACATCAGTATATCTACTTAACGAATTATTTCACGCCGAATACTTACCACTCGTATCAGCTGCTGGACGGGTTCGTCGTCTTCGTCCTCGCCTTCGCCTTCGCCGTTTTGATCTTCCGCTTCTGGCGCAGTCGGCGCATCGTCCATTTCTTCATCTTGAGGTTGCGACATCTTTGCTAGTGAGTTTTTAGAAGTTATATCGTTCAGTATCAAAAAGTACTATGGGAAAGTTCGAGGGAAAACTTCTAGAAATCGTTGTCTCCGCAAACTCCGAAAGACCCCTCGAAAAAAACGTCAACACCGTCCCTCCAACTCATTCGCCATCTCAATCCCACCACATCTCCTCCAGCATTCAATTGACATTCAAAAAATTAAAGATACAATGGCACGCTTCGCAACCATACATCGGGATACCAACGAAACCAAAGTACAACTATCACTAAGCCTCGACGGCGGTTCCCTAGACCAAGACCCAAAAAATGGCGGGTCAAAAGATGGAGAAGATGGAAAAGCCCATGCGGCACAAGTATCCAAATCTCAAACAATAGACATAGATTCCGGTATAGGATTTCTAGATCATATGATACACGCTCTAGCGAAACATGCAGGCTGGAGTTTGAAGTTACGGTGCAAAGGCGATTTACACAGTAAACATATCCTCCCCACCATTTTAAGAAGTCACACCCGGAAAGACTAATACTGTCCCAAGTCGACGACCACCACACCGCAGAAGATACATGTCTTGCTTTAGGAAACGCCTTCAAAACCGCCCTCGGCCCCTCCACCGGCCTCGCCCGCTTCGGCAGCGCCTACGCCCCCCTAGACGAAGCCCTCTCTCGAGCAGTAATCGACCTCTCCAACCGCCCCTTCAGTGTCATAAATATGGGTTTAAAAAGGGAGAAACTAGGGGATTTATCCTGTGAGATGATACCGCATTGTTTGCAGAGTTTTGCGCAGGGGGCGGGGGTGACGTTGCATGTGGATTGCTTGAGGGGGGAGAATGATCACCACAGGGCGGAGAGTGCGTTTAAAGCGTTGGCGGTGGCGATAAAGATGGCGACGACGAGGGTGGTGGGGAGGGAGGGGGAGGTGATGAGTACGAAGGGGGTGTTGTATTGACGGGGTGAGGGGATATATCTCGTGAGGCTGTACAATATACAGCGGGCGGAATTGCGTTGTGAAGAGCTAAACTCACCAGCAGGGCATCACTGCAAGGCAATTGGATAGTATTGCATTTTGATTATTCTCAACCTTAGCTCTCCTGTAGACGGCACTACTGGTAAACAGGATAAGCCTGCCTTGGTAGCTCGATATACCTTACCCAGATTAAATAAACCTACTACTAAGGGGTCCACATATCTCACTATTTATGTCTATTAAGAGCGAGCCACGCACAACGATTGCGGTTTGTTCTTCCATAATCTTCAATAGTACACCAAATCACTACTTTATAAGTCGAATTCCCCAAAATTGTTACTGGTGGGGATTCGTAAGGGCAAGGAATGCTGGTAATGGGCTAGTCCACCGGGTTTACTCCGAGAGTCTTCGGTTAGCCCTAGGGGAGTTGAGCCTTCGGGTTCGATTCTCTTTTGCTTCTTGCTCACTTGTTTTCCATGTAGCATTGATAGTGAATGCGTCCAGTAGAATCCTATCTTCAATAAGCCAAACGCGCAGACGGACACAAAAGCAGAAAGGAATAGACGATTGTTGTGTATTGTATTTAGAAATTATGGATCTTGTCTTGCGAGGGAGATATACAACATCCAGCACATAAGGCAATTTACCACATTCATATGCCTATGACCCATCCATTTACCCCAAACTCACCGAGTAGAAGCGATGAAAGAAGCAACCCACTTATCCCCGCCGAGTCCATGCGAATGCGCAAACTAAGAAGAAATATGAAATAGGGGTATCAAGACTCGAGGAAATGGGGTATCATGAGGCTGACGATATACGGAAGAACGAGACATGAAAAAGTAGAAGCAAAAATGAACAGCCAATTCTCGAACCATTCCATTCACGGACATCTCATCTTGATCTCACAAAGCACCAAGCCCCTCCTACCAACCACTCTCTTCAGAGTCGGCCACACGCCATCGTCTCCAAAGTCGAGGTCATCCAAATTAAGATGGTTGTCATACCGCCATCGCTCTTCGAGGTATATCTCGCGGTATTTAGGCAGTACAACCTCAGTCTCATTCGACTGTGGCGCCGCCCTAACAAACTTATCAACATAAGTCGCACTAGCCGGCGCGACCAAAAATCTCCCCTCCCTCTCTTTGACGGCACAATTGACAGTAGCCAACAACTCCTGCGCCATAGCCTCCTTTTGCATGCCCATTAAATCTGTAGTAGTGATATTGTCATTCTTCCCATCCAGAATCCATATTGGCGGACTGTAAGTCTTCCACCAGAAGACTTGTCTCACGTTATCCATAGTACCAATGTGTATCTGCATGGGCACTACTCCACCCTGGTGATAAGTGCCCATGAGGAATCCAAAAATGATGTTAAAGACAATCCAAGTACCCAACCACAACCTGTAGAATTTCTTCGGTATTTTCACAGAAGACAGTATAAGTGGTACGGCTGGTATGAGAAAACGAGCTTCTTGGTGTGGGAATATGGAGAGGATCAGTGTACCGCATATAGCTGCTACCACTCGTATAGTCTTGTGGAATCGGTTTGCAAAGAGGAGGATGTAGGCTGGACCGAGAAGTTGTGGGAGATTGATCATGGCGTGTTGGTATATGGGGTGGAGACCGTGTTGGGCGAGATTGCTGACGGCGACGTTGTAGAGGACGTTGTTGATGGGGGTTATGACTGGGGTTTTGAATACGGTACGGAGGGTGGGGAGGTTAGGGCGGTAGAATGCCGTGTCAAGGTAGACGGAGAGGAATGTTGTGAGGGCGCCGAAGAGGATCATGGAGGCGAGGGCTATGGGTCTGAGGACTTGTCAGTATGTAATTCTGAAGAGCGGACACGTTTGTACTTACTTGCGTTTGAAGTGAGGGAGAAGCTGAAAAGCTGGAACAATGATGTATGCTGGAAAAGTGATACGGTTGAAGACTCCCAGGACTACTAAGAATGCAAGTACTGCAGCTGCCCATGCTCCAGAGCGTTCCTATATTACAATTAGCATTACCATATCTTGCATACCAAATATGCCTTACCTTATCCTGCACAACCTTCCCGATAAGCACCAAACTCCACAACACCACCAACGTCTCAATCGAATTCGAAAAAGTATGCGTCTGATACGTCCAGGTAACATACGAAGACGCAACAAGTAACACAGCAACTTTCCTCTGCCGCGGCGATTCAACCAATTCATGCATTGCCCAATCTTCCAGCACAAAACTCAACATGAACATAAGAACACGGAGAGTCCAATACACAATCGGTGGTGGGACTTCCTTTCCAACTCCCTCCCAGAGCGAACGCAGTATAACCATTGGTAAGCCGTAGACGAGCCATAGTGGAAAGGTGCTGCGGATGGGGTAATCTGCTGTGAATTCCCAGGTGTGATGGACGGGGTAGGAGAAGACTTCGCCTGTTGTAATGTTGTTAGTCTAACTTTGAATCCGAGATGAGTATGTACATTGAATTGTTGAAGCCTTACCTGCTATAACCTCCGGCCCTTGGAAGTTCTCATCAGGATGGAGGTAGCTTGGTGACAAGGCAAAGTATAGCCGAACCAATATCAGGAGTAGGTAAACTCTTCTCCACATCTTTGCCACGAATTCTGTTAAATCAAGGTCCAGCCACTGATGTTATCCTCATATTCCTTTGATGTCCAATGCGCAAGGCGCAAGTGGTTTGTACGAATTTGTGCCACTAGAGGTTGAGATTGTTGGAAGAGGAAGGTGTTATTATTATATCAAAGCTTTTTGACAAGCTTCAAACACAGATGCCGAATCCGTAGATTGAATAGTCTAATAGATGGCTCTCGAAGAAGGGGATTTGTTGAAACCTGTGGTGGTAGAATCGGAGATTAATGTCTGGGCTGTTTGCCGGAGGTGGTTGCGCAAGATTGAAAGCGGAAAGTTGGAAAAGACAACACGATACTTTTTCTTTTTGAGAGCTCTAGCCCAAATTATCGTGATAGCTACATGACTTATGGGTTAATTTCAAGTTTGTAGGGGCATGTCCTATTTGCCACCTGCGAAAAAACTTGATTTGTATCGGGGAATCAAAAAAGTATAGAGAGATACGTAGAGGATTGGTCGGGTCGCGTGGTTGGTTATCTGGTCGGCCGCAATTAGATCGAGAACGGCTTTTGCTTCACCTCGTCAATTTGCGAGTGAGACAACGACAACAACTCCTCCGGCTAACCATGAGACCACGTTCCAGGACGATATGATATCGTTTGATGCTTACTGATGCATACTGATGCACGTTGAGGAGACGTCTAGGTTTTTGACCACTTTTGCGGCTATGTTTCATTAATCGATAGGCAGATCAATATGGTTGCCGTACAAGGTATCCTTGGGGCTCTTTATAAGGCGGGAAGATACTCCGATATAATTCCCTAGCAAGAGGATACGATGCTATGAAGGGGATGTTTTGTTGGAGAAGTATTCTACAAGAAGTCATACTACGGATTGACTGTAGAGGGTGAGGTTCGCATTATAGGTGCAATGCAGCCCTGCAATGCACTCCTTCACTGGTAAGGTATTGCTTGTGACTTTGACGTCTTCCATTTCAACATTTTCTTGTCTGTCTTTGCTCTCACTTTATATATTGTATGCGACAAGATGACATCAAAAGTCAATTCCCCTTCAACACAACTCCACACCACCGTCTCCGGGCCTCACAAAACCACGCCATAATCGGCGTCCAATCGGGCCACATCACAATCGTAGACTTGAGCCGACGAGCATCAATTCTAAACACCCGCTCCTTCAACGCCGGTCCCTTCATAAACCTTGCTATCCAAAATTCAACAATATGCATCAGTAACCGTGACTTCATCCTCCGCCTTTGGAACGCAGAAACATGTACACTTCTGCAAGAACTCCACGGCCACACAGCACTGATAAATGTAGTTCATTTCCCTGGTCCTTCGACTGTTGTAACTGGTTCAAAGGATACTAGTATCCGTGTTTGGGATGTTGAGTCTGGAAGTCGTAGATTTGAACTTGAGGGGCATGTCCCACATCCGTCATGTTTTACGATTAGTGGTGATGTGTTCGTATCAGGTGGTATGGATCGTGTGGTGAAAGTATGGGATTTGAAAACTGGGCAACTTGTGCGGAAGATGGAATGGTCGGGGGGAGAGAGAAAGACAGTTATTCCGTGGTATTTACAGTTGAGTGAGGATAATACACGTTTGGCTGTTGCACTTTATGGTGGGGGGAGGACGCTCGATCTTTGAAACATGGAGGATGGGTGAGTAGAAGATGCTCTTCTACCTTTCAAAGGAGCTTTCAGCTAAAACTGCAGAGAGCATTCATCACAACAAGCAGATTCCACACCAAAGGAATTTCAGGAGGAATGATAAACCATAACGGCAACCTCATCACCGCAAGTAAAGATGGTTTTATTTGCATCTGGAACTGGAAAGATGGTTCGCTACTCCACGTTCTGAAAGATGGTTATAAAAAACACCCAATCCCGTCAGAAGAGCAGCGTATCAATATCAGCCCAAGTTATGCATGCGAGAGACGCGATCCTACCAGGCCTCCCAAAGGAATTAACACCGTCATTTCAGCGGGCGAGAGCTTGATTTCTCAAGGCTTTGACAATATCGTAAGGCGGTGGAGTCCTAATATGGGCGAAGATGTCGACGCCACGAGTTCGCGAGTCGATTGCAATGGAGCTTGGATCCATGATATGAGAGTCGATGGTGATGTTGTTGCACTTCTCTCCTTGCCCGAGCAAGGAAAACTGAATCTGGAAATGCGGAGTCTAGAGGAGGTGTCGTAGTTTTTTTCATGAGTCGATATATTAAACCTTGGTGGTCATCTCACATCGTTGTTTGTTTGTTTGTGCAAGTAGCTCCAATTTTGGAGGGTACAGGAAAGTGGAAAAAAGTATGGCTATACATCCTCCATGCCTACGACTTTGACCTTCCAAGTCTGGACTTTCATGGGAAATTGAGTGACAAGACTTTAGTGCCTGAGAATGATAGAATAAAAGACAAGAATAAGCTACGCACTATTTGGAGGTGCAAAGAACAGGAGCCTGTCTCTCAGACCAGAACGTAGTCCTGGGCTCATTTAAGGGTCAGGCTTGCTGGTGGAAGTGAGTGATATTGAGGGAGAACTATATGAAACTAAAGATGAAATTCCGGTAATGCTTTGAGGGTACCAGTAGACGTAGACCATGAGATTTTGAGGTGAAAGGTGAACGAAGCTTAGGACCGCGCTCCATGAGATGCTGTCGCGTGGTTTTTCTGAATGTTATCTTGGTTACACTCCGTAAATATGATATTTAGTGAATGTTACTTGTGAATATTGGTGCTTGGCCGTTTTTCCTCCAGTCTTTGCGGATAACCCCCGCAAACCTCGTTATGCCGGTGTTTCTTTAGCAAATATGAATGACTCAAACTAAGGTACTGTGAGTGATTTGAAGCAGCCTCGCCCAGCTGTAGTCCTCCAAAGGGATGATATTGGAAGCCAGATGAGCTAGTATCACAGTAAGGATTTCTTGATAAAGGGGCTTAAGTAAAATAGATATATCGACGTATTGTGGTGCATCCTAGAAGTAACGGTCACGTTTACCTATAGCAAGCCGCCTGCCGGTGCTGGATTTGTGTTGGTGGTGAGCCGCGGTGGTAGAAGCCGGGTCAGAGCGCCAAAGAGCGCGTTTGCCTGGAAGGCTTTTTTTTAAGCGTGAGGCGCAGGTGCCTGAGCTCTCCCACCAGCAACGTCTTCTACTTCAAAAGCACCTCACTGGTCACAGAAGTTACAACAAATCACCAACAAACAATCTTCGCTTCTTACAGATCTCCACTACCCATTTCCGACTCTTCAACTCTTCAACTTCTTAATCAACAACTCATATTAAATCCTCTCTTCACATCATCAACAATGGCCTCAGCATCTGCTCCTGCTGTTCCCCAAATCACCCTCACCTCTTCTGATGGTATCGACATCTCTGTCGGTAAGTTCTACACTGGCTTTCTATTAGCTTTGATCAGCAACTAATATGCCTCTTAGATCGCTCCGTCGCTCAGCGCTCCGTCCTCATCAAGAACTTGCTGGAGGATCTCCCCACTGAGTCTACCAACGAACCAATCCCAATCCCCAATGTAAGTACCTTACCCACCTTGTCTAACTCCCACATCTCGAACAATTTTACAGGTCAACGAGGCTGTCCTAAAGAAGGTCATGGAATGGTGCGAACATCACAAGAACGACCCAACCACCACCAATGACGACGACTCCGACTCCCGCAAGAAGTCCACCGACATCGAGGAGTGGGACCAGCGCTACATGTCCGTTGACCAGGAAATGCTCTTCGAGATCATCCTTGCGGCCAACTACCTCGATATCAAGGCCCTCCTTGATGTTGGGTGCAAAACTGTCGCGAACATGATCAAGGGCAAGTCTCCCGAGGAGATTCGCAAGACGTTCAACATCCAGAACGACTTCACCCCCGAGGAGGAGGACCAGATCCGTCGCGAGAACGAGTGGGCTGAGGATCGTTAAATGCGGTTCTGCATGGTCTCCACGTGTTCTCCAACACTGGCCTTAGTTGGTCTTCATGATTGATTTTACTTGATACATATTATGCGAATGGGATGGTGCATGGCGTTCACGGGTTAGCTGCCAGGTTCGGTCATGGTATCATGTCATTTGACTTTCCTAGCCAGCTTTCTTCTTTGCTTTACTCACCTCCCGATGGTTTTTATGATGGTTTCTGCGGCAGATTACCTCCATGGCATGCAAATGGTTCTTGCGATGCGGGGCAGACGGATGATTGATTGAAAGCACGGGGGTCGATGAGCTTTCGCAGTCTAAAATTTCATGAATACAGCCCTTAAACATTACAATCCCTCCTCTGCTCTGACTGTGACAATCCCGGACAACTCCTAATGTTGCCAACTTTCTGGACAACAAGTAGGCCCATGTGGAGACACGAACAATCGAGAGTGCAGTTCTAGCACAAGTAAGTCCATATTGATCTTATTTGAAACATCATGTATACAGCATTATCGTTCTATTTATTTGACTAAATGTTCCCAATATGGCCCCTTCACCACCAAAAATACCAAGAATTCGCCGTGATCATGCTACAAATACAAGAACAAAAAGTGTACGGAAACATAACCTTACCTTTGCCTGCGGGGGGTTACAGAGTAGGTCTGGTCTAAGATGTACAAAAATACCAGTAATACCAAAAGCGGAAAGTGCGAAGGAAGCGGAAAAGTAGCTGGAGGCTTGAACGAAACAAGCAAGTCGTGCCCCGGCAATGAGGGCTTCCTGCAATTATGGGCAACCAAGCCTCAAGAAGAAGGAAACAGACCAGCCCTCGTTTGGTGAGGTTAGGAATCCACTATAACGGTCTGTTGAGACCCGCAGATGATGAAGAAAGAAAAAAAAAACATCCTCAAGCCTTCAACCCATCCTTCAAACTCTGACTACTAGAACTAACAACCGGATTCGTCGTAGGCAACTCCCCCCCTTTCTGCGCACTCGCCCTAATCTTCGACCACGTATACACCATCCCACTGATAAACCCGACAATAATAGCGCTCACACTTCCAAACGTAACGGGCGCGTCAAAAAACACCAACCCCGAAATGGCAATGGGTAGTTTATTCAGCGCGCCAACCATGGAGTAGGTTGTTGAAGTTGTGACGCGTACGCACCAGGCGGAATTGTAGGATATGAATACGGAGGAGAGGCCGGAGAAGATCATGGCGATGATGATGGGGTTTCTGTGGGCTGGGGGGAAGTTCTTGGCTAGGTTTGTGGAGGACCAGTCTTCGAGGAAGAGGGAGGAGAGGAGGAGGACGGGGATGGTGAGGAGGTTGTTGTAGTACATGGCTGTTTCATTTTGTGTTAGTTTCTCATTTTCTATAGAAGGGGTATAGATGGGACAGCATAACGCACTATCAAAGTCCTTGAAGTTGGTCAACTTGATGCGCTTGCGCATGCCGAGAAGATAGGCAGCTGAACAAATGCAATTGGCGCCCATCCACATATACCCTGCGTTGAGAGTAGATATGGCCTCGGTGGCTTGCGTACTTGTTCCGTAGCTTGAAAGCGCATGTTGTATATCTGCCCAGGCTGCGATGACGGAGCTCAGGACGATGAGGCCAAAGGAGAAGAGCGCCATTCTCGAGACGTTGCCTCCAAACCATAAGACCTCACCATAGGCGATAAGAATGATGGTCAAATTTTTGAAGATCGTGTACACGGGAATAGAGAGGAACTTGAGCGCCTTTGTTGAGGTGTAAATCATGCCGATAAGGAGTAAGGAGATTGGAAACCCTATCTTCTTGTTAGTCTACACAGCTTTCGAATTTCGATAGCACGGCCATGCATACATTTCCTCGCTTCATCCGAATTAAAATCCCTATAGTTTATAAAACCCATAGTCTTGCAAGTCTGAATCGCAACTACACAAACAACAGACTAAATAGTTCAACCCATTAGCATCCACCTCCAGCTCCACTCCACTTCCAAAGCAAAGAAACATACCTGAACACACAGCAAAAAGAAATTGAGATTGTAATCCATCCCCGACAGTACGTATTTATTCGTCACCGTCATCAATATCGACGAAGCGCAGTATGCCAAAATGGCTAAGACTGGGGAACTGGATATGGGTGCACTCGGTGCAGCATCTCTTCGAGGCATCGCGTCAAACTTTTCCCGGCCGCGGTCGCCGATGTCAATGGTGAAGTCGTCTCGTTTCTTTTCGTCAGACATGTTGAAAATGTGGTTCTTGTAGAAAAGGGTGGTGAACAAAGTCGGTAAGGGGGTAGTAGTATGGGAATACTCGGCTTAAAACCACACGAGATGAGCGAGTGTAATGTTCCTGAGATGAAGTGTGGAGACTACGGTATCTCCAAAGGAAAGGCGTGAAGAGTAAGTTGAAATGCGGGCTCTTTCGATTCGTTGTTGTCGAGTTTGAACGTCTTTTCTGGAAGTTCGTTCAGGGTTTGGAGGATCGATTTCGCGGCCCCTGTTAACGTGGCGTTCTTGGGTATTTTTGGGGTGGCTTGGACGCGGCGACTCCACTTAACCTTTCAGCATTTGTACTGCTTACGTGTGGTTTGCTTGCAGATGTGAAAAACTCTTGCTAAAGTGTCATAGAATAGGTTGGGACGTAGGTCTCGTCGTGGTGCGTTTCGTTATGTTTGAGCAAGAATTCAAGTCTCGATATCTAAGAGGGTACTTCCTAGAAAGGAAATGGGTTTCTGGAGCGGGAGTATCACAACTTCAACTTCGACACGACGTCAGATTCGGAATATTGCCGCCTCTCATATTCTCCATGATAACGCCTCTTATATTTCATTACAATCTTCGTTTCGTTTGTTTCTCCTGGTCACTACTTCTTCTAGCATAGCGACTAAACTCTGGCAGTGGATGTTTTCGACCTCGATCTCATGACGGTTTTGCAAACGCACTTGAAATACTTGCACCCCCTAGTTCCCACCACTTGCACATTGAGGGGTTGGCATAATATACAGCACAGGTCTATCAGAAGGAGGGCAATATTAGACTTGAATCCGCGTGGACAAGAGCTAGTATGTTGCGTTCGGGTGAAGGCGTATGTACAGAGAATTATTTATCACTGCTTTTCGCGAAGGAACTCTTTATGAGGACCATTAATCCCCCTTGGATAGCAGCCATGCTCCCTTCAAACTTATCTACGCGGAATGCGGTCGTCTGTTCTACTCTATCCAGCATCATTCTCACTCTGAGCCGTGTTCTCCTTCTCAGAAACCTCTAGACAGTCCCTCCACTCCCTCAATTTCTTCTCAATATCCTCACTTAATCTCGAGTCTTGCCAAGCAATATCAACCATTTTCTTCATCTCCCCCAATATACCCTTCAATTCCTGCAAATCTATGGTAAGCTCTTCCCGCAGCCAAGTCTCTGACGCATCCTGCTTAATGTTCATGTGTAACAAGAAGTCCTGCCGCAAGAGATCATGTGTGTCTTTATCCTTCATCCACCAGTGGTTCTGAATACAGTAGAAGGACCTCTCAATGCTGAGCTTATTTTCCTGGATAGCTTCGAGCATTTGGCTGCGCTCTTGTTCACACAACGAGACCCGTGGCCGTTTGGGAGCCTCTTTGATAGCCTCTTTGATAGCCTCTTTGATAACCTCGTCACAAACTTGCTTGAATTGTTGCGCTGCTCTTGCTTTCTGAGCTGTACTATGTGGTGTGTCGTCATATTGCCCTGCTAGAACCTCGATAGTCTGTGGCTCTGCTGCTGATGCTCTGAGCCTTCACCTTCGACAGGCGTTTCTGCGGTAATCTTCTTTGTTGGCAAGTTGAGGTTGGCCGCATCTCGAATTTTGTTCACTGTCCACTTCTCTGAAGCCCTTTCCGTATTGAGAGCAGGCTTCTCAGACCAGATCTCTTCATTGGTAGGCTCTTGATCCTCCCATTTCGTAAAAGACTTGAAAAAGTCTTCCCAGGCAACAATCACATCGTCAAACTTACTTCTCAAATCTTTGCTTTCTGTCAGTGCAATCGTCGCCCACACATGATCGGGGTCTTTTCTCTCCTGGCACGTTACGACGTCCGTCGGAGTGAAGAGGGTCTTGATGCACAGGGAGAAAATAAACGCAACGGCTTTCGGGAAGAAGGGGGTGTGAAACCAAAAGAATGCAAGTAGTCCCTTGTTTTTGTCGCAGAGTCTAAACTTATTGTTCTCGTTCGCATGTGGAATGTATTGCAGTACCGGAAGGTGGATGTAGAGAGTTGCGTCTGCGAGTCTGGGGAATATACTGGGTTCCGTCCATTCTCGATTGGTTGTCTTGTTGTTGATAGAGCTTCTGTAAGCTAAATCTTCAACATCTGTGAATTGGAATGCTGGGTCTGACGAAAGTTCTTTGACACGGGATGATTTTGCCATGTTCAGTGTCTCGCTCATGACTTACCTGAAATTGGGCTGGAGGACCTCTATTTGTACCTTGAATGTTGAAGGTTTGTAATGAGCTCTTTCTATCCGACACCACCATTGGCACTGGAACCTTCAGGACCTGTAGTTAGCTGTAAGAACGAGTATCTTTGTTTGCATCAAGATTGTTATGGAAATGACCAGTTACTGTAGGTCCGTAGAGCTCTACGCTTGTTAGTGCCAGAAGTAATCCGAAGCCCAGTGCTCTCTGTATGAACCCATATTATGTCTACTAGCTTCAGGCGTCCTTATAGTAGGATCATAATCTTATGAGGCATTGTTTGCTAACAAATCGTAAGGTGTCAACGCCATCGAAGCATAAGAGTGACAGAAAGAGAGTCAGCAGACTAACCGAAGGTAAATAAGATGCTACCATAATCGGAATGCCTATGCTGAACAGAATAATGAATGAGAACAGTCAAGTAACACTTCAAGAACTGATCTTCCCCTATGTGCCAAAACAGCACTGTCATTCTTTACTGTTGGAAACGTAGTATGCCCAAAACGGCTGTTATGAGGCCACGCAGGGTGCAAGTGTCAAGTCAATGTCTTTGCCAGTCCTTGCTTCCAGGGAATCCAAGCTATCATTTCTCAGATCGAAACCAATTCGTTCTGAAAAGCAAATCGGACACAAGTAGATTATTAATTGAGAATAGTAAAATCTTCTTAAACCAGGGCTACCTTCAACTCATCAATCTACACAGAAATCTCAAATACCTCCACCGGGAACGAACCTGCTGAGAGCAGATTCATTGAAGACCTTAAGCAGCTGTTCGGCCTGACTCAGACCAAGATTTTCTTCGACAGTGATTTCTTGATCATGCAAATGCCTGTTTTCCTCTTTACCTTGGCTTAGCGAGCGCTCTCCGCTCTGATCATGAGAAGGTAGTCCTTGTTCAAATATGTCGCTTTGTCTTGATTGGTTCGCATTCGATTTCTGGTAGACCGTAGAGTTTGATTCATGTAGATCGACTCCCACTGGCTGGTGTGGTTCATCATCATCGATTTCATAAGGAGCTTCCTTAGATCCGGCCTGAGGAGCAACGTCAGATTCAAGATAAGCAGCTTACTTCCCTTTGTTGAGACTAGAGCCAGACAATCTGCGATGAATCGTATCGTCCAGGTCATGTCGAACAAAGCCAGCTGGTTCCTGTTCATCTGCAGAAAGCGACGATGAGCTCATCTCCTCGTGTGGGACCTCCTCCCTCTCAACAGTCATTTCCATATCCCCATTATCTTTCTCCCCTGTCACACCTAGATCAGGCATACCTGCCCATATCTCATCATCGCTCGGATCCTCATCTTCCCATCTGTCAAACGACTTGAAGAACCGCCTCCACCTGGTCTTCACCTCTTCAAAAATATGTCGTACTTCCGAAATCTGCTTTCCGTTGATAGATCTCCATGTATCTTCCTCTCCTCCCCTCACTCTTGCATCTTTACATAATTTGACACAAGCAGGCTTATACCGCTTACCAATGTAAATGGAGTAAACCACAGCAACTGCTTTCTCCTCAAGATCGGTGTGACATGATAAAGTAGCAAGAACAGCCTTTCCCTTTTTGCATTACCCTATCCAATTGTCAGGCGCCCCACGATCAAGATATTGAAAAACGTCCTCGTGCAGGTAGAGGTGGGCTTCCGCTAACCTTGGAAAGTGGTTTGGCACGTCTGGAATAGTCCACGGTCGTTTTGTGGTAAGTTCTGTCTTCTTTTTTTCATATGCCTTTCTTGTCTGGTTGTCTTCGTCCATGATGTAAGGGTCGACGCCATCCCCGTAAGTCAAGGAGCTGTACGGGAAACGCATATGAGGAAAGCTTTCCGTTTGAAATAAGTAAGGGAGAGAGCCATTCGGCACACCTTTATATAACTCAAACTTATTTTAGTTACCGTTTGTTGCAATCAATTGACAAGCCTCGCCGTCAGCTGTCCAGCAATGCATTTAGTCTGCCTAAAAGGGTCACGAGGCGTGTTCACGTACACGAATTTTGTCGGGCAACATTCGCAAAGGATTACAGACTGATCTAGTAAAACGTTAGTATGGGACCAACTCTCAGCTTGCGCAATCATTAATATGTACACGATGTTGTCCCTGTTGCCAGGGCTAGGCTGGTAAGAGTAACAAATGTCTAGAAATAAGCAATATCTGAACGACAACCCAATGCTATCTGTAAACATATCAAAAGGAGCATCAATTGTATGGCAAAGGCTTTCGAATAGTCCTTGTTCCCAAGTTTCTTTGTCATAAACTCCCTCGAAGCGAAAGTCATAATGTACTAACCCCATACATTTCCTCGTGTTTACCAAAATTATCTTGCTTGATAGCCTAGTGTGTTACAGCGTGTGAGGTTTAGGTTTCATTTCAGTAATAATGGTCGATTTCAGTGGAGCAGATTCCTCACCATCCGATCGATGCAACACCAAGTCGTCATCCGGCTCATAGTCTGTGAAAGCTTTTCTTCGCTCCAGTGTGAGGCTTGATTTGCTTCGTTGGGAATGACTAGATTTTTTAAGTCCGGCAATTCTCCATCTCTGTTGCGCAGTGGTTCTCACGCCCATTTCTGAGCTCTGATTGCCTTCCTCCTCGCTCATCTCCCGACTTGCTTCTTTTCCTTTATGGTTCTCGGCTGACTGGAGAACCTTTGGTTCGCGTGCAGGATTGAGTCGTGCTATAGCCTTTGTGGTTTTGGAGTCAGTCGCCTTGTCTGGTTCAGGCGCGTTGAGTAACCTTGTCGACTCCAAGGAAAACTCGTCTTCATCGCTGTTGGAGTTAACCTCTAAATCTGCATCCGTATCGCTCTCTGCTTTTAAACCGGCCTCCAAATGTTCCTCGCGCTCTTTCTCTTTCCTGCTTGCACAACCTTCCAAGCTTGCAGATTCTTTTCCATTCTTTTCCGGATGGCTCTTCGAGTCTGACTCTTTTTGCAATATTCGGCCACCCTCTGACTCTCCTCTGTCTGCTTCATCTCCGTCTGATTCAGCTCCGGCTGATTCATGGGTCAAGGAAAAGTCGATTTCATCGCCATAGTCCATCACGGCGTGCGCTTGACCATCAGGGATTTCTTGGGGTTTGAATATCTTCCCCTGCCTTCTCACGGGAGCTTCAGTGTCAGTCTTTGTTGCGTTGGGAACGTTTCCCTTTCTGATACCAGGCTTGAATCCTTCTTCCTTCACTCTTACTTCATTCACTATGAAACCATCCCAGATTTCCTCATCAGGAACTTCAGCGCTTTCCCAAAATACGAAAGTGCGGAAGAATAATCCCCACCTCATTAGAACATATTTCATCTTGGGTTTTGTCACCAACGTCTGGCTCGTCATCTCGGCGAAATAGCGCCATTTTGTGTTCTCTCTCATCTCTGCCTGACGCACCCAGAGAATAGTTTCCATAATATGGTCAGGCTCATAACCTATTTCGTACACGATGGAGAATATCGTTGCGATAGCCGTGATATTGAGCTCCGGAAGGAACCATAGAGCCGCGATGAGTGTCAGTCCACCTCGAAGACGTCGCTTCCGAAGATTGAAATCATTGCTCGGCTCCAGATACTTGAAGATGACACTATGTAGGTACATTTCGGCATCCTTTAGCTTTGGAAAGTGGCCATCAAAACAATCAGGCAAGAACCGCTTATTGGAGCTTTCATAGGGTATCAACGTACAGGAGTAAGCGTCTTTCTGTGTCTGGGTGAGCGCTTGCTTTTCGTCTAACCGCTTCATGGGAAGTCTGGGATCGGATGCGGGTCAAGCTTAGGTATGAGAAGATTGATATATCGAAACCTTATACCATCCAGATCTTTGTGTAAGATTAGAGTTCAAGAAGGTATTGTTCATATCTGCTGGATTAGTCTAGTTTCATCGAGATCTACCTCCTCAGCACCTGTTGTTAAGTAATATCCAAAAAATGATAGGAGCCGTAATGGCTTTCAGCATACGAGGGAACTCCTAGCTCAATCACGGAGTATCTGAGCCTTTCTCACTACTAGACGCCATTCTTTGCTTGAAAGCGAGTCTCACTGACAGAAAATTCGGTACATTAGTTCCCGCAGTCTCTTGTACATTCTCGCAAGTTACGAGAAGACTGGCATCAATACCCCAGCAGAAGAATGTTGTTGTTCTGAAAATTCTTAACATTACAGAATTGCTGGACCTGAAACAAGACAGTCGCTACTCCATATGTTGAATGCTTCAGGCGTGGGTCCTGTACAAGATGAAAGAATCTATCGGAGGCCATCATATCGAGAAGACAGATTTTCTATGATGATTGCCTGATTTAATGCTGCCTGAGGCAACAGTAAAGTATTAATGCAGCATAAAGCTTCATGGAGATGATTAAACCTTCCTGCTTCTTCGAACAATTGCAGCGAAAGAAAAAACATAACGAAGACGGCAGTAGTTCGATAAAGAAGCTTCCAGGTTCTCTCATAACGATCATGGCCTCCATAGATCGTACAGTCGCAGCAATACTTGATAGGCCAGGCACAGCACCAGACTCAGACGACGAAGATGCACTCATCGCAGCACTCGAAGAAGATGATGACCATGCCGCATTGGCTTTTCGCGAGCAGAGATTACAGCAGTTACATTCTGAGATATCAAGGGCAAAGGAGATGCGTGCGGCAGGCACTGGTATATACACTGAAGTCAAAGACGAGAAGTCTCTTATGGATATCACAACAAGCACAAAATTAGTCCTGGTGCACTTCTTCAAGACAGATTTTGGAAGATGCGGAGTCATGGATCAGCATTTAGAGGTTTGTCAAGTTCTGGGTGTTATTGTTTTCACTGGGCATTGCTTAACAAAATCTACAGGTTCTTGCTCCAAAACACTTCGACACGCGCTTCCTTAAAATCAACGTGGATAACGCACCTTTCCTTGTCACCAAGCTCAAAGTACAAGTACTTCCCTGCGTCATTGCTTTCGTGGACGGTATTGGCGTTGACCGGATTGTGGGCTTCGAAGGGCTCGGAAATGGAGATAACTTCACGCCTCAAGATCTCGAAGCACGCTTACTACAAGCGGGTGTATTAGTCAGAGCAAAGACCACCAAAGATGACGATAGACGCAGGTTGCAGTTCGCAACGAAAAAGAAGGTGGAAGAGGAGTCGGACGATGACTGGGATGATTGAATTTGGGCCCAGCAATCTCACCATCTCAAACAACGAGAAATTGCCTCTACGAGGAGCGAAGTTCAATGGAGCAAAACCAAGTGAAAGCCTCTGAAGGCGCCCTGCTTCCAGAACGCAATTTATACGTCGGGACAGAGCACAATTATGTCCGGTCTCGGGAACAATGCGTTAACCCCGAGATAACCTAGTCAGCGACTCGAAAGTTCATTGGCTGTTGAAGTATCATGGTTCGAAGCTACAAGTACATATAAATCGACGAGATATCGATTTCACTTCAACGATTCCAACGTCTTGGATAGAAAACTCCTACAATACCAGGATCCATCATGTCTGTCAAACTCATCACCCTTGTAACCGTGCCAATCAAGGTCTTGGCTATTACGCAGCAGAACATTTCGCAAAGACTGGCAAACATCACGTCCTTATTGGTTCTCGCTCTCTGGAGAAAGGAGAGGCAGCAGTAAAGAAACTCCTCGAAGAGAATCCAGAATTTGACGCTCCAAGCCTTGAAGCAATCCAATTGGACATCACAGATGACGCTTGTCGCAGCAGCAGCCGAACACGTCAAGAACACACACGGCCACCTTGACATTCTCGTCAATAACGCCGGAGTTGCCGGCGACCCATGGAAAGGCAATGAGACACTACGGGAGAAGTTCGAGTACCTTTACAACACGAATGTCTTTGGCACCGCAGTAAACATAGATGCATTCATCCCACTCATTAAAGTGTCAAAAGCACCCGCACCAGGTAGACGCATCGTCATGGTCAGTTCTGGACTCGGGAGCCTAGCCTCGACACTCAAGAATGAATACCCTGAGGCTGAGCTTTTTGTACCATACAGCACATCCAAAACCGCGCTCAATTCATTAGCTCTTCATTATATGCAGCAGTTGAAGGAAGATAAGAGTGCGGTCGTCGTGGTTTGTCCCGGGCATTGCTCGACGAATTTAAATGAATACGTTGGTGCCCGGGATCCGAGGGATGGTGCAATGGAATTGTATACGGCCGCGACGCAAGGTGGCATGGAGATGAGTGGGAAGTGGATTAGGAGTGGTGAAGAGCTTCGGTGGTGAAAGAGCTATACCTGTTCAACAAGCTGATTATAATCAGACCTCTTCTTTTTGATTGTGAAGCCAGATATCCCCACCGAATAGGTGTCTTAGAAACTTAGAAAATCGCAGACTGTCACGTTCTCCACATGCACAACTGAAGCTTCACAAGCTACTATAACCTGAAGCCATATCTAAGAACTTCAAGTACGGCAATCAATACCCATCTTTAAGCAGATCCCTTAACTCGAAAACTCCAACTTTGGTTAATGTGAAGTGCCAAGAACGCTACTGTGTTTGATTATGCTATGTATTTGAAGAATTTATTGTCCTCAAAATTGGCCGAAATATTCTACTACTCTATTTGCTGGAGAAAATAGTTATTACGAGTTCCTGCCTCTACCATGGGAGTGACAAACGCCATATTTTGTCACCGATCTTTCACAACCCATTTCTCATACAAATTCAAGACCCCTTTGAATCCGTTTAATATGTACTTAGATTCGTACTACTTACTATTATTGAGTCTAACCTTCTCAGTTTTGTACAGTATAAGGAATAATCGTTACTGTTCTTAATATGATGTTGTTTTAATGTATGTACACAAAGCTCAAAATTGCAAGGCTGCCTGGTAGCCTGAGGTGCCATGTCACAGGGTGTGCAGGAATTGAGCGCGCAGTAGCGGAAGCGGGCCAAAACCAGCGTTTCCCACCAAAATTAACTATTTTCAAAATGGTCTACCACCTACAACTATAAATAAAATAAGCCTATAATAGCTAAGATAACTAATAATAACCTAAAGATTAATCTAGGAAGTTTCTAAAATATCTGCATCTAATCTAGGTATATAGAAATAGAAATATCGTATAGGAGTCCAGAAAACGCCAGTAAGCGGCAATTCCTAAGTCCAGTTTAACCCGGTTTATTAGAGGAAATCTTCACCTCTAGATTTAGATATCTAGATTAGCTCTATTTAGATTCACGCTCCTATAGAAAGGTAATCTATACTAGGGCTTTCTATATATAAAAAC